>BSBM01001788.1:357500-670000 GCA_027924585.1 Larix kaempferi
GGCCAATCTTCATTATCGTCATCTTTCTCTCACCCTCTTCATCTCCATCGAACACTTGAAAATATAAATTTGTGAAGATAATAACGCGTGCGTGTATGTATATATATAACGTGAGTGCATTTTGTATATACAAAACACGCTCGCATTTAGTATAATATTAGGCGCGAAAACAAAAAAATTGAATTTAACTATAACACGCGCGTGTTATTTGAATTTAAACATAACGCGCATGCGTTCCTGATATCCTAATCACCCACTCCTCTCACGACTGTGTGTCAACCATAGTCTTATGTGGTTGGTTTGGATTTACCAAACCTGTGCTATGGAATTTACTAAACCATAGCTAATTAGACATTTCCACCATTTTTCTCAGTAAGCCTGTTTTTCACCGCTCTCTACCGCATGACATACATGACCATTATTGACGAAATTTTAGGCATAGATAGAACTTTTTATGTAGATTTCAAATATGTAATTTTAAAAAAAAAAATATTGAGATTTTCTATTTATTTCCTAATTTTCTTGTGTCATCATTCCTTAAGTAAAAAAACATACTATTAGTGTTTATTCAGTAATTTTTTGATTTCACAACCATTTAAAATAAAATTGTATGCTGCACTAGTAGACACTGACCTCTACATACTATAAAAAATTCAGGTCAAAATGACTGCATTAAGACCTTCAAAGGCTGCACCCACATTTGATGTACCGTTCTCGAGGTTTGATCACTTACATAATTAAAAAAAATTAAAAATTAAACATTTAATTTTGGAAAAATAGTGCTGCACTAGTGCTACAGGTTCTATACATGTATACTAGATGTTGTAGCCTGAAACCGTCATTTAGGCAGTGAAAGGCTACACCCACAAAAACATATACCTTATCATTTGCCAAAAAAATTAAAAGTGACTATTAGAAAAAACGAAATTTAACATAGTTATGTAAATTTTCATTACTTAAAGCTTATATATTCGGAAACGTGATTCAATTTCCTACATTTCATATTTTTTACTCGATGCAAGATATCTTGTGTAAGTATCTCAAACAAACCAAGTAAGTTGATGGATGCCTGATTTTTCAGTTTTTGATTGCATCTAACGCGCCAAAAGTGAACCTCATTAGCTTGCACATGCCCTCATCTAGTCGTATCTATGATTGTATTCGATTATTGCAAGAAAATGTTATGTTTACTTATTCATGTAAAGTTGATTATTGGATGGCCACAAGAAAGAGGCCACCGTTGCGTGAAAAGAGATTTCAACATGATGCTAACCCTAGGGAAGTTTAATGTCATTCACATGCTTAGAGTTTTTACCATTCTATGTCATTGATGTGAGAACATAGATTAAACGTTATATTTAATGGACAAGTATGTGATTGTGAATGCATAGAAGAAATGTTAAGCTTCTTGTGTATTGGAATAGATGTGTGAATTCTCATGTGGACTATGAATGAAGCATTACCTTAGATCAGTTGCATTTAATAATGATCTATGTAATGGTATGTGTGAAAATAACATGTCGGTATATAGTTGTGATTGATGTAAAAGAGATTAGACATTACAACCTAGCCAATTCTTCCTAAGGTTAGTATTACACCATTCAATGTAGTCTATGGTTGACTTTGTATTCGTGGGTGTAAGAGAAAGACTTGACATGTTCTCATATTTGTTAATTTTTTGATAATTTCATTCAATATTATCTAGGATCACTAAGAGAATAACATGTACAACATATTAATCATAAACACAAGAGACAATAGACACAGAGTTTCCTCGGGGAAAACCAAGAAGGTGAAAAACCCCGCAACTTATTCAGAGATAGAATAAGCCACAAACCAAGATCACAATGGTCAAACCCAAAGAAATGTCTCTAGAAGATACTCCTCCTCCTTCAATTGTGCGCCACTTTCTCTTTTAGCTATGCGAGCTTGAGAAGTGAGTGAATGAATAGAATGAGAGAGGCACACCCTCTATTTATACATTGACTTGACCTTCCAATAAACTAACAGGGCTGACTTCCTAAGGAAGTCTAATAACCTAACCACATGACCTAACTAGGGCCGACCCCACACTGGTGGTCTAATAACCCATCAATACAAATGACGACACTTACAATGTAACTTGTGACACTTGCAAATACAAATGACGACACTTCCAATCAGAGGAATAATACATATCTGTTGGATATACAATAAAGTACAAATGTAATATACAAGTGAATATCTTCCGAAGTTACAAATACATCAACAATATTAATATGTAGAAGCTTAACTTTGTTGTCATTGACGTATGATGAGATTTCTAGTGCACTTATATTTAATGGTTAGTGAAATCATTGTTAATGAAAGCTACTACACCATGCTGTTGATTATTATTTGGGTTGCATATTTATGTGTTTGAAAAGGGTTTTTCATTATGCATTAAAGATGTGTCGACAAGTTTTATAAAGGTTGATTAAGTATGTAACTCATTGAATGAGTAGCTTTGCATGACTCATGTAATCTAACACATGGATGTGTATTTGTATACTGTTGCACTTAATGTTATAATCACCAAGTATGTGCGAGTATAGAAATGAATTCCTTACTCTACAAGTAGTCGCACTGTGATGTATCTTTCACTAATTGGAATAATGTATTGCACGTCATTATATGGAAAGATGGGTGCATATATTGGTTTATAATTATATGAGACTTATGATACATAGGCATGCTTATGATGTTAAATGACTCTAGTTGAGAGTGTTGTGTTAAAGATAACATCGAGTTAGGGAACTAACTTATTGTATAGAAGGAGTGATCTTCTTGTTGCACCAAGTTCGAAAGTGTGTGGTATTTCTTGCCCGATTTATACACGAAGTTGAAAGTGATTTTCTACTTATAATCTTCTTTATAATGTTATAAAGAGAAACTTGGGTTGCATGCATTTATGATTGGAAAGAATTTTCCATATTGCAGTAAGGCTGTGTATCTGATTGTCTATATGTTATTCCCCTTGGTAGGTGAATTGATGATTGTATGGATATTCATGGTATGTTGATTTAAAAAAAAAAAAAATTCTCCCCATTTCCTCTTAAAGGTGTATAGGATTTTGGGATGTTACACGAGGAGAAATGGTCAGTAGGCAGGAAAGGAATCCAAATTATCCACAAGGAGCGACAACATCCAGTGAGATGTTAGATACGGTCAAAATCCTGAAGGTTGAGATGCTCAACATCAAAGAAGATAACATTAACAACTTCGAAGAGCAGCGAGAAATAAATGCAATTCTGCTGCAAAAGTTGAACGAAAAAGAAAACAGTCACATCCCCATACCAGAGGAACAACATGCATACAAGTCAGTGACGAAAAGAAACTCAAAGTTTAATACTACCCCTACAAGAAATTTTACAAGCTACAATGTGGATGCTAGTGATGAAGAGTCACATGACGAAGATTCTGAAGATTATGCCCCTAAGAAGAAAAATAAAATAGGAAAAGTAAATCAGCTACACTCCGAATTGAGAAATATCAAGCCTCCAACCTTTAACGGAGAAATTAAAACTGAAGAAGAAGCTAAACCGTGGCTTAGGGACATGGATAAATACTTACACATGTTTGACTATTCTAGTCTCATAAAGGATAGGATTTCTATTTTCAACCTCCAGGGAAAGGATTCATCTTGGTGGGATGATCTCAAGCTGACCCGAGACATCAACGAGAAGAAGGTAAAGTAGAATAATTTTGTAACATTCTTCAAACATAAATACTTGTCAGAAAGGTACTATGACAGAAAAGTAAAAGACTTTTACGACCTTAAGTTGGGACAACAAACCATGGAGGAATTAATCAACAAATTTCTGGAATTGCTCAAGTATGTTCCTTACATCCAAGATGAAAAAGTCAGAATTCAACATTTTTTGAATAGTTTTCTGTTTGGTTATAAGGATCGGATGGAGTTCGACGATCCCACGATGTTGGATGATGCTTTCAAAAAATCTAGACTGTGTTATGAACAAGGGAAGAATAAAGCTGAAGTGTCCATAAGGTGGAACGAAAAGAAGAAAACCAAATTTGATAGTAGGCAGAAAGGACACAAGCCCAACGATTTTAGAAATCAGGTTACGAGGGCACCTTTCAACAACAGATTTGAGGGCAACAAGGGGCAATATAATACTGTTTCAAAAATAGGAAGATGAACCCTGAAGGAACCATAAAATCGGAAGACACACCATCTAAACCACCACTCAACTGTTGGGGATCTGGAGAAAATCACAGGTGGTATGAGTGTCCTCATAAGAAGGACAAAAACAAAACAATGCATAATATTCAAGAGGCTTATACAGTCCAAGATATACCAAGGAGTTAGAAAATATATGCTGCTTTGAACAATCGTCAGGCATAACATCAAGCTTCTATAAAGGTTGAAGGTATGATTTCCGGGACACCTGTGTCTATCTTGATTGATTCTGGTGCATGTAAAAGTTATATAGACCCAAAACTTTGTGAGTCTTTCAAACTTAGTAGAAATAAATACATGCAGCCTTGGCTAGTTCAAATGGCCACGGGAACAAAAATAAAAGTTTCTGAAGTATTAAATCAGTGTCCTTTGAAGATTAATGAATCTTATACTAGTGTAGATTTAATTTTTTTTCCATTGGGATCGTACGATTTTCTTATCGGTATGGATTGGCTGGAAAAACATAGGGCTGCCATAGACTGCTATCAAAAATATGTTACATTTTTAAATGATGTTGGATAGTGTGAAATATTCAAGGAATAGTAAGAGCAATGAAATTAAGGGAAATTTCTGCTCTTCAACTGAAAAGAAATGCACGGAAGGGTGTAAACTGTATGTTGTCCACATGACATAAAATCAGAAAAGTGAAATTTCAGATTTCACAAAACATCCTGTTTTGGATGAATTTGAGGATGTGTTTCCCGAGGATATTTCGGAGTTGAATCCTAGACGAGAACTGGATTTTACCATAGACCTGTCCCCGGGAACAGTACCAAATTCTAAGGCACCTTATCAGATGAGTACCCCGGAATTGATAGAGTTGAAAGCACAACTACAAGAGCTGTTGGAAAAAGATTATATCCATCCAAGTGTATCCCCGTGGGGAGCACCGATGATCTTTGTACGGAAGAAAGACGACACATTCCAACTGTGCATTGATTATAGACAACTGAATAAAGTGACTATCAAGAATCGGTATCCCTTTCCAAGGATAGATGTTCTGTTCGATCAGGTTGGGGGTGCTACGATCTTCTCAAAAATTGATCTAAGGTCTAGTTACCATCAAATCAGAATTAAAGAATAAGACATACACAATATAGTGTTCCTTACTCATTATGGACATCATGAATTTGTGGTAATGCCATTCGGTTTAACGAATGCACCAGCCATGTTCATGTGCCTTATGAATAATGTTTTCAACAAGTACTTGGATAAGTTTGTGGTAGTGTTTATTGATGATGTACTCATTTATTCAAAGAACGAAAGTGAGCATGAGGAGCACCTAAGGTTAGTGCTGCAAGTTCTAAGAGAAAATAAA
Source organism: Larix kaempferi (assembly GCA_027924585.1). NCBI lineage: Eukaryota > Viridiplantae > Streptophyta > Pinopsida > Pinales > Pinaceae > Larix > Larix kaempferi. Next base: position 363,038 of record BSBM01001788.1, read on the forward strand.
CTTTATGCAAAGCTAACGAAATGTGATTTTTACAAGGACCAAATACAATATTTGGGCCACATCATATCATCCCAAGGCATTGCGGTGGATCCAGATACGATCAAGGCCATAATGAGCTGGCCCACTCCCCAAAATGTAAGCGATGTTCACTCTTTATGGGATTAGCCGGGTACTATCGAAAATTCATTGAAGGATTTTCCAAAGTGGCTCATCCTATTACCTTCCTTCAGCGAAAGGAAGTCAAGTTTTTATGGATAGGAAAATGCGAAGCAAGTTTCGCAAAGTTGAAACAGTTGCTGACTTCAACTCCTATACTAAAAGTGGCTGATCCTTACAGTGATTTCATAGTATGCACGGATGCATGCAAGGATGGTTTGGGAGGCGTATTAACGCAAGATGGTTCTGTAATTGGATATGAATTTAGAAAGTTAAATACGCATGAGGTAAACTATGAAACACATGATTTAGAACTGGCTGCCATAATTCATGATTTAAGAATGTGGCGACATTACCTTCTTGGAAAAAGGTTTGTCCTTAAAAATGACCACATTGGGCTGAAATACCTTTTTGAACAGCCAAACCTGAATGGAAGACAAGCAAGGTGGCTGGAATTCATAAGTGAGTTTGACTTTGAGATTCAGCATATCAAAGGAAAAGAGAACAAAATAGCGAATGCACTTAGCAGATGAATGCATGTGTTAACAATGGCTTTAGTTAACAATTTTCAATCTGATTTAGTGTCGTAGATCCGGACAACAGCTGAAAACGACACAAGATATCTGAATTTAAGACAAAAATGTCTTGCGAAAAATTCAGAACAACAAGCAACAGAGTACAGTATATATGAAAATGGGCTGCTGCTATTAAAAACAGACTTTACATACCAGATTAGGAAGATTTGAAACAATTAATTCTGGATGAATTTCACAAAAGACCATATTTTGGTCATCTATGTTATCAGAAAATGATAACTACTGTTAAAAAACAACACTATTGGCCCAGATTGAAATATGAAATCATTGAATACATCGCAAAGTGCATGGACTGTCAAAGGGTGAAAGTGGAACATCAACACCTGGCCGGTTTGTTGTAGCCTATACCCGTACCAGAATGGAAATGGGAGACCATTTCTATGGATTTTATCACCGGGTTGCCTAAAAATAGAAAAAAACATGATGCAATTGTGGTTGTGGTGGATAAGTTGACTAAGGTAGCTCACTTCATACCAGTCAAGTCCATCTTCAAAGCAATAAGCATTGCAGAGGTATTCATGAAAGAAGTCTTTCGACTTCATGGAATTCCAAAGGTGATTATATCCGACAAGGATACAAAGTTCACGTCACATTTTTGGAGGGATTTGTTTGCAGGTTTGGGTACTAAACTGAGCTTTAGTACAACCTACCATCCTCAAAAAGATGGGCAGATTGAACGGGTGAATCAAATCCTAGAGGACATGCTGCGCTTGTATGTCATGGATAACCCAAAACAGTGGGAGAATTACCTACACTTGGCTGAATTTGCCTACAAAATCGGGTACTAAACTTCTGTAGGAATGAGTCCATTTGATGTTCTGTACGACAGAAAATGAAAAACCCCTATGACTTGGGATGATTTGGTGAATCGGATTATGGTGGGTCCCAAAATGTTAGAAGAACTAGAAAACATTGTGCAGAAAGTTTAAAAAAACTTAAAAACTGCCCAAGACAGGCATAAAAGCTATGCTGATCAGCATAGAGAACACAAAGAATTTGAAGTTGGGGATCATGTATTCCTAAGAGTGAAAGAAAAGAAAATTTCTTTGAGCTTGGTAAAGGTTTCCAAACTTGCACCAATATTTTGTGGTCCTTTCCAAATACTTGCTAGAGTAGGACCTGTTGCTTATTAGTTATCTCTACCAACAAATTTTAAAGTACATGATGTGTTTCATGTTTCATTGCTGAAGAAATATGTATATGACACTAAGCATATTGTGAATTGGCATGTGATTCAGGTGGAATTAGAAGAAGAATTCTAGACAAATCCTATATGCATAATGGATCGAAAAGAGGTGGTACTTCGGAATCGAACCATCGTTCAGGTAAAAGTGCAATGGGAGCACTATAAGCCTGAGGAGGCTACCTGGGAAATGGAAAGGGAAATGCGAGTAGCATATCCTTTCCTGTTCGTAGAAGTACAGGACACAAACTGAATTTGGTTAATTATGTTATTTTCTATTTTGCAAAACTGTTTAACATCGAGGACGGTGAAAACTTAAGGGGAGGGGAAATGCAATACCCCAATTTTGGACTTTAGACCCCTATTATATTGTGCTAAGTATTATTTCATTTTTACTTAGTTCATATTAGAAATCTGAAAAGTTGATTTTTAATGACCATGTGGACCAACACATTAATGAGATGGGAGTCACAGTCCCCTATGGGAAGGAGGGAAAAAGCCAATTTAATAATTATGAGAAATTATTATTAGAGAATATGGAAAACCCTAAAGAAAATATTTGAGAGAATAATGAATTAAAGTAATTAACTAAATGAGAGTTTTTCACACCTAAGAATATAAAAAGTGAAACTCATTGAAAACACTTCATTATTCACATTCTCATGACAATCAACACACAAGAGAAATGGGAATTGTGAATAACACAAATGACTAGAGATAAATGAACACAAGTGAGGACAGATTTGGGAGTACCAAACTGGTCCAGATTAAGAGGAATCATACATATGGGTATTAGCTTGGACACTTGGTTGTGTTAAGATAGGAGCACTACCCCAAGCTTGTAGGAGCACTGTAGAAAATACTTTGAATAGGCTGTGATTATATTGATTCTCTTAATGGATGAGGCTTAAAAGGCCTTGGATCGTCCTAGAGATCAGGAGTACTGAGTTGGAAGTTGGGTTTCCTATTGCCACTGACATATCCCGAATAACTTGGAGACCAAGTTAAGGGTAACTAAAAATCTAACTCCTGAACCATAGGGGATTGTGAACTCAGCTCGGGGGTGACCTAGAAGCAAGGTGAACTTGCTGGTTTACGGCTGGGAGGATTGTGCTAGGTCCACTGGTTTTCAGATTTCAGATAAGTCTATTTGTTGCATTTATCTGTTATGTTTTTATGGAACAATTGCTAGGGTTATTGTGATATAAATATAATCTACTGTGGGATGGATTATTTATCAGATCTGAATATGACCGTGTGATTATACTGAAATTGGTTTATAGATCATTGATAGACCTATAGGCCTCTGTTTTATTATGCAGTTTTATGATCTGTTGGAGACATTTCAGTTTCATAGTCTAGGTTTGATTTACACATTATTTATACAGTAAGCAGATATACATATAAAATAAATGATGATATAGAATCCTGTGATAGGCAGAATGAATGATCATTGCTTATACTTAACCGTAAGGATTTGCTGGTTATGTTTTATAGAACAAGATTCTTGAAATCATCATATCTTATTTTCAGCAAGGCATATGTTCCTATCTTATTGGTTGAAAGAGGCAGACATGTAAACCATGTAAACCATGAGGTTTACATGTCTAGCCTTTGTTTTATTTAAGTGTTTATCCTATCATTATATGGAGAAAAGAAAATTCAGTGATTAAATGATGTTAACCTACTGTGAGTGGTTTTCATTTAATTAACACAGTATATAAATTTCTGGATGAACATATGCAGTTATGTAAATAACATTTACAACTTTAGTATGGAGATTATTTGGAAATAATAATTAAATCTCATAAATGCATGACCATTTTACATGGGTCTTAATAACCTGAGTATTGAATGCTATTTTAACTTCCTGTGTGGGACTCATATAATATCCAAAATCTGTTTATAATTATCGTATTTCCAGTATGGAACTCAACCCTATGTACTCAACTCATTATATGCATAATATGGGTCATGGAATCCGATAGGGTTCCATTGCATTACGTTTGCATAAACAATTAAAATTTATTGTAGATGATACATTAACTTAATCCCAAAGGCGTTGTATTATGGGAAGTATGAGTGTGAAGGCATGTTGCAAAACTTAAAACATGCTTGCATCTACATTCTCTAAAGGGATGCATTACCCTGGTGGCTACGACCTAGTGGATAGAGGCGTGGTGTCCACAACATGTATACAGTAAGAACCATTTAATTAATGTGGAGTTGGTATATTGTGGGCGACCCTAACTTATGCCGATGAGTCTTAAATAATGCACATACCAATGCTCAACGAGCATTCTAGCTGGCCTAAGTTCTTTTGGAACCCCAGCACAACGCGATAGCCTATGGCTTCGCTGCAAATTGTTCAAGTGGTTTGTGCTGAGATCTAGGATCGGGCACCGAGGGGTTGTGTTCAAGCTTGACCTGAAGTGTTTGACTAATCTAAGCACTATGCGTTGAATGCATAGTATTATTATTATTATTACGATTTCATAACAAGTTTAAATGCCAAGCCTAACAACTGTTAAATCGATGTAGGAAGGCTACGTTTTAGCTAATGCCTATAAGATTTACTTACACAACAAATAAATCATTTAAACAATGAGAAATCAAAATGAGTGAATGCATTCATCATTTTCATAAATATACAACCATAACCCTGTTCTTCATTCAACCCATAATTGAAATGACAGGAACAATATATATATTTAATAAACAGTGCTGCGAAGGAAACCGCGAAGGGTTGATATAGTGCTGTGAAGGCAACCACGAAGGGTTCATTATTTAAAAATAAAAATGTTTTACAGAGCTTAGTATTTCATTACAGCTCAGAGTCCTAAGTGGGAAAACCGAACGTGAAACCAAGGTTTGAGAACCGGCGACCCAAGACATGGTCGACCCAAGCATTCGTATAAATATTGCCCGCATCACATATTACAAAATACATTTAAAAGCGTGCAACTACCTACAGGATGAGCAAGACTTCACTCTCTTCTTATCACCATCGCACGCATCTGGGAGCATGGATGAGGGCCAAAATGTTTCATGTTGCAAACCAACAACCGGAACCGAGTCTTAAGTAACCCACCTCAATGCCTGGGAATTTAACTCGAGAAACAAAGCGACGACAGGTTACCTGGTCATGGTGGAGACTGTTCTCCTTCGTCGAGGTCGTGGTGCCAGCTATGGAAGCACCCAACACACCCTCGCTGAACCCTGGTTCCTGTCACAATGAGAAACCACAATGACTTTTAGCTAGAGTAGTACGAAGTGAAACGTAAAAACATTATGGTAAAAATGATGACCTTTGTAACCGCTCAGCTGTAGGGTTCGAGTTGGATGCAACTTCCAAGTCATGGCTTCTCTACACCTACACAGTAGAAGCATAACGGTGTCATTGGGCAGTGCTACAATTGATAAGTTACAATTGAAACCAACCAACGAAACTACTAACCAAGCTTAAGACAGAGTTGTTTACCTGCGCTGCGGGGTCCTGCGCCAGTGACTTCTTGGTTGCATTTCGCCATGCTAAGGAACATGTATGATTTCATCTTAAGGGGCATGAGCCCTCTGCTCGGAGCATAGGTGGTCCAAAAGACTTCTTCGCAGTGCCAAATGATGGTACATGCGACTAAAACTGAGTTTTGGTGAGATTGGTGGAACTGGACAAGCCAGTGGTGACCATTGAGCCCAGTGGTGCCATTCCTTAATTTCTTGGTACGTCAGATTGTTGGTGCCAACCTACAAAAATAGATCAACTGTTCCGATGACCATCGTAGCGCCCAAGTGACCAACCCGGATCACCATCGACGATGTGAAACACTGTGGCATTAAGTTGTAACTAGTGGAGCATTAATGGCATGAGAGTTGGGTTGGTATCATTGCATGCGAGCCAACTTAGGGTACCTGGCCATGCGTACATCTTACCTTGCTGAGTGGTGTTCTTCTTCTCGCCGAGAGATGAGTTTACTTTCTAGGAGGGCACACCTGACAGGGTTTAAAATGTTGGTTCTTAAGCGTTGTCTGCGTGGCAAAGCTTGATTCAAGCACAGTCACAACATCAACTTATGTCATGCGCATTTTACAAACCATTGCAAAGTTTACAAACCATTACATTAAAATGTTATACCATATGAAATCATTTACGACATTGCCAAAGGATGGAGTGGTAGTCAGGTAATGGTTTATATGCAGTTTGGTTCAGAAACTACCTTTGGTCAAGTATTGAAGTGTTGATGTATATGTAACTTCGGAATGTATTTCACATATATGTATATTGTATTCCTATAGAGATGTTATTATTCCTCTATACGGAAGTGGTTGTATTCCTATAGAGATGTTATTATTCCTCTATACGGAAGTGTCGTCATTTATATTGTAAGTGTCATAACTTATACTTGATGGGTTATTAGACCACCTTGTTGGGGTCGGCCCTGTATAAGTCATGTGGGTCAAAGGGTTATTAGACCACCCTATTGGGGGTCAGCCATGTGGGTCAAAGGGTTATTAGACCACCCTAGTGGGGGTCGGCCCAGTCAGCATTATGTTAAGTGGTTAAGTTGAGGCCGACCTAGTTGAGTAAAGGTCAAGTCAAGTTAGTGTATAAATAGAGAGTGTGTCTCTCTCATTTTACACATTTTCTATTCTCTCACTCACACTTGGGAGAGGGGCGCACTTGTGGAGGAGGAGGCTCTGCTGCTAGGAGAAGAATATCTCTTGTATGCTGGTTGTATCATTGCTCTATATATCTCTGAGGAAGTTATTGGGGTTTTTCACCTTTATCGTTTTCCCCAAGTAAACTCTATGTCTCTTGTGTGCTTGCATTATTGTGTCCATGATTGATATGCTGTAGATTTTCTCTACATGTTGTTCTCTCAGTTAAGATCCTAGATCAGATTGAAGTAAATTCTGAAAATTTAACATGGTATCAGAGCTATCCTGAAAGAAGGCATGATATGGCATGTATGACACTTGTTGCACTTACGATGCTAGGGCTTGATATAGCAAAAACCGGTCATCGTAGCACTTTCTCTATAAATCCGTTTTGGCAAAGTTTGCGGATCTAAAAATTTTACAAGTCGAAGATCAGATCCCCATGTATCTTGTGTCCAAAGGACAACCTCTAATTTTTTGTACTTTGTGATTTATAATCTGTACAATATAGGGTTTCTGCCTCTTCCAGATCTGAGTCAAAATCAGGTGACCTTGGGAAAAAGGTCATGACTTGGGCTAGGAATCTCCAAATGAAATTTCGTAAAAAGTGATGGGTAGTACATAGAATGTACTATCGCAAGAAAAGTTTTCAGAGGCCTAAATTGAACCAGTGACACGTGGAATGCCGTACAAGTTTGCTCTCCTGTATTATTCCATAAACAGGTCACGTTACGACACTTGGCATAACTCTCTCTCAGAGAATCCAATTGAGGTCAGACCCATTGGGATGGAAATATATCAGGTTGTGATATCTCAATTTTTTTTTTCATAGGCCTAAGTTGAAATAGTGACACATGGCATGCCGTACAAGTTCGCTCTCCTGTATTATTCCATAAACAGGTCACGTTACGACACTTGGCATAACTCTCTCTCAGAGAATCCAATTGAGGTCAGACCTGTCGGGATGGAAATATAACAGGTCAAGCTATCTCAAGAAACTTTTTTAGACCCTGTGGATCAAAAAGTTTAGAGTTAAACCATAAACAATCAGGTACATATATCTGTCAAAACAAAATTATTTTTGAGTACCTTCATTCATGGCTTCCAAAATTTATGGCTTTGGAGAAAGTTGGAATTTTTGTAATCGGAGACCTGGCTGGATGCTACTCATCAAAATCGAAATTTAGAGACCAAGATCAGAATTTTTGGTTGGGTAGAAGGCCGGGCTTGATCAGACCCTAGTTCGGGACTTTGATCAGAAAAGTGGAAAATTAGGGCTTCTGCAAAAATGGGAATTTTTGAAATATGTGACCACGACTGGAAGCTCCTCATAAAAATAGAAGCTTAGAGCTTTGGATCAAACCTTTTGATTGGGAAGAAGAGTGGGCTTCATCAAACCCTAGTTCGAGGTCACGTCCAGCGAATCCAAAAGTTTCAAAGGAAAAATTGAGGAGTGAAACTTTGCAGTTTTCAAATTTTGAATATACCAGCTTGATCAGCTCATCAAGGCGCATATTTCTATCCTTTCGAAAGTTTGAAATTCAAAGTTTGAATTTTTGGGGTTTCTCTGACAAACCCTATTACAACTCCAGATCTAGTTCCTACAAATCAAGTGGATTGGGTTAATCCTAGAAGAGGATGGATTGGTCACCTGCATAAGTGAAGAAGTTCCTGTTTTAGAGGGAGATGAGGCTAAGGCCTTCCATAAGAAGATTACAAGCAATCTTGACAGGTATGGCTTACAGGTATGTTTTGAATTCTGTTCATGATTAAGTTTATGATATGTTTGTCTTCATATCATTATAGTACAATCTTGATTAATTACTAGACTTGTCGTATTACCTTATAGAAGATATTCATTGATTAAGGTTTTGACACTTATGATTGTACTAATGCATTGTGATGTTGTATGAGGTTTATGTTGTTTTCTAACACAAAAGGTACACCAAGAAAGTCAAATCATGTTCTACTTCAAGAACATATGCTCATGGTGACATGAAGACAAAGATTCATCCATTGTCATGGATCACATAGAAGATCTACTTTCGAGGTATGTATAACTTGGTCATACAATGGTTAACTTATGAGACATGCAGGTTACTAGCACAATTCACTGAAGAGAACCAGAAGACATTATGCGGGTATGTTAGACATAACTAGCTAGCTAATCCAGGTATGTTTTTCCTATATCAAGCTAGAATCTTACCTTGTGTTAGGATCTTATACTGTTGTGTTGTTGATAATGATTATTCATGAAGTCATAGGTTTGAATAATCATGGTTGTATGCATATTATGTTTCTTACCATAATTGATGATATGACTAACTAGAAGAATCATGAAGGTATAGGTTTGAATAATCATGGTTGTATGCATATTATGTTTCTTACCATAATTGATGATATGACTAACCAGAAGAATCATGAAGGTATAGGTTTGAATAATCATGGTTGTATGCATATTATGTTTCTTACCATAATTGATGATATGACTAACCAGAAGAATCATGAAGGTATAGGTTTGAATAATCATGGGTTTTATGCATATTATATCTCTTATCTTGATTGATGATTCAACTAACCAGAAGAGTATTATGATCAAATAAGAATATGTATGAGTAAAAGAAGACTTCCTTGAAACCTTGAATACTAATGTTTATTATCTGTGAATGATCATGAATATATATGTTTAAGATTATTGTGTTTTGATAGTATTAAGATTATACTAATAAATGTGTGATTATGTATGAGAACTCAAGGATAACACAATGATGATACTAATAAGCATTCATAGTGATTAAGGATGGATGTAAGTTCAAGGACAGGTAATCCAAGAAGCAAAGATCAAGAGGGAGCACACTCCAGTTGTTCCTACAAGAAAGCAAAGGAGCACACTTCAGTAGTTTCTGTAAGGATGCAGATATTCAGAGGGAGTTGACCACTTCTCACAATCCACATAAGAATGGAGTTGCAGAAAAGAAGCAAAGACTGAGAGGGAGTCAACCCAACAAACAAACAAAGATAAGTATTTGAATTGTCATTACTTGCATATTTTATTGTTTAAATAATACTGTTCAATAATGTATATACTGATGTTCCTAGAATTAGGTTGTGTATTATGCATATTAGAATAGTTGCATTGATGAACAGTATACTACTAATATGCATGGGTAAGTGGCCTATGGCACTGTACAACATTCCATTGCTACTTATCTAGAATGAAACCTCTTTGCTGACATGTTGGGAGTTGTGCACACTCTTAACAATGTTCTGGTATAGATTGGAAGGCATCTAGAAAGTTACGGGATATGGATAAATGTTGTATTGAAGCATTGGCTAAGATAATTGCATGACTCTATGACATATTTCTTTATGTGTAAGAATTTGTTCTGAAAACTATGAGATGTTTTCTAATCATGAAATTTAACTTTTTGTGTAGGAAAGATCATATGCCATCACCTACAAAAGAAGAACTACAACATTTGTTCAGCAACAAAATTATCTATTGAAGATATTGAAGTTCCCAGGATATGGGAAGAATGCCATGATCCGTCGATCATGAAGAATGATGTTTGGGATGTAGTTCCAAGACTTGAAGGGAAGTTTGTTATGAATTCTATATGGATCTATCAAGATCAAGCATCCTGCAGATGGAAGCATAGAGAAATATAAAAGTGATGAAATAGAAGATACACTAGATGGATTTCAAGACAACTTTCTTGAATGGTGTAGTTGAAGAAGAAGTGTATGTGGAGCAACCACTTGGTTCTGAGACACATGACAGGGAGTCATATATGTGCATAACTTGGGTATGATGCACCAATTTCTAGGTATGGAGGTGTGGCAGAGTGCAGATGGAATCTTCCTTGGACAAGGGAAGTATGTAGTAGAGATCCTGAAGAGGTTCGGGATGATGGACTGCGAGGCTATGGCATCAAACCTGAAGCTTCTGTGTGATGCTTCATCTGAACCGGTTGATGTCACTATGTATCGTCAGATGATTGGGACCTTGATGTACCTGACGAACATGAGACCAGATATTTGCTTTGCAGTGAACACATTGAGCCAGTTCCTGACAGATCCGAGGAGTGTTCACCTAGTTGCTGTAAAGCATATTCTGAGGTACCTGAAGGGTACAGTTGATTATGGGCTCAAATATGATGTGAATCAAAAGTTTAATCTGCAGGGTTATGTTGATTCAGATTGGGCTGGAAGTGCTACAGATAGGAAGAACACATTTGGATGTTGCTTCAATCAGGTGTGATCTCTTGGTTTAGTAGGAAGCAGTCCTACGTAGCACTGAGTACAGCTGAGGCAGAGTATGTTGCAGCCTGTTCAACTAGTTGTGAGGCAGTATGGCTACGGAAGCTACTGTCTATGTTATTTGATCTCCCGTTGGATGCTATTGGTATCTTTTGTGATAACCAGAGTTGTGTGAAGCTGTTCGAGAACCCAGTGTTTTATGACAGGTCGAAACATATAGAGATCAAATATCACTATATCAGGGATATGGTGCAGAGAGGAGCTATGAAGCTCCTATACATTGCGACGGACGAGCAGATTGCAGATGTGCTGACAAAGCCACTAGCCAGGGTGAAGTTTGAGTACTTCAGGGAGAGGCTTGGCATTCTTCAGATTGATGACACTTTGAGGAAGAAGTGATGGACACATTTGCTGAATCCATTCCAAGCATGTTGGAAGGAGGATCCTTCACATGGCTGTGGATGTAAGCGCTGGATGATGAGCATCAGGATGATGTTATGGTTTCTGCTTTGTATGATCAGTTGGATCATTTATATGTATATGTATGTACGCATCATGTTGGATGCTGGATATGATCAGTTGGATCATTTATATGTATGTATGCATCATGTTGGATGCTGGATATGATCGGTTGGATCATTTGCATGTATTTTGTATATGCATCATGTTGGATGCTTGGACCATGTATCTGTATATGTATCAGGTGGATACATTGTATGATCAGGTGGATCATGTATGGTGATATGTATCATGTATTTATATTTGTATCAGGTGGATACACTATATGATCAGGTGGATCATGTATGATGATATGTATCAGGTAGATACTTGGTATGCATCAGGTAGATGCATTGTATGATCAGGATGATCATGGATGACGAGCTTCAGGATGTTTCTCCAGATGACATGCAGCAGGATGTTGCAGTGATGATGATCAGGATGATCATGTGTACATCAGGATGATGTATGGTGAGTATCAGGTTGATACTCTATGGTTGTGGATCAGGTTGTGCAGATGAGCATATAATTTGGCCTTGGGAGATTGACAGATAGTCTTTCGAGGTTTTGCCTATGGCATGTACTCTGGCCCTAGGATATCTGGAAAATGCTCTTACGAGGTTTTGCTCTGGGAGGACATATAATTTGGCCCTGGGAGATCTGCAGATAGTCTTTCGAGGTTTTGCCTATGGCATATAATCTGGCCCTAGGATATCTGGCAGATGCTCTTTCGAGCTTTTGTCCTATGGCATATAATATGTCCCTGGGAGATCCGATAGGTTGGGCTGTGTGCCTGTAATAAGTCCCGGGATGCTCTTGCGAGGTTTTTCCATGACCACATATAATCTGTCCCTGGGAGATCCTATAGGTAGAGCTGTGTGCTCATAATAGCCTGGGATGCTCTTGCGAGGTTTTGTGGTGAGGTCACATATAATATGGCCCTGGGAGATCCTATAGGTAGAGCCGTGTGCTTGTAACAACCTGGGATGCTCTTTCGAGGTTTTGTGACGCACGTAATAAGTCCTGAGGATTCCACAGTATGGCCAGTGATGAAGAAGACCTGCAGGTGGTGGGCCTACATCCAGTATGAAAAAAGGACTGGCTCTGTAGAACTTCCTATGACGAGTAGATTCAGAGATTGATTGAGATAGCAGCAGCAGTGACGATGATCCAGAGAAGATGACTTGTGCTAGAAGACCTGTGTCGAGAAATACCTTCCTAGTTAAGAGGGAGTGTTGATGTATATGTAACTTCAGAATGTATTTCACATATATGTATATTGTATTCCTATAGAGATGTTATTATTCCTCTATACGGAAGTGGTTGTATTCCTATAGAGATGTTATTATTCCTCTATACGGAAGTGGTTGTATTCCTATAGAGATGTTATTATTCCTCTATACGGAAGTGTCGTCATTTATATTGTAAGTGTCATAACTTATACTTGATGGGTTATTAGACCACCTTGTTGGGGTCGGCCCTGTATAAGTCATGTGGGTCAAAGGGTTATTAGACCACCCTATTGGTGGTCGGCCATGTGGGTCAAAGGGTTATTAGACCACCCTAGTGGGGGTCGGCCCAATCAACATTATGTTAAGTGGTTAAGTTGAGGCCGACCTAGTTGAGTAAAGGTCAAGTCAAGTTAGTATATAAATAGAGAGTGTGTCTCTCTCATTTTACACATTTTCTATTCTCTCACTCACACTTGGGAGAGGGGCGCACTTGTAGAGGAGGAGGCTCTGCTGCTAGGAGAAGACTATCTCTTGTATTCTGGTTGTATCATTGCTCTATCTATCTCTGAGGAAGTTATTGGGGTTTTTCACCTTTATCGTTTTCCCCAAGTAAAATATGTGTCTCTTGTGTGCTTGCATTATTGTGTCCATGATTGATATGCTGTAGATTTGCTGTACATGTTGTTCTCTCAGTTAAGGTCCTAGATCAGATTGAAGTAAATTCTGAAAATTTAACATGAAGCACATAACCCAAAGTTACATTTTATTAATGTTTGCCATATATATATTGTGTTAATATATGCTATGCAATCACATTGAAAACATGGCATAAAAGTTAGGTTGGCTGCCATATACATATGTTATAGTAGGAATTTAAACGTATCACTTGCAATCCATTATTCATGTTATATCATGGTGGTAACATGACATGGTTCGAATTTATGTCAACCATTGGATTATATGATATATATAAATTATATAGGATTATATATTATATCATATAGTTTATATATGTTATGTTAACGTATATAGTGTTATGTTATTACACTTTAATAATAATTGTATTGAGATTTCATTATGGAGATAACATAGATGCTTAAGATGAAAATATTAAGCCTAGGTGTGTTATGAATGTAACCCCGGTGCTTAGTATAGAAGCAATACATGGGTTATATGTTATTAGATTAATGATAACATATAACCATGTTAAATTATGCTTAGATATTAATTAGCATAAAGTCTATAAAGGCTATTGTTCGATAATGTTGACATATTAAGATTTTAATACATTTGTAAATGTTATAGTATTATTGTTGCTTAATTAAATAAAAGCGTCGCAACTACTGTAGCATAGGGTATTATGCTGTTTGGTTCTTAAAGTTTGCAGTGGCCCTATGTTTGATGTTTTCATATGGTTGCACCCTCACCATGGCAAGACTCTTCCAGTGATGACACTTGCGTGTCTAGCGACAGAAGTACGAGTGCAGCATAGTGCTCACTTATTCATTTATTAATTATTTAGGCTATAGTGACAACCAGTAATTATGTTTACGCATTTGTTTATTTGGTTAGTTTCTTGAACAAAAAAAATCGCATAGAAGAGACGTGACATTACCCCTTCCTCTAATGCCTTTTAATGGATTTATGCAACCACTTAAATCCATCCTCTATCAACCAAATTGTTGTGTTCAACCAGATGATTGAAGAAACGAAAGAATATTAGGTTGTTACCTTTATAACATCTGTGTTTCCAGATTCATTGAAATTGCAGGTAAAATTACTGGCAAACTAAAGAAAACAAAACACTTGTAGTGCCTCCAGTGAACTCACTAGAAATATCAAGCCCAAAAGGAAAATTGTGAGGTTAGGGAGAACCATAAACCCGTCTGCAATAGGTAAAAACTAAAGCCAGTGAAACAATCCAAGTTAGAGCAAGCGTTTTTAAGGTCCATAATGAAATGACTGAAGTATTATTAGCTAAAATTGTATTTAATTTCTAATATGTAAACTGTATTCTAAGGGAAAACCATTGAAAGGTTCGCTTTAGTTAAATTTGATATGTTAGCTTCTTCCTTTCTTGGAGAAAATTCACAAAACAAATATTAATTGTCATCCATTCATAAATTTATGCTTACGTACTTTTTTATGAAGAAATGGTAAGAATATAAACCCCTTATTCTAATCTAATATGAAAGTAAATATGATTTATAATTTGTATCTATGTTAGTGTGCGACATGCATACTCTTTAAATTAACTTTGAGGTATGTATACACCTCCATTAGCCCAATTTCATTGCAATGTCCTCCCTGGAATCCTTTTCTTTTCCTTTAATGACGAATCATGTTCATGAGGTTGTGGAGAGCAGGTTCAATGTAGTCCTGTATTTGTTCGTCTTGATGTTTGTCTCTATTTTGTTAACTACTGTAGTTGCTGTATTGGTGCCCAATTTTACAGAACTTTTATCTGTTGTGGACAGTAGTATTTATTGTGCTTTGGGTTTTGTATTTCTTGCTATATTTCATTTCATTAGGGATACTTGTTCTTTGTCTTAGCTAATTATAGATATTCTGATCATATGTTTTGGCTCAGTAAATTTTAAATGTTATGATCATTTTTTTTGGCATGGTTTTTGGCATCACGGGGACTGCAATCGTCCTGGGCCACACCAACCCTAAATTGGTTGGATTTTGGATGTATCCTCCCAACTAGCTCACACCTAAGGGGAATTGAATTGGGGTTGCCTTGCTGACGAGACCCACATGTTAACCAAATGAGCTAGCGAGAATTGACAAATAGTGAATATTCATTATATTGCATTGAATTATTCAAAATTTTAATGCATTTAATAAAAATTTAAATATTATGATTACTCAACAATCAATTTTAATTTTAGAATAGACATTACATTGGCAATGATTTTATAGCAATATATGTTTGTTGATAATTTGCAAATGATCTTCTAAATCCTTCAATTGAGTAGAGGATAATCTTGGCCAACTTTAGGTAAATTTAAAATTTAAATTATGGAGGAGGTAAACCACCCTGCTGCATATTGTTTACACTTCCCTTGCTTTTTCGAGTGAATTTTTGGTGGACGGCTAGCAGGGTTATGCTACGGTACCATAATAAAATTTCAAATAAGTTATAGCTAATATGTCATTCCAATGATGTAAAACATGCATTAATTTTAATAAATGTTAGTAAAGATCATAAAAAAATTGTTATAAAAGTATTTTGTTTGTCAACATTAACTTTACTATATATATAAGTCTATAGTCAAATATAATTATAAAATATGCCACAATTCAATTGAAAAGGTGACATAATTCACTTGTGTCTTACAATTATAGACAAACAACTGCTAGACTCCCTTACCAATTGATACTAGTTGATCATTAAAAACTGATATATTTGGGACTATATTGAGGCATTGGGACTATGTAAGTTTTAACAGTTGTGATTTTTTGCAAATAATGTTTTTTGTTCTAACAGTTCTTATGTTCCTTGGTTATTATTTATATTTGATCTCTTTTAACTCTAGAACATGACCGGATCGAGGTCATTCCATTTGTTGGAGTGGTGATTCTGTTTGAGAATATGATACCTTGCAAATTTTCCTCTTGGTGTAGGAGATTTGTGTGTTTTTCAAGAAATACCCTAACCTATGCTACAATTTTGGGCATTGGTTTGGTCCTCCTCTATCGTGTTTCAATTTCCTGGAAACGGTCCTATTATACCATCTACAAAAAAAGGGTTTTACCAAGTGAGGGTCAACGTCAATTTTGCACAAGGGGTCCTATTTTGTATTGAAATTTCTCGGGCGACCGTGGATAGAACCACCTTGTCCACAATGTCGAAACAAATTTGTGGCAGTTGATGAAACCCATTTAATTTGCGTAGTTTGAATCTCATGCCCCTAGAGAAAATTCACAAGTTGGCCCTAGATGGGATAAGGTGGCCACTTGCAATTGGCCATACAACAAAAAATTTAACTGGGATTTTGAAACCATCGACTCCGATGGATTAAAGATGCCTAGTTTCACTTAGACGAACCCCTATATTATGATTCAAATTCCTAGAAATGCTCCTATTATACCATATCTGGAAGTAGGGTTTTTATTAGTGAGGGCCAATGCCAATTTTACACAAGGGGGTATATTTTGAATTGAAATATCCCTAGCGACTATGGCTAGAGTGACCTTGGGCCAAAAAAATATGTGGCAACTTATGAAACTTAGCCATGTTTCCCGGTTCGAATTTCGTGCCCCTAGAGAAAATTCACAAGTTGTCCCTCAATGGACCGAGGTGACCACTTGCAATTGGATTGTCAAACTATTAATTTCGTTGGATTTAGGATACCTATTTTCACCTAAGGGAACCCCTATACCATGATTCAATTTTCTATAAATGGTCCTATTATACCATCTCTGGAAGTAGGTTTTTTCTCAGTGAGGGCCAATGCCAATTTTGCATAAGGGTGTAGATTTTGAATCGAAATATCCTAGGAGACTATGGCCAGACTGACCTTGTAAACAATGGCCAAACAAATCTGTGGAAGATAACATAACTCATTTATGCTGCTCGGTTTGGATTCCGTGCCCTTAGAGAAAATTTAAAAGTTGTCCCTGAATGGCCCAGGTGGCCACTTGCAACTGGACATAGAAAAAAAATTGTAACTGAGATTGTGAAACCGTCGATTCCGATGGATTCAAGATGCTTGGTTACACCGAGGGGAACCCATCGACCGTGATTCAATTTCCCAGTAACGGTCCTAGTTTACAATCTTCAGAAGTAGGGTTTTTCTTAATGAGGGACAATTCCAATTATGCACAAGGGGGTCTATTTTGTTTTGAAATCTCTCAGGTGACCGTGGCTAGTTGAACTCATCCACAATGGCCAAACGCATATGTTGCAACTGACAGAACCCAATTATGCTACATGGCTATGATTTTATGCCCCCGGAGCAAATTCGCAATTTGGCCCTAAATTTCCTTGGGAAGCGAGATGAAGCTCACCATAACTCAATAATCGAGGCTCATATGGAAAAGCCGTCAGTTTTGTGGGAATCATGACATCCAAATACTGTTAGAAAAACAAGACCGCAGAGCAATAAAAATAAACAAGAAGCAAGTCTGAAACACATAAAAGCAATGCAAGAGAGACACCAATATATGTGGTTCACCCAATCTGGGCTACATCTACGAAGAAATTTTCAGTATTTTTATTATACCATCCAATGAAATGAAGGGATACATCTCGCAACACATCCACTGTAACTTCCTCTTCACTCTCTCACAGTCTCTCTTACAGAATCATAGAAATATCTACAATACTACAATACACAACCATATTACAATACCTTCCTTTTAAAGAGGGATTACCATGGGAAAATACCATGGGATACCCAATACCATGGGCCCGTAAATCACCCATTATTGACCAAGTCATGACTATGAAATTACAACATTTTACAAGGCATTTTTTCCGAAATTTTTGCTACAGGGGCACTACCCCTGACCATGGAAACTGACAGGTTAGCTCCCTGATTGATTTTCTATTCACCAAGCATATGAATATATACATATCTTTGAGACATTTGGTTTCCATCTTCCAAAGGGTACGTTAGTGACTCTTTGTCTACCCAACCTATTCATATTATTTTATTTACATATGTACATGTGGAGCTATAATCCGAGGATTAAGCTTCCAACATTCCCCCCCTTAATCCGAAGGAGAGTTTGTAAGACCAATCATGGTTGTAAATCTTTCAAACTTTTCTCGTCCAAGTGTTTTGGCGAAGATATCTACAGTTTGATCATTTGTGGAACAATGACGTAAATAAAATGTATTGGCCTCTACATGATGTTGAATCAGATGATACTTTGTGTTGATATGTTTGGTTCGATCATAGAATCTAGGGTTCTTGGCCAACTTGATTGCATAAGTGTTGTCAATAAAAAGTGGAGTTGAGTCTTCCTGTTTCTCTTGCAAATATTCAAGTATCTTCCTGAGCCACACAATTTCTTTGGTTGCTTCTCCTGCTGCTACATATTCTGCCTCTGTTGTTGAATCTGCTGGAATTGATTGTTTGCGTGATCTCCAGGAGATGGCTGCTGATCCAAGACTCATTGTGTATCCAGAAGTGGATACTCCTGTTTCGTTGTCACCATCGAAGTCTGAATTAGAGTACCCAATAAGTTTGAAGTCATCCACCTTAGAATATTTGAGTCCAAAGTATTGAGTCCCTTTCAAGTATCTTAGAACTCTCTTTGCTGCTGACCAATGTCCTTCACAAAGTTTGTGCATAAACCATGAAAGAATGCTAACAACATAAGAAATATCTGGTCTGGTGGTAGTAAGGTAGATAAGGCTTCCTACAAGCTGTTGGTACTTGGTTGCATCCTCAAATTCTTTTCCTTCACTTGATGTGAGCTTTAGCTTTTGTTCCATTGGAGTTGAGAGCGGATTGTAGTATGTCATCCCAAATTTGTTTAACAGTTCTCCAATATACTTTTTATGAGAAATGAAAATGTACATAGGATGTTGAGTCACTTCAATTCCTAAGTAATAGTAAAGCTGTCCCAGATCAGTCATTTCAAAGCCTTTCCTTAAGTCTTTCTTTATGGATGCTATATAACTTTCATTGTTCCCTATCATCAAAAGATCATCCACATATACTACAAGAAACACAACGGATCTTCCAACTTTCTTTACAAATAGCGTTGCGTCGTCAAGATTGTAGTGTTTGAAATTCAGCTTTAGAAGATGCTCGGTTAGCTTTTCATACAATGCTCGAGGTGCTTGTTTTAGGCCATACAAGGACTTGACAAGTTTGCATACCTTGTGTTCTTGTCCCTCCACAACAAAACCTTTGGGTTGAGACATGAGGAAATTTTCTTTCAAGTCTCCATTCGAGAATGCAGTCTTTACATCC
Organism: Larix kaempferi; assembly: GCA_027924585.1. Lineage (NCBI taxonomy): Eukaryota > Viridiplantae > Streptophyta > Pinopsida > Pinales > Pinaceae > Larix > Larix kaempferi. The sequence continues at coordinate 382,554 of BSBM01001788.1, forward strand.
ATCTGATGAACTTTCAAACCATTTTGTGCAGCCAAGGAAAGTATAGTGTGGATGGTGCCCCATTTTGCTATGGGAGAGAACGTTTCTTCATGGTCAATTCCTTCTTTCTGTGCATAGCCTTTTTCCACGAGCCTTGCTTTATGTTTGTCAAGTGAGCCATCTGATTTGTATCTGTTCTTGTACACCCACTTGTTTCCAATTGGTTTGGTTTTGACTGGAGGATCAACCAGCTTCCAAGTCCCATTCTTTATGAGTGCATCATACTCATTCTGCATGGATTCTTTCCACTCATCATGAGTAGTATCCTCTTCAAAGGAAGTTGGTTCAATGTTAGCAGGAAAATTCAATTCATAATCAAATGAGACATCCATGTCATCAACTGAGTTCTCTGCATTTACTCCATCTTCTTGTCTGGTTGAGCTTCTTGTTCCTGTATTTCCTACTTCATATGCATGGACACTTTCAAGTGTCTTTGTGGCCCATTTCGGAATCCTCCTTGATGGTCCACGTTGATCAGCTGGTGGTGCATTATTCTCTTCTAGGTTCAAGCTTCCAATCCTTTCAATTACATCATCCAGTTGAGTCTCTTGTTCAGTTGAAGTGGTAGGAACTTCTTCTTCATCATTCTCTTCATTGGGGCTTGTTGGTGCTGCTTCAAATGGAAATTCCATGGATTGATACAAGATAGGGATCCCCCCTTCAATATGTAGAATTTCAATATCACATTCATAATATGTCTTTAGATGAGAAAACCTCTCCAGACGATCAAGCTGTCTTTCAATAGACTTGTCATTTTTATTAGTTTCAAGAAAAATGACATCTCTAGAAATAACAAACTTTTTGTTTACCTCATCATAAATATTATATTCTTTGGATGTTTCTGATTATCCCAAGAAAATAAATCTTCTGCTTCTAGCACCAAGCTTTTTTCTTTGCTCCTTTGGTATTAAGGCATAGTAGACGGAACCAAAAATTTTGAGATGCCTAACCGAAGGAAGGTGGCCAAACCACATTTCATGTGAAGTCTTATCTTCTAGAACATGAGAAGGACTTCTGTTTCTCAAATATGCTGCGCATAGGACTACATCACTCCAAGACATTAGCTTCACATTCTTAAAAAACATCATTGATCGTGCTGCATTCATTAGGGTTCTATTCATCCTTTCTGCTACACCTTTTTGTTGGGGATTGTAGGGAACTGTTGTTTGATGTTTAATTCCATGTTTGCAAAGATAGTCTTCAAAATCCTTAGATTTATATTCTTTACCATTATTAGATCTGAATGTACCAATACGTACTTGTGCTTGATTTTCTATCAATGCATGAAACTTCTTGAAAGTTTGAACTGCTTCATCTTTTGTCTTCAACAAATACACCCAACACATTCTACTATAATCATCAACAAATGCCATAATATACCTATTTCCATTTGCATAAGGAATAGGCATGGGGCAACATAGGTCAGAATGCACCAGTTTTAACTTTCTACATGCTCTGAATTTTGACTCTGGAAATGGCTGCTTACTATGTTTTCATAGTATGCATATTGCATCAAACTTGTTCCTTTGCTTTGGAATGGTGGGAAAACCAAATACACCATTCTTTCTTAACAATCTAAGACTGTTGTAATTAAGATGATCAAATCCAACATGCCATAATAAACTAGATGACATATTACCTTCTTCATGCTGAGAGATATATGCAAAGTTCTGAATTCTTGCAGAAGAGCCTCTCAACTTTAATAGTTGTCCATCTTCATAACCAGTCATGACGACCTTGTTGTCAGAGGATTTTCTTATCTCCACAATCCCATCAAACATGTGGATTGAATGGCATTGCTGTCGAATCTGCACCAAGGATAGCAAGCTTCTATGTAATCGAGGAAGATAGAGAACATTTTTTAATATGTAATTAGGGAATCCAGGAAACTTTAGCCTAATTGAGCCAATTCCCTATGGTTTGAGGCTTGACTTATTTGCAAAATATACTATGCCATTCACAATGTCATTCAGTTCTACAAAACAATATTTTCTAAACGTCATATGAGATATTGCACCAGTATCAAGTAGCCAACAATCTTTATAAGGTGAAAGAGAAGTCATTTCATTAATTCCAATATAATGTGCAACAATACAATGAGCAGAATCAGGGGTTTTACTACCCTCTTGGTTTGTATTCTTATCTTTTTTTATTTTGTCTACCTTTGATGGAGTTCCAAGATTCCCAATATTGATCTACTTCATGTCCATTCCTGTCGCAGCATGTGCACTTCACATCTGATCTTTTGCTTGAGTTGTTTCTTCCTCCTCTTCCTCTGCCTCTTTTGCTGCTACCTCCTCTGAAAGAGTCTTTCGGCTTGTTCTTTACTTTCTGAGAAAAGCAAACAGATTCTGTGGTACTTTCACTTGTCCTCTTCCCAAAATATTTCTCTCTGTTTGCAATCTTTTCTACCAGAAATTCAAAGGTCAGGTCTTTGAACTTGTCTCTTTCTTATAGGGATTCAACATAGTTTGAATGTGTGGGATACAAAGATTTTACAAATGATGCCAGTGGAAGGTCTGGTTTTCATATCAGAAGCTTGAATCTTATGCATGATGGATTTTATTTCTGATGCTACAAGCATGGGGTCATTATTTTTTACTTCAAGACTGAATAACTTTAACATCAACTGAATGATCTCCATTTCTGAGTGTGAATCATACAAGTCTTTCAGAGTTTTTATGGCTTCATAACATGTCTTTACAGGAAAAATATGTTGGCTCACCTCTTCACTTACTGTGGCAAAAATCATGTCCAATGATTTCTTGTCTCTAGACTGCCAAATAGCAAGTTCTTTCTCTAATGTTGGAGGTTTTGGCAGTGAAGAGATGACATTGCCTTCATCGGTGAGTATTGTCTTTCCTTCGCAAAAACCACCACACAAGTCATTGTAGATAAATGCAGCCTTGAGATTTCTCCACCATTATGGAAATGTGTCCTTGCCACCGAGTGTGGAACCAACAACTAATGTTATAGAGTGCATTTTTAACATGTAGCTTATATAATTTTGAAAAAATAGGAAGCAGATTGAAAAATTCTGCTCCTAGATTACAAATTACACACTTTATCTTTGCAGTAGCTCTTTGCAGCACTATATTTTCTTCCAAGAAGGAATTACAATAATGCTCACTCTCACAATACAATAATTCTCAAATTGAAACTACAATGATACAATCTTCATACACAGCCGCATTACTCATTAATTCTGATCTTTATTCACCTTAAAATTTATATAAAAATATTACCGCCATGCAAAAAATCAGAGTTTTGCATATCAGAAAACCATGCTCATTTTGGACAGCTCGCAGCTCTATTCAGGAGTTATGTCAGCCAGTAGTAACACGCAGCTCTATTTTGGAGGATTCTTTCCACAGGTATGTAGTTGCAATGCAATGTGATCTCAGACTATCTTCACACAACATTCAACACATCTTCACGCAGCACTTCACTCGACACAGGTTGCATATCTCAAGGAGAAGCCAGTTGAATGTATCCACCTCGAACAGGTCGCAGTCGTAGCTTAAATCTGGTCACAAGGTCGCAGTCGCGGCTCACACAGTCTCAAAGGAGATGGCACGGTCTCAAAGAAGAAAAATGCAGCTGGAGAAAACGTGTAACAGCTCTCCAACAAGTTCGCAGCTCTCAACAGAAGAAGACTTCACGCTCAGAATTATAGCTTCTCGCTCAGAATGATATCTTCACGCTCAGAATGGTCTCCACGCTTTCATAAAGAATTACAGCTTACAGCTTCTCGGTACTATGACTTCACGTATCTTGGAGCAGCCTTCACGCAGAGAATTACAGCCAACACGCGAAAATACAAATTAGATGGAGTCGATCGATAGCTTCACACAGCTCAAACGCAGTCTTGTCAGTTTCCAAAACATAGTGAACAAATAATACTTGGTTGTGCAACTTCCATGGTATTGGAAACACAATAGTTACGGCTCAAATATCACAATCGCAACTCACACACAACTTAGGCTTCGAAGTGTCCACAGGTCACAATTCCAACACTAGTCTCCAATGCACTTCCAAAGTCGTGATTACGACACCAAAACAGTTCTCATCTCGGTGTGAGCCCTATTGGTGATCAAATCGCACTCCAAATTGAAACTTCACTTGAAAACATAGCTCCAACGTGATGATCAACTCACACTCCAAATTGCAAACGGTTTCAGAAGATAACAGGTTGATGGTTCACGAAATCGCATCACAAGAGAATGCTCTAGTTGATAGTTCGACGGACCTCAATGCCGCATCAAGAAAATCTAGGGTTTGCAGCACACAGAGGAACGTTCTGAGGAGAAACGTAAGAAGCATAAGAATCTCAGAAATCAAAACGGTCGACCGAGCAGGCTGGCAATGGGAGGAGCAGAGGGCAGAAATTTGGAAACTAGGAGGGCGCACTCAGAAATGCAGGACTGAGAATGCCAGGGGCAGAAAAATATGGGGCAGAAGGCAGACAGTGCTAGCTCTAGAAAAATGGCATAACTGGCAGAATACCAGCTACAAGAGTTATGTCAGCCAGGCTCTGATACTAATTGACAGGTTAACTCCCGTATTGATTTTCTATTTACCAAGCATATGAATATATACATATCTTTGAGACCTTTGGTTTCCAGCTTCCAAAGGGTACGTTAGTGACTCTTTGTCTACCCAACCTATTCATATTCTTTTATTTACATATGTACATGTGGAGCTATAATCCGAGGATTAAGTTTCATAGTGGGGGGCAAGCCCCCCACACCCACTGTCATTGGATATGATACATACATTACTGAAACACGAAATATGAATAAGGAAGATTAGGCTCCACAACCAACAAGGTCCTTTAGGGACACCCCTCTCCAGTGACTTCATTGACGGAACGTTGTTTATTTTGATGGTTTTCAAAACTAGGGTTTTGGTCAGTGTCATGCAATGCAATTTCTGTACCAAAGGCTAAGGAATTGAAAATTGTGCCAATATAGGGTGTGGGAACTATGATCATATTTTCCTTCACCAAAAACACCCATAGAAGGTAAGGACACTCAATTTCCTTGCTCGGTTTGTTTTTTATGCTCCCGGTTTAAATTTTACACGTGTCCCTAAATGATGTTGGGAAGCGAGTTGAAACTAGCCACATCTGGATAATATTAGCTCAGATGGACAAACCGTTAGTTCCATTGGAATCTTGACATCTGATTACCACTAGAGACACCCCTCTTTAGTGACTTCATGGACTGAAAGTTATCTATATTGATGGTTTTCACAACTAGGGTTTTGCTCATTAACATGCAATGCCATTTTTGCATTATAAGATAAAGATATTGAAAATTGTGTCGAATGAAGTTATGGGAATCATGGCCATCTCACCCTTGAAAAAAAACACCTACATGAGGTAACCAAAATCAATTCTGTTGATTGGTTTGGTTTTTATGCCCTCAGTTGAAATTCGCTAAGTGTACCTGAATGGAATTGGGAAGCGAGTTGAAAATCACCTTAACTGGATAACTGAGGCTTGGATGGAAAAACCATTGATTCCTTTGGAATTGTGACATCATATTATCACCAGGGGCACCCCTATTTAATGACTTCATAGAGCGAACATTGTCTATATTGATGGTTTTCGCAACTAGTGTTTTGCTCATTAGCATGTAATGAAATTTTTGCATTATATGCTGAGATTTTGAAAATTGTGCTAAGAGAGGGTCTAGAAACCATGGGCATCTCTCCCTTCACCAAATATACATATAGGAGGAAACATAACTCAATTCCATTGATCGGTTTCGTTTTTATTTCCCCGGTTGAAATTTTCCAAGTGTCCCTTAATGACACCGGGAAGCGAGTTGAAACTTGCCATAACTGGATAACAAAGGCATGGATGGAAAAACTGCCAGTTCTGTTGGAATTGATACATTAGATTATCTCTAGGGACACCCTTCTTCAATGATTTCATAGACTGAGCATTGTCTGTCTTTATGGTTTTCACAACTACGGTTTTTCTCATTATCATGCAATGCAACTTTTTGCATTATATGCTAAGATTTTGAAAATTGTGTTGAGTGAGGGTCTAGGAACTGTGGCCATATCTCCCTTCACCAAATACATCTACAGGAGGTAACATGACTCAATTCCATCGAACTGTTTGGTTTTTATTTCCCCAATTGAAATTCACCAAGTGTCCCTGAATGGTGCTGGGAAGCGTGTTGAAACTCGCCATAAATGGATAATTAAGGCTCAAATGGAAAAACCATCAGCTCCATTGGAATCATGACATTGTATTATCACTAGGGACACTCCTCTGCAGTGAATTCATAGACCCAATGTTGTCTATATTGGCGATTTTTGCAACTAGGGTTTTGCTCATTAGCATGCAATGCAATTTTTGCATTATAAGCTAATATTTTGAAAATTGTTTTGAACAAGGTTGTGGGAATCATTCCCATATCTCCCTTCAATAAACACACCTATAGGAGGTAACCAAACTTAATTTTGTTGCTCGGTTTGGTTTTTATGCCCTCGGTTGAAATTTTCCAAGTGTCTCTGAATGGCGTTGGGAAGTGAGTTGAAACTCGCCATGATTGGACAACCAAGGATCAGATGGAAAAACCATCAGTTCTGTTGGAATGGTCACATTGAATTACCTCTAGGAACACCCCTCTTCAGTGAACTCATAGATCGAACGTTGTCTATATTGATAGTTTCGCAACTAGGGTTTTTCTTATTAGCATACAATTCAATTTTTGCATTATATACTGAGATTTTAAAAATTATGCTAAGTGAGGGTTTGGGCATTGTGGCCATATCTCCATTCTCCAAAGACACCTACAGGAGGTAATGGAAACCAATTCCATTATTAGTTTGGTTTTTATGCCCTCGGTTGAAATTTTCCAAGTGTCCCTGAATGGTGGTGGGAAGTAAGTTGAAACTCACCATAACTGGATAACCGAGGCTTGGATGGAAAAACCACCATTTCTGTTGGAATATTGGCATTGTATTATCACCGGATACACCCCTCTTCAGTGAATTCATAGATCGAACATTATCTATATTGACGATTTTCGCAACTAAGGTTTTGCTCATTAGCATGCAATGCAATTTTTGCATTATAAGATAATATTTTGAAAATTGTTCCAAACGAGGTTGTTGGAATCATGGTCATATCACCCTTAACCAAACACTCCTACATGAGGTAATCGAATTTAATTCTGTTGATTGGTTTGGTCTTATGCCCTCGGTTGAAATTTTCCAAGTATCCTTGAATGATGCTAGGCGACAAGTTGAAACTCACAATAAATGAATAACCAATGCTCAGATGGAAAAATAATCAATTCCGTTGGAATTGTGACATAGGATTATCACTAGGGACACCCCTCTTTAGTGGCTTGATAGACTGAATGTTGTCTATATTGACGGTTTTCACAACTAGGGTTTTGTTCATTAGCATGCAATACAATTTTTACACTATATGCTAAGATTTTGAAAATTGTGTCGAGCGAGGGATTGGGCATCATGGCCATATATACCTTCAAGAAAGACACCTACAGGAGGTAAAAAAACTCAGTTCTATTGATCATATTGGATTTTATGGCCCCAGTTGAAATTTTCCAAGTGTCCCTGAATGCCATTGGGAAGCGAGTTAAAACTCGCCATAACTGGATAACCATGGCTTTGATGGAAAAACCATCAGTTCCATTGGAATTGTGACAGTGTATTACCACCAGGGACACCCTTCTTGAGTGACTTTATGGATCGATAGTTGTCTATATTGATGGTTTTCGCAACTAGGGTTTTTCTCATTAGCATGCAATGCATTTTTTGCATTATAAGGTACAATTTTGAAAATTCTGTTGAATGATGTTGTGGGAATAAAACTCAATTCCATTGCTCGGATTGGTTTTTATGCCCTTAGTTGAAATTTTCCAACTGTCCATGAATGGAGCTGAGAAGTGAGTTGAAACTCGCCATAACTAGAAAACCAAGAATTGGATGGAAAAAACATTAGATCCATTGGAACCATGACATCATATTGTCACTAGGGACACCCCTCTCCAGTCACTTCATGGAACAAACGTTGTCTATATTGATGGTTTTTTCAACTAGGGTTTTCCTCATTAGTATGCAATGCAATTTTTGCATTATATGCTAAGATATTGAAAATTGTGCTAAATGAGGTTGTGGGAATCATGGCCATATCACCCTTGACCTAACACACCTACAGGAGGTAACTGAACTCAATTTTGTTTCTCGGTTTGGTTTTTATGCTCTCGGTTGAAATTTTCCAAGTGTCCCTGAATGGCATTGGGAAGTGAATTGAAACTTGCCATAAATGGATAACCATGGCTTGGATGGAAAAACAATCAGTTCCATTGGAATCATGACAGTGGATTACCACTAGTGACACCCCTGTCCAGTGACTTTATGGACCGATCATTGTCTATATCGATGGTTTTCACAACTAGGGTTTTGCTCATTCGCATGCAATGCAATTTTTGCATTATAAGCTAAGATTTTGAAAATTGTGCCGAACAAGGTTGTGGGAATCATGGGCATATCACCCTTGACAAAACACACCTAACACTAGTAACAAAACTCAATTCTTTTGCTCGGTTTTGTTTTTATGCCCCCGATTGAAATTTTCCAAGTGTCCATAAATGGCGTTAAGAAGTGAGTCGAAACTCTCCATAACTAGATAACCAAGACTTGGATGGACAAAACGTTAGTTCCATTGGAACTGTGAAATTAGATTATTTGTAGGGACACCCCTCTTTAGTGACTTCATGGACCAAACATTGTGTGTATTGACGATTTTTGCAACTAAGGTTTTTCTCATTAACATGCAATGCATTTTTTGCATTATATTCTAAGATATTGAAAATTGTGCCGAATGAGGTTATGGGAATCATGACCATCTCACCCTTTACCAAACACACCTATAGGAGGTAATCGAACTCAATTCCATTGCCTGGTTTGATTTTTATGTCCCTGGTTGAAATTTTCCAAGTGTCCCTGAATAGAGTTGTGAAGCGAGTTGAAACTTGCCATAATTGGATAACCATGGATCGAATGGAAAAACCGTCAGTTCCATTGGAATCATGATAGTGGATACTACTAGGGAAACCCATCTCTAGTGACTTCATGGACCGATCATATTGTATATTGATGATTTTCACAACTAGGATTTTGCTCATTAGCATGCAATGCAATTGTTGCATTATACGCTAATATTTTGAAAATTGTGCCGAATGAGGTTTTGGGAATCATGAACATCTCACCCTTGACCAAACACACCTACAGGTGGTAAAAAAAATCTATTCCGTTTCTCGGTTTGTTTTTTATACCCTCGGTTGAAATTTTCCATGTGTCCCTAAATGGTGATTGGAAGCGAGTTGAAACTCACCATAACTATATATCTGAGGCTTAGATGGACAAACCGTCAGTTCTAATGGAATTGTGACATCGAATTATCACCAAGACACCCCTCTTCAATGAATTAATGGACCAAACATTGTCTATATTGACAATTTTTGCAACTAGGGTTTTCCTCATTAACGCGCAATGCAATTTTTGCATTATATGCTAATATCTTGAAAATTGTGCCGAACTAGGGTATGATCATAGTAGTCATATGTAATTTGACCAAACACACCTATAGGAAGTAACAACACTCAATTCCATTTCTCAGTTTGGTTTTTATGCGCATGTTAGGAACCCATGTCTTTACTTTGTTAGTATGTTGTTGTTGGACGCATATGCTTTGTAAGTCGTCCCGTAGTATTTGTTAATCAATAGTTTGTGTTATTGTTGTTGGCGCATATGCTTTGTAAGCCGCCCGTAGTATTGTTAATCCATAGTTTGTAACGGCCCATGGTTTCGACCCATAGTATTGGCACCTAGAATTAGTATAAGTGTGTGTTGAGACCTATGAAGGACCGTGAAGTTATTTGTATTGAGCTTGCTCAAAGAAGGTTGCCCCCTCGAAGTGGCCTGTGATCAATACAAAAGTGATTCTGAGTTCTGTCATTTCTGCTATTTCGTGTATTCTTGTTAATTAATTGTTGCAGGTGCCTCATATCTGGTATCAGAGCACTTTATTGGGCTCGCTGGGTGAAAATTCTGCCAATTTTTTTTTTTTTTTTTTTTTTTTTTTCGCATTTGTTGCAAGTTCGGATTTGGGAATAATCCCCATCCGCTTAACTGTGGGAAGTACTTGGGCATAAGCCCTAAAACTCATTGTGAGGAGTACCATAGGAACCCCGAAGTAGCTGGCCCATTGAGAGGACCTGCCAGCGAAAAGGGCAACGACCCCTACCTGATTGACTAGTTCCCACCCGTGAGGTAAACCAAGAGCTGTCATTTGTGGCAAAGCGGTTATCAGTTTTACCTGAGCCATGGAGTGAGGGGTATTGCCCCAATACGCTAGCCGTCAGACAACATTGGTGGCCGAGTGAAACCCCTGAACTGTTAGGAAGCCGCACATACCTGGGGTCCATATCTACTTTCAGCTGAACTATTGTCGATCACTGTTGCGTCGTTTCAGATCTATTTTGCAAGCCGTTCCAGATTCAGTTGTTTTCAGTCCATTCGGCGCTGTTCCAGATCTCTTTCGAGCCGTAGCCGCTCCAGTCTGATAAAAAAAAAAAAAAAAAAAAAAAAAAAAAACCAGTATTTTCTCCATATCTCCCTTATTTTTACTCTGTTTCCCTTAAAATTTTCGGGGAACCCCTGTCATCCCATTCTGCATATTTCAGTCCTGAGGACCCTATCCCCAATTCCCCTTCCCAAAGCCCGAAAACCCACATTTGTCAATTTTTAGGGTTTGCCATAACTTCCTTAGATTTCACCCAATCACCTTCAAATTTTACCACAGAGTTCCTTTCTGAATTCTGCTTCTTTATTCCCCTCTGCCAAATTTTCTCATTCTTTCACCCCGCTTCTGAAATCCTCATTTTTGCTTCCCTATCTATCTAACAGTGTCCAAAACTTAGTCAAACCCCAATTACCCTTATGATTTTTTCCCAAATCCAAATTTTCCCTTACTGAAGTAGTTCCTGTTTTTGTTTTCCTACCCAGTCAAAAAAAAAAAAAAAAAAAAAAAAAATTCTGGTTATGGTTGTCACCCGTGCAGGAGCAAAAACCATGGAGGAAGCACTTGCAGCCATCCAAGCCAAACTCCAGGATCTTGATGAAAAATTTCTCGGTCTCCATCTTGAACATTCAGCTATGAACAACAAACGGTAGTCCGAGTCTTCAGTAGACAATGGGTTCTCTGCTTCCAGCAATTTCCGTAGTTCGAAGCTTGATTTTCCTCGCTTCAATTGTGCCGATCCAACTGGATGGATCTATTGTGCAGAACAATATTTCAGTATGCATAATACTTTTGATGTCAACAAAGTTCCGCTGGCATCCTTTCATTTGGAACAGGAAGCTCTTCAATGGTACCGCTGGTACATCAAGGCTCATCCAGAGCCCAACTGGCCAGACTTTTGCCAGCTCCTTTTGCAACGATTTGGTCCTAGTGCTTTTGATGACTTCACAGGAGCCCTCACTAAACTTCGCCAAACTGGCACTGTGAGAGAGTATCAAACCGAATTTGAGAATCTAGCCAACCACACCGAAGGATTGTCTGATGAATTCTACCGGAGTTGTTTTATCAGTGGTCTAAAGGATGCCATTCGCTCTGAGGTCAAAATGTTCTGCCCCAACACAATGATGGAAGCACTCGGGTTGGCTAAGTTGGCAGAAGACAAGCTTGCAGCCCAACAACGCTCTAAGCCCACTTTTGTTCCCTTCCGAAATATGGGTTCTCAGCGACCCCCTGTACCGCAGGCTCCTCGACCGACTCCTATCAAGCGTTTGTCTGAAACAGAGATGCAAGCACGTAGAGAAAAGGAGCTTTGCTATAATTGTGATGAGAAATTCACTCAGGGACATAGATGTGTTCAGCAAAAGCTCTATCTCTTGGATGTGGAGTCTCCGCCTGCCTCTGAAATGGGTGACGAAGATCCAGAAACACTGGATGCCCCGGTCGACAGTCAGGAACCGCCTATTGACCCTCCGTCTCAGGATGACCAGCTAGAGATATCTCTCCATGCTTTAGCTGGAATCACCACCCCCCAAACAATGCGGGTCAGGGGTTACTTCAAGAAGCTTCCTCTTACAATCCTCATTGATTCTGGTAGCACTCATAATTTCATTGACCCTCGGATCGCCAAACAAGCTGATTGTTTTATCCATCCTTGCTCCAACTTTGAAGTCATGATTGCCAATGGGGGCACCTTACCTTGCAAAGGGAAGTGTCGAAATGTGCGTATCTCTATGGGAGATTATATCTTACGCTCTGACATGTTTGCCTTGCCCTTAGGCGGATGTGATGTGGTTTTGGGCGCTCAATGGCTACGCACACTCGGCCCTATCTTATGGGATTTTGCCGAACTTTGGATGCAGTTTTCCCTCAATGGACACAAACACACATTGACAGAATTACAACTAGGTTCTCTCAGCATCATCAGTTCACATCGCATGGAAAAACTCCTCAAGAATAGTTCACATGGTGTCATCACTCAGATCCATTCCATCCAGATGCAACCATCAGCGGTCTCCACTACTCCTTTGGATCTACAACAAATTCTGGATCGATATACAGGTGTCTTTACTGAACCAGTGGGATTACCACCTTCCAGGCCAGAAGATCATCGTATTCAGCTCCTTCCTAGCAGCGTTCCTCCAAACATCAGGCCCTATCACTACCCATTTCACCAAAAAACGGAGATTGAAATGCTCGTTCGGGACTTATTGAAGCAAGGTATTATTTGCCCAAGCACTAGTTCCTTTTCTTCTCCAGTTATTCTTGTTCCGCAAAAAAGATGGGTCATGGCGCCTCTGCATTGACTTCCGCGCACTTAATCACCTCACCATCAAGGATAAGTTTCCAATTCCTGTTGTTGATGAGCTTCTTGATGAGCTTCATGGGGCTCACTTTTTCTCCAAGTTGGATCTTCGTTCTGGGTATCATCAAATTCGGGTTAATGAGGATGATATTCCTAAAACAGCTTTTCGCACACATGATGGCCATTATGAGTTTTTGGTCATGCCCTTTGGCCTCACTAATGCTCCTTCCACATTCCAGGCCTTAATGAATAAAATATTTCGACCCTACTTGCGGAAATTCATTCTGGTATTCTTTGATGATATCCTCATCTACAGTAAAACATGGGATGAACATCTCCAGCATCTGGATCTTGTCATGCAACTTTTCTCTGACCATCATCTCCATGCCAAGCAGTCTAAATGTGTTTTTGGACAAAAGGAAGTTGAGTATCTCGGGCACATTATCTCAGCACAAGGGGTTCGCGTGGATCCTGCCAAAATCGAGGCCATGAACAATTGGCCACATCCTCAGACACTCAAGAGCCTTCGTGGTTTTTTGGGGTTGACTGGCTACTACCGCAAGTTTGTCAAGGATTATGGGAAGATTGCAGCTCCATTAACTGCTCTATTGAAAAAAGATGCTTTTACATGGACACCTGATGCTCAGTGTGCATTTGAAAAACTAAAACAAGCTATGTGTACTACACCTGTGCTAGCTATGCCTGATTTTTCCAAGCCCTTCACTATTGAGAGTGTTGCTTGCGGCAATGGACTTGGTGCTGTTCTCCTTCAAGATGAACACCCCATCGCGTTCACCAGCAAAGCCCTTTCAGGTAAGAATTTAGCTGCCTCTACCTATGAGAAGGAAATGATGGCTATTTTGCATGCAGTACAGAAGTGGCGTCCATACCTATTAGGGAATCATTTCTGCATCAAGACTGATCACCAGAGTCTGAAATATTTCTTGGACCAGCGTGTCTCCTCCCCGGCACAACAGAAATGGGTTAGCAAACTCATGGGTTATGACTATGAGATCACTTACAAGAAGGGTAAAGACAATATTGTGGCAGATGCTCTTTCTCGCACATTTGATGCCCAAGGTTCTCTTTCAGCTATTTCTATGCCTGTTCCAAATTGGTTGCAATCTGTTCAACAGGGTTATATCAATGACTCTTCCTTATCTCAGATCATCCAACGCTTGACCAACAATCCTTCTGCTGTCCCACATTACTCTTGGGATGGTGCTTCTCTGCGATACAAGGGTCGTCTGGTGCTTCCCCAGAGCACAGATCTTCAACAGGCTATCTTCTATGAACTCCATGCTTCTCCATCGGCCGGGCACTCTGGGTTCCTCAAAACATATGAACGAGCACGGCGTAACTTCTTTTGGCAGGGCATGAAAAGGACAATTCAACAGATGGTGGCCGAATGTGATACCTGTCAGTGCAATAAGGGTGAAACAACACTCCTTCCAGGATTGCTTGAACCCTTGCCCATACCTACACGGATTTGGACAGATATTTCTATGGATTTCATTGAAGGGCTCCCTAAATCTGGCGGGAAGACAGTGATTCTCGTTGTGGTTGATCGTCTCTCCAAATATAGTCATTTTTGCGCTCTCAACCATCCCTATACAGCCTCCTCTGTCGCTCAAATTTTTATGGACCATATCTTTCGTCTTCATGGCATCCCTTCTTCCATTGTCTCGGATCGTGATGCGACTTTCACTAGTCATTTTTGGACAGAACTATTTCACCACACTGGCACGAAACTGAAGATGAGTTCAGGGTATCACCCACAAACAGATGGTCAGACTGAAATTGTCAATAAATGCTTGGAAACTTATCTTCGTTGCTTCACCTCGGAACAACAACATCAGTGGGCAAAGTGGCTCCCTCTCGCTGAATGGTGGTACAATACCTCTTACAATACTGCCTCTAAAATGACCCCATATGAAGCAGTCTACGGTCAGGCACCTCCAGCTCTTCTTCCATACACCCCCACCAGTTCACCAGTTCAGGAAGTTGACAAGGTCCTTCGCAACCGTGATTAGATTCTTCACATTTTGCGGGACAATCTTCACATGGCAAGAAATCGCATGAAGCAACAAGCTGATCAGCACCGTTCGGAGCGCACTTTTCAAGTCGGCCATATGGTTTTTCTTGGTCTCCAGCCATACAAACAATCCTCCTTGAAACTCAAAGGGCGTCATAAGCTCGCCCCAAAGTTCTATGGGCCATATCGGATTCTTCAGAGGATTGGGTCCGTTGCTTATAAATTGGAACTTCCTCCTTCTTCCCGCATTCATCCAGTCTTTCATGTCTCTTGTCTGAAGAAAGTTCTTGGCACCAACATCAGGGGCCAAACGATTTTACCCGAACTGGATAATGAAGGATCCATCCTTTTGGAGCCAGAGGCCATCCTCAATCGGCGCACGCGTCAGCTTCACTCTCGCTCTATCACAGAGGTCTTAATTCAGTGGCACGGCATGCAACCAGAGGATGCTACATGGGAACCACTCCTTCAGATTCAGCAACAATTTCCACATCTAAAGCTTTGAGGACAAAGCTTTTTTTAAGGGGGAGGGGATGTTAGGAACCCATGTCTTTACTTTGTTAGTATGTTGTTGTTGGATGCATATGCTTTGTAAGTCGTCCCGTAGTATTTGTTAATCAATAGTTTGTGTTATTGTTGTTGGCGCATATGCTTTGTAAGCCGCCCGTAGTATTTTTAATCCATAGTTTGTAACGGCCCATGGTTTCGACCCATAGTATTGGCGCCTAGAATTAGTATATAAGTGTGTGTTGAGACCTATGAAGGACCGTGAAGTTATTTGTATTGAGCTTTCTCAAAGGAGGTTGCCCCCTCGAAGTGGCCTGTGATCAATACAAAAGTGATTCTGAGTTCTGTCATTTCTGCTATTTCGCGTATTCTTGTTAATTAATTGTTGCAGGTGCCTCACAGCGCAAGGTTGAAATTTTCCAAGTGTCCCTGAATGGCTTTGGAAAGATAGATGAAACTTGTCATAGCTGAATAACCATGGTTTGGATGAACAAAATTTCAGTTCCGTTGGAATTGTGATAGTCAATTATTTCTAGGGACACCCCTCTCTAGTAACGTTATGGAAATATCATTTTCTATATTGATAGTAGTCCTCTTTCTCATGGGATTGATTAGCTATTTTGGATACCTTACTCTTGGTTTTGATGCTTCTACATTGATTGGTGTTCTCCTTGGTTCATGGATCTATCTTCCATCACATGGATTGATGAGATAACATTGGAGTCTATGTTGGTTGAAATGTGGACATTTCTTAGTGTAGGGAATTCATTGCACATTTATTGAGGTCTTCACCATTGATGAGGTCAAAATGCCGCAACACCCACTCTTGGAGGTTGATTACACTAATGCTCAAGCCATATTTTGAGGAGCACCAACTTATTTGAGGTATATTACACACATTTCATGCTATTATTAACGGATTTTTCTTTTTGGAGGGTGTCTATTTCACATTCTTATTGGATGGTCCACTTTGGATATGTTTGACATGGATTTCAAGGACGTTGTTTGGTTGGCATAGATTTAGGTGGTCAAACCGTAAATATAGGGTTCATTGGTTTCTTAGGACTATAGTATGTGGATATACAATCCTACCCATTAAGGTATACTCATTTTGTTGGTTACCATCACAATATGCCCCACCACTTTGAAGGTTGACATGTGTGTAAGAGGCATAATTGGGGTCAAAGTTGGCTACTTGGCCCATCACACAATGAAAATTATCTCCCAACTCTATCTATTGCCATATCATGAGAGAAAAATCCCCCAAAACCTCCTAAGTCCCTAGTGAATCTTGTTGATGTTGGCCCTTTAGTTTCTTGTCTTTCACCTCCATCTTTCCCTGCCGTTTCCTGCCTCAAACACTTATTGGGGTTTCACCTTCCAAAAGAAAGAGAATGCGGAATTGTGGCTATCCATAACACAAATATTTATGGGTGGAGGTTTAAATATGGAGGGTATACCTCCAAGTAATCCTCAAGAGACTAGGTCTATTCTTGGGGTTGGTGGTAGTTTGGGAGGGAACTATTGTGTTTTGCGGTGATTGGATCTGTGAACAATGGCCTAGGTTGTCTGGTGGTTTCCATATAAACTAATTTTGGTATCCCTATGTGGTATGGTAGCTAGGGTTTACTTCATTGTTGTTTGTTGTTTTCTTCTTAATGTAGAATTGGGAGTGTGTCCCCCTTGTACACTCCATTAATATTCTGTGGGGGATTGTATCAATTATGGTCTCTATATGAGATTATGGATACTACATTTGCAGCCCTCTTTTTCTATATAGAGGGATATTTGGGGCTATCTGGGGCTTAAGCATCCATGCTCGATCCCCAACAAGTTTTGGTGCCTCTTGATCTTGAACCATTGACTTTATAACTAGAGAGTATGAGACTTCTTGATCCCCAACTATTTTGGGTGCCTCTTGATCTCGAACCACTGAATTTACAACCTAAGAGTCTAATATCATTCCATCAACTATATAAACATTAACTAATGCTTATACTCTTACCATTCCCACCTTTGTTCCTATGACATTTGCTTCCAAGGAAATTTAAAATGATTCAACCAACACTAGGTTAGATTCTTTACCAAGCTATAAAATAGGCAGGGATGCCACTAAATTCTCTACTTTCATAGATGGCTCTCCAATTAACTATGTGTTTTCCTCTATATAATCCATAGAAACTCTATCTATTGGCCTGTTTTTGGAACACACATAGGAATTGGAACCGTAATTGCTTCTACCCTTTCCCTTGTTTCCATATTGATTGGTTAAACTACAAATATTGGGGTGCTACTAAAACAACTAATGATTTTCCAATTATGTGTATACATGGATATAATCCACTACTTTCTTATTGGGTCCACTATAAATTGTAAGGAAGTCCTGGACATCATAGGTGATATGCAATGCACTATAAAACTACATCTATGGATTCTAGATATCAACCATTATCTACTAGATCTATACATTTCTTAAACATGTCAAAATTCATGCCCCTCCCCTTTGTGACTAAATTTATATTTGTGTCTCCTTATATCTCTTTTAGTGAAGTTATCGGTGAATTTAAAAGGGATTATGAAAATGGATGTGGACATTCAAACTATGAAGGATGAGGGCTCTACTACTACTTATTTGTGAGTTGATAGATTTTGATTATACTTATTAGTATAATGTACTCTAGTGAAATAATTTGTTAATATGAAGTGTTAAGTACTTGCAATGGCCTTGGACTTAGGTATCATGGGAGGTATATATGTTAAGTGAAGGCCACCAAGGATACCTAACCACTCTAGGCCTTAAAATCACTAATGGAAAGAATAACTCATCATGTAGATTACATATATAAGTAGAGCTAAGGTGTTAAACAAGTGGATATAATCCTCTTGAGGTGTGAGCAAAGAATGTTGATAGATATGGTTTCGTGGAAGTCGTCGGTGATATTTAATCAATTTAATTTGGTTGGTCAATTTTCCTCTACACCCAAGGGCTATGCATTTGTATCGATAATTATCATTGTTCCTTGATCCACTATTAGCCCTATATTAGAAAATGTTTCAAACAATTCACCAATTACTATATGGAAATAAGTATGAGAACATATTAGTCAATCACATCCATACATTCCTAAAACACACTTCCCATACACCAACCCACAATGGAGTGGGTTTACACATAAAGACACAAATCCTCCCCAAAAAGTAAAATACTTCATTTTGTTATATTCCTTTATGATGAGCTCATGGCTAGTGTTCCCATTCCAAAATTACCCAAATACACTTGTAGGATTTCATGAAACTCCATTCTCTTGCCCAGATAAAATTCTAAGCCCTTGACAAAGATTCAACAAGAGTCCCTGAAAGCCTATAGGACTTTAGTTTAAACGAGCCATAAAATGATGGTCATTGATCGGATAAACGAATCGTCGAATCCATTGGAATCAAGACATCAGAATAATGTTAGACATTCCTCCATTGTATTGGTACATTGTCTGGAACTCATATTGTTTCACAATTTCAAAAGCTCGGGTTTGGCTCAGTGAGAGACATTGCAATTTTTGCACATGGGGGTCAAATTTGGATATTTCTCAATGGTGAGCTCATGGCTAGTGTTCCCACGTGGAACATTCCCAAACATACTTGCAGGATATCATTGAACTCCATTATGATTCCCAAATAAAATTCTAAGCACCCGACATATATTCAAGAAGAGTCCCTTAAATCCTACAAGAGTCGAGTTTAAACAGGCCATAAAACGATGATTGGTTGTCAGATCGACGAACGATCAACTCTGTTGGAATAAGGAGATTAGAACAATGCTAGGAATTCCTCCCAAACATGGGTCCATGGCCTTCATCTCATCCTATTTAAATATTTCAGAATCTAGGGTTTGGCTCAATGAGAGATATTGCAATTTTTGCACAAGGGGGTCAACTTTGGATATTCCTCAATGGTGAGATCCTGTCCAACATTCCCACATCAAAGCTACCCAAACATACTTGTAGGATCTCATGAAACTCCATTATGCTTCCTAGATCAAATTCTAATCCCATAGCATAGATTGAACAAGTGTCCCTGAAAGCCTACAGGATGTGAGTTCAAATGGGCCATAAAATGATGAACACTGATCAGATCAATGAACCATCGATTCCATTGGAAATGGGATATCAGAATAATTCTAGTGGTGCCTCCCACATGTGGGTCAATGTCCCATATGACGTTTTGTTTAACATTTCCAGAAGCTAGGTTTTGGCTCAGTGAGAGACATTGTAATTTTTTGCGAAAGGGCATTGTTACAACGTAATCTTCCACCTTGTGAGCATCAGCACCCTTTGGCCTATAGGATCCATTTCACTGACTCGGATCCACTTTATATCCTTCAGACACTATTTTTCCCTATTTTTATTCCTACCCGCTAACTGTTCCATTACAGTGGGCGTACCCGCGAGTTGCATCTCTATAGCCCGCGGGTAGCATGTAAAATGGTAAAAATCACTAGTTTATTACTTTTTACTCCCAAAATGCAGTTATTGGGTGACCTTTGACCCTCCATCTTCCTAAGAAACACCTCGATGTGTCCTTTCACTTACCTTTGGGAGGACTATATATTGAGAACATATGGCTTATGGACGGGAGGAGAAAGAAGAGCAAGAGAACTCTAGTTGATTTTTGCCCTATCTTGAGTCTACACTCATTGATCCTTGTAGTTGTGAACCCCTATGTTCACCTTCCAAAATCCTACCATAGTTTGAGTTTTCCATTCATGGAGGATTGGAGTGGTGGAGGCACAAGTGGATTGATCCAGATCTTGGTTTATATTGGTTTCTGGCAAGAGGTCGTGTCACTTTGTACTTCTTCTTGTTTATTAATAGAAATACTCATATTCTCATCCATTAATGTTGTAAATGTCATTTATTCTACATTGGGTTTCATTTACTTATAATATCATGGACCTTTTCTATTGATGATGTTAATATCGTTTATATATTATATGTACTTGTTGTATATTGGATGTCAAGACTAATTTGTAGATTCAAGTGCATAGATTGAAAGCTCCAATGGAGATCTACATCAAACGTTTGGATCGAGGTTGGTTACATTCTCCATTATCTTAGCATTTTCATTTATAATAGCATAATTTTGAGAATTGAGTTAATTTCTGGTAGTTAGTTGTCTGTAGTGGTCTACCCCAAGCCATAGTGAGTTTTCTCCAATACAGAAATGACGACTCCGCTAGGGAAAAATCCATGTTTGGGGATTTTTGAGCATTAGTCCATAATTAGAGTTGTTGTTTGTTGAAGCTCTGTGTCACTGATTGGTCGTTAATATACACTATAGAAAACTTTCTTTTTCTAAGCCATTGGACTCTTTATTTTCCCATTTTCCTTTCCTCACCCGCAGGCTAGCTTAGCTCTGCCCGTGTACACCCACCTCTGTTTACTCTACTTCTCGCGGGTACCCGCAGGTATTCATTCGACAACAGCGTACAACTCCGGCTTTTATTGATTTATGACTTTTGGTTGTTGTTGGGTTGGCTTTGGATGATCCTGAGTCTGTGTTGGCCTATTTCTTGATTGTTCTATGCCTTGGTTGTGACCAAAAACCTTCTTTTCTCTTGGTTGAGCCTTGTTGGTTTTTACCCATCTTTGGATTTAGCCTTGTTGGTTTTTTCCTTTTGAGCTCATTCCTGTGGCTGGGTCTTACTGTTTGGGATCTACTGGGTTGTCTTAGTGATCTTCTCGGCACTTCAGTGACTGAATAGTAGGATTTTGCTTGCATTTTTCATTTCTTTATATTGAAAAATACAAAAAAAATACATATAGTTTTGCATTTTCCTTTTTCTTATAAGAGAAAATACAATTTTTTTTTGTACTTTCATGTACTGCATCTTGCATTGAGTGCTTGCTACTTTCATTTAGGTTTTGCTTGTGCATCGAAAATATAAAATGATTGCATTTTTATTTTGAAATCGTTGGGTTGATTTTGCATGTTAGTGACATTGTTTTATTGGATAGATGAGTCTAGGATTGGACGATTTTGCATACTATTGAGTCATACACATCACTAGTTTCACGACCATATCCTTTGAGTAACCATAGCCATTAAACTTAACGCTTAATCTTAAAATTGATTAGACTGATTTTATTTATAGGGTACACCAACTAGCATAGGTTTAGAGTCTTGGAATAGATCATTGTTGTCACATCCCCTCCCGTCATCCCAGTGCAGGGGAGAGAACAAGACCAAACATATGGGCTTCGTTCCAAAATCTCAGCACCATACTTTACTAAAAAATGCATAATAATTAAAAAGCTTAATGTGTGCAAGTTCAAATTAACTAAGCATAGCGGAATTAACTCATCTTTGCACACACATAAGTAGTAATTCATAACATATAAATCACAACAGAGGATGATTCAACATATAGAGACTCAAAACGTGGGTTCTTTCCAAGTTGCGATTTTTGGTTTTTTTCTCTCTGCTGGCAATTCAGTTTTTTTGGATGGAAAATGATGCTGGTCCCTTTCATAATGGAATGGGGATGAGGAAGAAGCAAATCCCATGAGGTAGAGTGGCTTGTGGTACAAGAAAATAGAGCCCATACTCTGCCATACAAATTTCTGGGATGCCCATGCTCCACTGAAGCCATGGACTGAATTCCTCAACCACTTCCTTACAACAGAAATAAATGTCAGCAAGGTAAGTCAAATGGGTTCTCAAGGTGACATATGGAAGCCTATGGTTCAATCCCACAGCCCCCTCACCACTCCTTAGTGGATACACATGGCCCCTTCTCATTCGTTGCCTCCATAACCAGTTTTGGTATTTTATTGCATGATGTTTATTTACATCATTTTTACAATGTTCCATGGCTAAATAGCACATGGGAAACATAATGTCTAATACTTTCCTTTAAATAAAATTCCATCTTCCACTAGCGGGGCCTTGGCCTTGAGCTCCACGCTAGGAAAACATACATCACATGTATACAACATTTACATTAAAAGCTAACATATCCTAAGGGTCAAAATGGGGTATTACAATCCCATCCCCCTTAGAATAACACCGTCCTCGGTGTTCCAAGACTTGGGAATACATATACAATTTACACATGTCCAAAATTTCAAAAAATTTGTGGGTCTACCTTGCATTTTATCCTTTACTGTGAACTTTCAGGACCAAGTCCCTTGACTTCCATGAACTTCTCTCGCTGGTTTTGGTCTTTTAGCTCATCCATAAGTCTAAAAAATTTATGGCTACTACCCTCTTGATATTCCCTTGTTGGGCAGTTGCGAAGGAAATGATGTCCTCCACATTTTCAACATTTCACTGGCTGCTTCATCTTTACCTGCTCAATTCCCTTTGAGTCTTCATGCCTAGAACGTTTCTTAATGGACCGATTGGACGAATGCCTCATCATTGATCTGCTTTCTTTTCCCTTACTGATTGCTCTCATAATGATTTTTACCTCTCTTTGTAGACCAATAGAGTTCTGCAAAACCTTGTGTTTCATCTCATTCTGCCTCTTCTGTATCTTGAGCATCTCTCCAAGATTTTCTTGGGTCTTGTAAATTGTTTGAAGAAGACTTTCATCCAATTCCAACAGTCTATGGTCTGCTGCTATGGTCATTGTGCATAGCTGGTTCTCACTTGGCTCACAAGCAGCACTTGCTCGTAACAACTGCAACCAATTGATTTAATTTCCACCTGTGAAATTCATCATTACAAATCTTGTTAGGCCAAGCATAACCTAAACATTAAAAATTAGTCAATTGTTTTTCCCCAATTAACATGGAGGTCCCATGCTCTATTCATGAGACTTTCACACTTTCCATGCTTTTCCAGCATACACATGAATTCTGTCATGTTCATCCATTCACGTTAAATTAACTACTTCAACATTCACTATTTATTTCAAGCAAATAAACACATTCTACTTTCAGCCATACATGCATTCAACAATTTTCTATTTTTATGAATGCATCAATAAAAAGGAAAGAGAGAGCAGTAAGAGTTTTCTCCTCTTCATATTGTTCCATTTTGGAAGCCACACCACCACTGTGGTTTTCATGCTCCTATCCTCTTTCACTTCCATGTGAATGCTTGACCGACCCTTCTTGGCTATGACACTTAGTGTCTTTGGTCTATTTCAGACCTCTTGACCACGGAGTCTCTCCACATGGTTTGTCTACACTCCCTTGGCTTCTAGGACCCCTACAAGTCCAATAGCACCATCATTCATTTATGCACAAGCTGAGCCTTTCTAGGGCAGTCACATGTCCACATGCATCCTTAAGATGCTTTCATAGTCATTGCTTCCAACAATACCTACACTCAAACATTGAATTAATTCACATGTTTAGTTCATTTTCATAGGATTTATCTCTAAACAAGAGTTTAGAAAGTCATAACCAAATCATATACACATGTATTTTCATAAGCAAGAAATTACAAAATAACCAAATACTTATTTGCATTGGATGTCTTCACTTTATTCCATAGGGTCCTTCCTTGCTTTACAAGCCTTGGAATTGCCTATGGACTTGGATATTTGGCCAGCGTGTAGGCTGCCCCTCAACATCAAATAATCTTGTATGTTTGGACAGCACGTAAGCTGCTCCAAATCATCAAACAACCTTGTATGTTTGGCCAGCACGCAGGCTGCTCCAAATCATCAAATAATCTTGTATGTTTGGCCAGCACGCAGGCTTCTCCACAACATCAAACAACCTTGTATGTTTGGCCAGCACATAGGTTGCTCCAAATCATCAAATAATTAATGCCCAACCAGTCACTCTCTGGATTTACCAAGCAATTTATAGTTCTTTCAGGGTCCTTGCTTCCTATAATGGCCAATGTTTCCAACAAAGAAACAATAGTGCATCAGCACAACTGTTACAAGACTTATACTTGAAATATTCATTATTCCAAACAAGAAATAAATGAAATTGAATACTTATCTATATTGTGCATTTTCTCTCTGGTCCATAGGGTCCTTCTTTTACTTTACAAGCCTTGGGATCTTCCTGCGGACTGGGATGTTTGGCCAGCACGCAGACTGCTCCAAAACATCAAATAATTACTGTCCAACTAGTACACCTTCATGCCGACTTGGAAGGACACTTCACTACGACCATTTCTAGGTCAAGGCTCTACTGTGGAGCCATAGGCATATAACATCCCTTTCATCAAAATTCCCACAACCTCCACAACCTCCACAACATCCTTTCATACACATTAACCCTTCCACCACAACCCCTCACAAAAACCTTTTACTTTGCCTCTTTAGTGTGTAGCACCAAATTGCATCTGTTTAAGCTTGACAACACCAGTAGTATAGGCAAACTTGTCAGCGTTGTTATTAAAAAATTATAACCATAATTCATAGCATTCACTATCAAGTACTGAAACACCAGGAATGTGTCCATTCCTTCAGGGCGTAATCAATATTGGCATCCCTAACATAACTCAGTACCAGAAAGGTGTGCACTCCTCACTGATGTGAACTAGTAGGTCCTAATCATATTCAAGCAATCTGCCATAATGGAAATAAAATCAAAACAGGATCTGCATATTTAATCTAACACCTAAACATGCATATAGGTATACATATATCAGTCAGGGTTTATAGAACACTTATCCATTATGCAGAGGTAATTTCTCTTTACTAATGAGGAATGGGGGCTCCTTCTCTAAGTTGACAGTCCCTCGGTTTTCCATCCCAACTCCTTTTGATGTTACATACTTCTCATATGTCTTATTGTCATAATCTTTATCATCTCACTCATATTGTTTACCAATCATGCAGTGCAGATGAGACATTAATAATGTCTAATGGCGTTTCACCTGAAACCCATTTCCAAATCATGGAATCCCTCCCATGAAGTTTAGCTTCTGCAGGCCCTCTCTCGTGGTCTTACTGCAATGTGTATTCCTGGAACACTTATTAAATAGCCAAACAGTCAGCAACATTTAACAATGCAATTCAAATCTGATTGTTTCATAATCGATGAATGGCACTAATAATTAAATTCAATATGAATTTGCAACTCTGTCTACTACAGAAATTGATTTTCTTAGCCATGAGGCTATCCTCATATTGCTTGGCTCTTGTAAATGGAACCATTCTGTCCATTATGGATTTATGCTTGCTGCCATTCATGGACATCCACCTACAACATGTCCTCCTGACACAATTTTTCATAAGCCAAACAGTCATTAGCATTTATAAGCAAAATTTCAAATCTGAAAATTTACAAATCTGAGATTTACAAATCTGAGATTTACAAATCTGAGATTTACAAATCTGAGATTTACAAATCTGAGATTTACAAATCTGAGATTTACAAATCTGAGATTTACAAATCTGAGATTTACAAATCTGAGATTTACAAATCTGAGATTTACAAATCTGAGATTTACAATTCTTCTTTCTAACAGAGCTTAGATTTCTCAACCATGAGATTCCTTCTCATAAGCTCTAAATCAAATTTTCAAATTTGCTCCCTACAAAAATTAGATTTGCAACCATGATATTTCTAACAGAGCTTAGATTTCTCAACCATGAGATTCCTTCTCATAAGATCTAAATCAAATTTTCAAATCTGTTCCCTACAAAAATTAGATTTGCAACCATGATATTATTCTCATAAACTTAAATGAGAATATTTTTAGATTTGTTTCATGCATAAGTTAAATTTCACACCCATGAGAATCTTCTCATAACCTTTGGCTTTTGCACATGGTAGACTCCAGCCTTCATCATGGACTTACCCACATTGCCATGCCTAGAACAATCTACTTGAAATCTGAAACTTCAATCAACCAACACTTTGTAAGTCTCCATGCATATAATATTTCATTGCTGCAACAATCACTGAAGCATTTCCAGAATTATAACATTCCCTAATTCAAACACTTCCAGCTGTTAACATATTAATATAACCAACTCATTTACTTCACATAAATCATTATCATACTAAAATTGCAAGGTACCATCACATCATTTATGCAATCAACTTAAAGCTTTTAAATGCTCATTAATTCATAGCCATATCATTTATACAACTCTAGCCTTCCAACAGAGCACTCTGGAAGCCTGTCAGTCATGACTACCTTCATGCAATTCTTCCTCTGCATTCATAGTAGCTCATGAAATGATCTCAGAATTATCATTAATTCATCATTTCATCTATTGCTCAATTGTAATGAGACATATACATATATCACAATCATGCATGCACGCAATACATCTCCTCAAGTGTAGCTATCCACATGCATGCATATTCACAACATTTACTCAAGTTTTTCAAATGCATTCACTCAATGCTTAACTACAAGATTTATTAAATCTCTTAATGCACATCCACTCAATGCCACTTTGCATTGTTTCATGAGTACTATGCATTCAAGCATATTATGACTTAATCATGACTATTTCATATAACACGCATTACCATAATCAAGACCACCAGTCCTCACTTGCTTTGGTTATTAATTGCATAACCAACATACACATGGCATGATTTATTTTATATGAATGCAATCTAAATTTCCAAACAGCCACATGGTATGAGGCCTCTTTCCTTCACCACTTCATGCTCCACCACACTATGGAAGTATGGCATTCATATGAATGCATTTCAATTCTAAATTTATACCATTTTATGATTACCAAATATGGTTCAATGTATTCTTACCCAATCCCCTTTAGCACTTATGCAATCATCATAAGTAAACCATTACCTGCATGGCTCCCATTTACAGCTTGATGTTACCCGATTTGTTGGTTTCTTACAGCAGATTGCAGCATTCTCCCACCAACCTCTTGATCATGGATTTGCTGCCCTAACCTTTTCCTCATAAGGTTGTTGGATTCATGCAACGACATCCTCAACATATTTAGCCATGCTTCGGTTGTGTTTGGTCCTACAATCAAAACCAATCACCAATAGTGATTATCAACCACAATATTTACCATTAGTGGTTCACTGCATATGTAAAGTCTTACTACTTTTACCAATATGTAATGTCATATGCATGCAAAACATATACTCATGCACTGTGCAATGTTTATTAATATGCCAATCAATGCATATTCATGCCACTCATCTAATCTCTTGCATTTTCAACATTCTCATGCCATAGTTTTATGCACATAAAGCTTATAAAATATAAATGCAGTTAGCAAGACAGGGGTTAAGGAATTATCCCTTTTCGTTCCCTCATCATTGCATGAAATTCCTCTTTCACATCGTATCTGGTTCGATTTCATGGCATGCTACTTCTAGGCATGCAATTCTAGAATTTGCCCATATTGACAACAATATGTCAAAAGCAGTCACTGGCACCTTTCAGTTCTAATTATCTATGATGTTTGCTGCCCCCATTCGAATTCTGCCTATGCACCATTGTTCCCTGCTGGATATGCTTTCCAATGCTTATCCACTTGCTCCATTCTGACATCGGGTGTGGGAACTACATTATTTCAAAAATGATAACTTTCACCCTAATTCTGCACATTTTTACACAGTTGTATTTTGGTCCCGAATGCCAACTTCAATCACCTGTGGAAGAAAATCTATGATGAATCACGAAAACATTTCTACTGGGAGAAGTTAGTTCATATAACAAGGAACGCTCAGAAACTTTCAGATCTCTATTCCGATGCACCATTCATCTTCTATATATTTCTGGGTTTTACTACTTCTCACTTTTCATGTTTTTCCAAAATTCCAAATTTTGGGCCAAAAATGGCTATGTTCCAAATGGTGCATTTTTAGAAAATATTTGTCTAATGTGAAATGTCTGATTGAATGAGAATATGAAATACTGAGTTCAGTAATTTTTTTGATTCCGAATTATAGGGTCACTTTCAACCACTGCAAGCTTTTCAAAATTCCCAAAACGTGGCCCAGAATAGTGCTTTTCGGCCTTCCTGCACACCCCGACTCCACATCCTTTGGATTTTGGCTCCAAAAATATAAACTTAACACCGTTCCTGCTCCATGACTAATCCACATTAAATTCGGCTCAATCCGACTATAATGACCCTTTTTCAAAATTTTATTAAAATGCCAATTTTTCCACTTTTTCCCCAATTTCGACCTTTGACTAGTTTTACTGTTTTGACCTCCAAATCAACCCAAATGCTCCCCAATATTCTATAGGAGTGTATGAATGGTATTTAGACTTGAATATTAGGTTCAGGGATGTTTTATGGCCCTCCAAATACTGTTGCAAACTTGATTTGTATTTTGATCAATATATGTAATTTTGACTAGTAATTTGTGCATCAAATCCCCCCGGGGTAACACTGCAAATGGCCTTCCAAATGCCTCCAAAATCCCACAAATTTATGAACAGAGGTATGTAATGTGTTAAGTATGTGATTAAGGTCTCATATGCACCATTAATTGATTTTTACTACTGTTCTAACTCTCTCACATTCAACAGCAAAAACCCAAATTCAACAGCAAAAACCACCAATTCGACCCTTGGGGAAATGGCACTATTTCACCTCTCAATACAAACAAACTGAGTAAAAATGCTTCAAATTCTCAAGTACAGTACATGAAACTTGTATAATATATCCATGGTAGTATATGAATCACAAATATATCAGAGAATCCTCCATCCATTTGAAATAATCAACCTTATAGTGTCATACATCAAAGCATTGGTGAAATGGACATTGTTTGCTCATTAATCAATAATTTTGCATACAGTCAATGGATATTTCGACCTGATAGTTTATGAATATGAAGAATAGAGGATATGAATCTATTACAATCAGAAAAATATCATATGAATATCTCCCAATGAGTGCAAGATCTCACCCAAAGCGCAATCCCTCAAGGAGCCCGAATATGCCTTCAAAATTGGAAATGGTGGAGAGAAAGTGCTGCACTAAACCAAACCATGAAACTTCCTGTAGTTGCTACCTGAAAATAAAACTCCATTAAAGCACCATGAAAGACCTAAGTGGCCTCTCCAAACACCAACTTGGATGGGAATCTTTCACCCTCGAAATTGGCTAAGGCAAGAAAATAGTCATCCACTAGTTCTCTCTTCACAAATGCAATTTTTCTCAAATCATCAAAATCCATTCTCATACTTCATTTCTATATTTTATAACCAACATTATCCTTCTAAGGGTCTAAATCCTCTCAATAGATTCAATAGATTTCCATTTATGAAATATTCCACATTTTCCACTTGTCTCCTAGTTCCAACCTTCCATCTTCTCCCAAATTCGATTTTGAGTCTCTTTGGATTCTCCAACTCCCATGAGCGCCTTCCTTGAGCCTATTTTTGGGGCTGACATGTCATAGTGGTCATATGTGAGAGGCCAGGTCTGCAATTTGTCATAGTTTTCATAGATGCTCCATCATTGGTGTCATAGGGGCTAGGGAATCTAGCCCAAGTGTCCACAAACTTCCAATTTGACTCTTTATCTTCCATGGAGGTTACCAATCCTTCCCAATTCGACCTAAGATGCTCAATGAAATGTGTTATGACATACCAAATCACCCAAGAGTGTTCACCTTCCCATTAATTCGAATTAGCAAGAGAGAGATACCATGTATTATGAAAAATCAAGCTAGTGTGGGTCCTACATCCTCCATATGTCTCCAAAACCATTTGCCATCTAGGATTTCTCTTGAATTTCTTTATTCACTCTATTTATTAAATAATTGAACCCTTCTAATGTCTAAACATAATTTATTATCTTCCTTATTACCATTCCACATGTGCCCATCCAACCTAGGAAACTAGTAGGATTGATGGGATTGTCTTACTATGAAATTATTTGAATGGGGACATTACAGTCCTCCCCACCCAAGATTGCTTTCCCTCAAGAAATCTCAATTGACCATGCTGAAAACTTGTCCCTCCTCTATCAGGTGGCCTTCCATGAGTAATGTCTCCCAAAATCTTTCTATTCCGGTGCTTAATGCCGTGGGAAGAAACTACCTGATTCGGATAGGTGTGTTGCCCTCTCACAATCCTTAGTACTCCTTTTGAATCTTGAAATTTCATTTTTGGAATTTTATAATTTACTGTATGCTCTCCTATTGAATACAACCATTTCACTCCCAAAACAACATTAGTATCAGCAATATCAACCACATAAAAACTATCGACAAAAGTATAGTTACCTACGGTGACTTGCAGCTGTGGAATCCATGTTTTGCACTCCATTGTGTTGTGACCGGGAATGAAAACTGTAATTCCATCAAATGGTTCAATAGGTATATTTATTTTCTCTACCATCTTTGCATCAATGAAGTTATGGGTGGCTCCTCCATCTACCAAAACTGAAGTTCTTTGTCCTTGTACCACACCCTTGCATCGGATAGTATGGTAGCGAGGTACTGCTGAAAGTACTGCCATTGTTACTTTGGTGGGTGAGGGATGCTTCACCTCTGGTTTCCCTTCTTCTATTGTAGTATATCCTTCTTATTGGGATGAATTATGTCCTTCTTCCTCCATGCCCCCTTCATATCCCTCATCACAAAATACTTCAATGAATTGGGCCTTTCCTTTAGCACATTTATGTCCAGGTACCCATGGTTGGAAGCATGAGTAACACAATTTCTTCCTTCTAAGCTCTTCCTTGCTTAGTTCCTCTTTCTTATCCTTTCCATATTCCTCTTCTTGCCATGGATTCTTATCAGGTGCATCTCTTTGCCAAGGTTTCTTTTCAATTCTGAAGTCAGGCTTGGGAGGAAATCTCATTCTAGGAAGCACATTTTGGAGATCCCTAGTCAAGCTCATTGCATCTTTTAATGTAGTTGGCTTGTGGGCTTTGACCAAAACTTTTAAGGGTTCAACCAAATCTTCAGTGAACAGAAATACCAACCTTCCCATAGATACATCAACCACCTTGACTGATAATTTTTGAAAGTCCAACATATATTCAGTAGGGGTCCCAGTTTGCTTCAATTGAGCTAATTCCTTGAAAGGCAATTCTAGATCTTTTTGTTCAAATCTCTCTAGTACCATGTCAACAAATTCTCCATATGTTTTAACCTGATCATGACCCAAGGTTTTCAGGACATAGAACCACCATTCATTGGAATCCCCTTCTAGATGCAAAATGGCCATTTTTAATGCATCATCTTCCAACATAGGATTCAACTAAAAATATACATCCAGTTTTTGCACCCAAGTGTTAGCAGAATTTTGAGAAGAACCATCAAAAGTAGGAAGTGACATTTTTCCAATAGCACTATTTAATTCTTTGTTTTGGAATGGAATCCTATTGTATCCCTTCCTTTTAATCTTTTGCATAGCATCAATGTAGTCACTGAGTGGTACATCTCTTTTACACTCTTCATTCAAATCATTCCAATCATTTACTAGTTTCTTGTAATCCAATTCAAGATTGGGCTCTTCTTTGGGTGTGAGAAATTTAGGTGAAGTATGCCTTTGTGTGATTTGAAATTCATCAGGTCTATTATGAGGTCCTATACTCTAGAAAATATGATCATTCCCTTTCATCTTTTCCCCTGAGAGTGAACCACTATTATCCCCTATCATCCCTTTGCCTGAAAGTTGGCTACCCAACAATTCGAACCTTTTCATCATTTGTTTATTCATCTCTAGCATAACCATGGTAATTCCTTCAAAACATGGTTTTAAGGCTTCAATAAATTCCTCCTTATGTCTTAATTTTTCCTCCTCCTCTCTACCCATTGTTTTAGAAAAAAACTCTTTTTTTGTTACTATCTCTTCTTCAACCAAAAATTATTCAACTACTGATTCAAAGGGTGGTGGTTTATTTGTTTGGATTCTTGTTAATATTATCAGGTGCCAATACCATGCTCTTATACCACTTGTAATGACCATTTTTCAAAATTTTATTAAAATGCCAATTTTTCCACTTTTTCCCCAATTTCGACCTTTGACTAGTTTTATTGTTTTGACCTCCAAATCAACCCAAATGATCCCAAATATTCTGTAGGAGTGTATGAATGGTATTTAGACTTGAATATTAGGTTCAGGGATGTTTTATGGCCCTCCAAATACTACTGCAAACTTGATTTGTATTCTGATCAATATATGTAATTTTGACTAGTAATTTGTGCATCAAATCCCCCCGGGGTAACACTGCAAATGGCCTTCCAAATGCCTCCAAAATCCCACAAATTTATGAACAGAGGTATGTAATGTGTTAAGTATGTGATTAAGGTCTCATATGCACCCTTAATTGATTTTTACTACTGTTCTAACTCTCTCACATTCAATAGCAAAAACCCCCAATTCGACCCTTGGGGAAATGACACTATTTCACCTCTCAATACAAACAAACTGAGTAAAAATGCTTCAAATGCTCAAGTACAGTACATGATACTTGTATAATATATCCATGGAAGTATATGTATCACAAATATATCAGAGAATCATCCATCCATTCGAAATAATCAACCTTATAGTGTCATACATCAAAGCATTGGGGAAATGGACATTGTTTGCTCATTAATCAATAATTTTGCATACAGTCAATGGGTATTTAGACTTGAGAGTTTTTGAATATGAAGAACAGAGGATATGAAGCTATTACAATCATAAAAATATCATATGAATCTCTCCCAATGAGTGCAAGATCTCACCCAAAGCGCAATCCCTCAAGGAGCCCGAATATGCCTTCAAAATTGGAAATAGTGGAGAGAAAGTGCTGCACTAAACCAAACCATGAAAATTCCTATAGCTACTACCTACAAATAAAAATCCATTAAATGACCATGAAAGACCTGAGTGGCCTCTCCAAACACCAACTTGGATGGGAATCTTTCACCCTCAAAATTGGCTAAGGCAAGAAACTAGTCATCCACTAGTTCTCTCTTCACAAATGCAAATTTTCTCAAATCATCAAAAGCCATTCTCATACTTTGTTTCTACATTTTATAACCAACATTAGCCTTCTAAGGGTCGAAATCCTCTCAATATATTCAATAGATTTCCATTGAGGAAATATTCCACATTTGCCACTTGTCTCCTAGTTCCAACCTTCCATCTTCTCCCAAATTCGATTTTGAGTCTCTTTGGATTCTCCAACTCCCATGAGCGCCTTCCTTGAGCCTATTTTTGGGGATGACATGTCATAGTGGTAAGATGTGAGAGGTCAGGTTTTCAATTTGTCATGGTTGTCATAGATGCTCCATCATTGGTGTCATAGGGTCTAGGGAATCTAGCCCAAGTGTCCACAAACTTCCAATTTGACTCTTTATCTTCCATGGAGGTTACCAATCCTTCCCATTTCGACCTAAGATGCTCAATGACATGTGTTATGACATACCAAATCACCCAAGAGTGTTCACCTTCCCATTAATTCGAATTAGCAAGAGAGAGATACCATGTATTATGAAAAATCAAGCTAGTGTGGGTCCCACATCCTCCATATGTCTCCAAAACCATTTGCCATCTAGGATTTCTCTTGAATTTCTTTATTCACTCTATTGATTAAATAATTGAACCCTTATAATGTCTAAACATCATTTATTAGCTTCCTTATTACCATTCCACATGTGCCCATCCAACCTAGGAAATTAGTAGGATTGATGGGATTGTCTTACTATGAAATTATTTGAATGGGGACATTACACCGATCTTCTGTCAAGCGTCGGGACACCGATTTGTAAAATCCAATAATTCCAATTTTATGCCAAATTGGAGCATAATGAGCTTGGGA
This sequence comes from Larix kaempferi, assembly GCA_027924585.1. Lineage (NCBI taxonomy): Eukaryota > Viridiplantae > Streptophyta > Pinopsida > Pinales > Pinaceae > Larix > Larix kaempferi. Next base: position 416,704 of record BSBM01001788.1, read on the forward strand.
TATCCACTGGTTCATTCATGGCCTTCATCAATGGCCTCAAAATGCCACTGACCTCATCCAATTTTGACCTTGCATGCTCCTGCTATCCAAATTTCAAATTTCAGGCTCTATATTTTTTTTTTATTATTATATAATTCCGACACACACAGTCCGCAACCTGCATCCTACAATCTGACTTTGTGGGTTTGAGGGGGGGTCAAGTTGTGGTCATAGGGATGTAACCATCCCGCAATGCGCATCTCGCATCCCACATCCCGCAATCCGACATTGCGGTTTTGGGGGGGGGGTGGGGTCAAGCTGCGGTCATGGGGATGTAACCATCCGGAATCCGGCATCCGGCATCCGGCATCTGGAATCCCGCAATCCGACATTGCGGGTTCGGGGGGGTCAAGCTTCGGTCACAGGGATGTAACCATCCCGCAACCCACATCTCGCATCCCAACATCCCGAAATTACGAAAACACCTGCGTTTTCTTGCAACTTGCGGGGTCCGTATCTCCTTCGTCCCTTAACCAAATTGAGCAAATGAGGTACCATTGGAAATCTCTTGGAGATATCTATGCACCTATGTGATACTCTTCCACATATGAGAAATATAATCCTATCATTTTCCCCAATCAAAATTCCGCCCCCAACTTCCCAATATTGTGTTAAAACATCCTGTTACATGCATGCAAACTCAGAGTCTGGCACAAGCAGCCCCAGTGCTGCAAGATGGGATCTGATACCACTCTGTCACGTCCCCTCCCATCATCCCAATGTAGGGGAGAGAACAAGACCAAACAAATGGGCTTCAAACAAATGGGCTTCATTCCAAAATATCACCCCCATACTTTACTAAAAAATGCATAATAATTAAAAGTTTAATGTGTGCAGGTTCAAATTAACTAAGCACAGCGGAATTAACTCATCTTTGCACACACACAAGTAGTAATGCATAACATATAAATCGCAATAAAGGATGATTCAACATATAGAGACTCAAACTCGTTCCAATGCCATGCATAGATTCCAAATTAAGAAAATCATTTCATTTCATTAAACATGGACAATTAACATATTGCAGAACACATAATGCAAATAAATTAATCCACAGAGAATACTTATCTTGAAATGCAAATGTCCAAACAACTGGCTACATGAGAGCAATGTTCCACCCAACCATAGATCTCTATCCAGCCTATATTCTTTCAGCTGAGAGATCACCCTCGAGCTGGGTTGTGTATCCACTAAGGAGGAACTAGACAAGCTCACTCATAGCCATGGATTCACTCAAACGGTCATGCTAAGCCAACACACAATTGGGTTTATCAAGCATGCAATAAGGAAATGATGAGGATGCTAATCCCGTGAGCTAAACCATAGAGATACAAACATCTCAAGCTCAATTCAAGCAATCCCATCATTTGTTCAAACCTCCACACTTGAATTTCCCACCATTCTGGCAAGAAATAACTCAATCCCGTCACTGGGTTTCTGGGCTATCAAAACTGGGTTTTACAATGGATTTCAGGGTAGCTAATGCTCCAAAAGTTTCTCCAAGGTTCATACCTATGGATCCCCCATTTGATTTCACTATCAAATACCAATTCTAAGCATTTTTGGCTCTTCAAAACGTGGGTTCTTTCCAAGTTGAGATTTCTGGTTTTTTTCTCTCTGCTGGCAATTCATTTTTTTGGATGGAAAATGATGCTGGTCCCTTCCACAATGGAATGGGGATGAGGAAGAAGCAACTCCCATGAGGTAGAGTGGCTTGTGGTACAAGAAAACAGAGCCCATACTCTGCCATACGAATTTCTGGGTTGTCCATGTTCCATTGAAGCCATGGACTGAATTCCTCAACCACTTCCTTACAACATAAATAAATGTAAGCAAGGTAAGTCAAATGGGTTCTCAAGGTGACATATGGAAGTCTATGCTTCAATCCCATATCCCCCTTAGCACTCCCTAGTGGATACACATGGCCCCTTCTCATTCGTTGCCTCCATAGCTAGTTTTGGGAAACATAATGTCTAATACTTGCCTTTAAATAAAATTAGAGCCTCCACTAGCGGGGCCTTGGCCTTGAGCTCCATGCTAGGAAAACATACATCACATGTATACAATACTTACATTAAAAGCTAACATATCCTAAGGGTCAAAATGGGGTATTACAATTGTGAGTTAACAATCCAAGACTACTAGATGAAACATTAGGTGTCTGACCAGGGAGTGGAGGAATCCATGCTATATATCAGCGTTCTCAGGAAGCTCTACTCAAACTAGAGTTAAGCACGAGGTCACTAGAGGTTGGTTGAAGGGATATCTCTCTGATACTAGCTGAACGTGGGAGATATTTCCAGGATTTGTTCGTATCCGGGGGTACCAGAGGTTCGTCCTCTTATGCTTCGGGCTTAGCTACCCTGCCCATACGACGGATCCCACCTACGACTGTCCCCTTGAGAATTGGTTATATTGCGTTGACCATAGTTTCCTTACCTAGGTATCGCATACGGTACTTGCAATGGTTATGCTGTTTGTGTCCTGAGTCAGATAGGGATTGGACAACATAGTTGTGTTTGTATAGTGGACTTGACCCTGTGCACGCAGTGAAGCTTGGTTGTCTCTATAATTGATTTTGTTACCTCTGGCTATAGTTTGGGAGTCTTAAGCCTCTCCTAGGCGAGACATACTGGCTCTAGTGTCGGGAGCTCATTTAGTCACTCTGTTTGTCTGCTCTTGGTTGTAGTTTCTCTAGGTGTGTGCTTTTGATTTACTATTTTTGATCGATAGTTGGCTGTAGGAGACGTTGTGATTTGATATTCTCTTCTGAGATATCGTGGCACGGAGTCCTACTCTCCATCGATTCCATCGGTTGGCTGGTTTGAAACCTGTCGAATTTTCACGTCATGTTGCTAGAGGATGCCGGCGGGCTCCCTATGAGTCTTTGGATTCTTACAAGACATACATAGCCGATGTTATGATAGCTGCACATTCCGACATAGAGGAAATCCCCATGATTCCATCGGGTGGAGTCAAACACACTTTAGACACCCCCACACCTCGAGAGGCATGGGGGGGTGATCCACCTGAGACTCAACCTAGTTCAATTTGGCTGAATCCACTTGAACACGATCCGTTCGATCCTTCGAATCTGGATAATTATCTTTATGGGATGCTAACATTACTTGAAGACGAAGACGAAGATCCTGCGATCAAAGTTAACCCATTCTCATATAGTATGCCCGGTTTCAGCACAGTTGATCCTCCCACAGCTTTTGGTAGTCATGCTGGCACTAGTCATGGTGTTAGCAACACTGCACCCACTGGGGTCAATACCCTCACCGGGGGAACCACGTTGTCCACTCATGCACATAATATGAGGACTAGTCATAATCTTCCTAACAATTCTAATGTTGGAAGAAGACCACCTCCTAGAACTGCCCAACCTAATAGGAACACTGTTCGAAACACGACTCGCCATCCGCCACCTAACACACATATAGCTACCCGTCAACCCAGGACCACTTTAACAAATGTTAATGCTCCTCCTAACTATGGGGGTGGAAAAGTACCGCACACTTTTGCATCCACCACCGCTACTAGTAATACTAATGTAGGAGGTGGGAATATATCTTATCCTCATAGTCGTAATGCCACCATTCCTGCTACTAGTAACACCAACGTTGGGGTTGGGAATACTTCTCATACTTATGGTCACCACACGACTGCTCATGCTAATCCTAATACTGGGGGTGGGAACATACCTCGCCATTATGGTCATTACAACTTGGTTCCCACTACGAATAGTATGTATATGCCCCATACTTATGGTGGCAACCCTTACTACAACACAGTCGGTGCTGGCCACCAGTTCAACCCACCTCAATACGGTGCCCAAAACACACATATACCTGCTTACTCTCATACGGGTCAGGTCGGAGGAGTTTATCAACCTTATGGCCTTGGTCAAGCTTATGGTCCGTCAGGTCCTCATTATCAACAGTTTAATGCTCATGGTCAAGCTTTTGGTCCACCTTATAATTCGGTTCTGTTCAACCAACCTTTTATGGGAGCTTATAATCAAGCTTTCTAGCCGTAGCTCCCATTCCTTACATGTTTGAATAGTCCAGATATTTTAAAGCTCACAAATGATTTGGTGTGTCACGACCCTAATTGGCCCCCGGTCCCTACTAAGCTCCCTTCGGACATTCCTAAGTTTGAAGGGAAAGGTGGTGAGGATCCGGGTGATCATGTCACAACGTTTCACCTTTGGTGCTCCTCCAACTCATTAAACCATGATTCTGTTAGATTACGACTATTTCAACGCACCCTCACGGGGGCAACTGCGAAGTGGTATGTGGAGTTGCCTGGGAACACCTATAGGGGATCAACGAGATTGCTTTGGTTTTCTTAGACCATTTCCAGTTGCCGGTTCATTATGATCTGGTACTGAATTGTTGTCTACTTTCTGTCAAAATAAGGCCACACATATTTCTGACCACGTTCAAGAGTGGTGTCGGCGGAAGAGGTTAGTGAAAGCCAACATTCCTCCATATTTTCTGTTGGAATGGTTCTTCAAGTCCTCACTCCCATACATTGCTAAGGATGTTTTGATGTCCGACATTGTAACTGAGGAACAAGCTATATTGAAAGTCCAGCAGTTAGATCTACTATACTCTCAGTCTGGTATTTTATATGACATTATTCCTGATGCACCGAGAACACGACATGAGCCTACGTCAGTTCCTGGACCACATGCCGATGGCATCGTGGGATCCTCAAGCACTCACCCTATAGACTTGGTAGCTAATCAAATGAAAAATTTGACGCTAAACCAGTCTACTCCCGGACAGGTTCACAACTTGTCCACTTCCATCCCGTCGTCTGATGTACACAATGTGCAATCAACGAAACCATCAGGTAACCAGCAACCTGTTGGTAAGAAAAAGGGGAGAAATAATCATAGGGGTGGAAACAATGGAAGTAAAAATAATAGAAATCGTAATACTCCTCGTAAAGAGAATTCCAACCCTCATCGGGAAGGAAAAAATGCTGGTGAGGATCGTAAACCTAGGCGTAAGGTGAAGTTTCCTTACAAGCTCTGTGGGGAAGACCATCTTACTCACTTATGCCCTTGAATTGAAGAAGCATTGATGCATTTGGCATAGAGCCTAGTTGTGTTGAAGGATCCCCTTCCTCATCATCAAAACATGGCTTCGCATGCTCCCACCGCTAGTTATGGAACTACTGAGATGGCAACGTCTTCTTCCAATACTAGTGGTTATGGATGTGTGAATATGGTTCAATTGGAGGTTAGTGTTGCTACTCGTCAAAGTGATTATGGTGCACCACAACCTAATATGGGGAGTGAGCCTCCCCCTCCTCCTGACAATTCCTTGCATATCGAGAAGCCCTCTAATATGCCGCGGATACCGAAAGGTGTTCTCAAGCGCTCTACGCATAATCCTAATGCTCGAGCTGCCCAGAACTACTCCATTGTAGAATATTTGGGCCAAACTCCATGTGTCATGTTGGCTCTTGAAGTCTTGCAGGCCTGTCCTTCTCAGAATCATGCCCTTTTGAGTGCGTTAGGAGTTCAGGATGGGGGAAATCCCAGTTTTATCAAGTTCGATACTACTGATGTTCAACCTCGATTACCTTACCACATGGATTTTCAAATCCAGGTGGTGTGCCTTTAGAGTTTTGTCAAACGTACAATGGTTGACGAAGGTGCCTCTGCATCAGTAATGTCGTTAACTTGTTGAAAAGCTCTTGGCTCTCCTCCTGTACTCGCGTCTAGAACCACGCTCACTGCATTCAACGGTCGGTCATTTAAGCCGCATGGAATTATCCCTTCCCTTGTTGTCTTCTTGGGAGGTAAGTCTGTGCCTATTGAAGTCAGGTGGTTGATGCTCCCATTGACTACAACCTGTTACTGGGTTGGAATTGGATGTATGCTATGAAGGATGTCGTGTCCACTGTATTCAGAGTTATTTGCTTTCCCATGAAGGCAAGATTGTGACCATCGATCAGCTGGATTTCGTTAACATTCCTTCCACAACATCCACGGTATCCATAGTCCTGCAAGTTACTGATTCTTAGCCGGCAACTGGGAACATAGGTGTTGGTATGTACCCTTCATTGATGGGAACTTATAGTCTTTCTGCACCTGTGAACTTCATCGGAACCATTTTCGACGAGGCATCTCCTCCTTTGCATAATATGCCATTTCGGAATTCCTATTGTACTGATCCATGGACTTTACCATCCACGAGTTCTACGTATGGAGACATTATGCACGTTGGGATGTCTGTGCCATTGTTTGTAGCTAAGCTTGCTTACGAGCATATTCAACAAGCCACTGCAGAACCAGATCTCTCTTCTTCTCAGACAATCAAAGAAGATCCCGTTATGCTTCCAGTTTGGGCAGCCAACTCATCTTGTTCACATGACTGCCTTGATGATACTTTGCCATCTGATGAAGCTATTATGGAGGCCATGTGTGGTAGTGAGAGGCCTTGGGAGGATATGCACCATCGCTCTTATTTCCTTCCCAACCTCAAGCTCACTGAGAAAGAAGAGTTTAGGATGACTCTAGCAGAGATGGTTGGTCACCCTATGGCTCTTTTGGATTCACATGATGTTTTTGCGGAGGGGAATATGGCCAATATTTCCCCAACCATGTCGATCAACATCTCTTGTATTCCCGAAAAAGTGGAGAATGTCTACATCGGTGCCGATTGCACTCCTGAGGAGATTGCTATTTACACTGAATTGTTTATAGAACTCTAGGAAGCTTTGACCTGGTCATATGAGGAGATGCCAGGAATAGACCCCCGCATTGTTGAACATGAGATTAGAACATATCCTAATGCTAAACCGGTTTGAAAATGCTTACATGCTGTGAACCCTAGGAAGGCAGCCACTATCAAGGAAGAGGTGGAGAAACTTCTCAAAGTTGGTTTCATCTACCCCGTTCCCCTTACCGAATGGGTGTTAAACCCCGTTCTTGTGGATAAGAAGCAGGGAACGATCTGTGTATGCACCGATTTTAGAGATTTGAACCGTGCATGTTCGAAAGACAACTTCCCCACGCCATTCATTGATCAGATCTTGGATGCTTGTGCAGGAAGTGAGATTTTTTCGTTCATGGATGGCTTTTCAGGGTATAACCAGATTCAAATCAAACCCGTGGACCAATATAAGACGATATTCATTTGTCCATGGGGAACATTTGCATATCGAAAAATTCTCTTCGAACTTAAAAATGCCGGAGCTACATTTCAACGAGCCATGACCTATGCCTTTCACGATCTTAAGAAGATTATGGAGGTTTTCTTGGATGATCTTGTTGGCCATTCTCACAAGAGGGCGGACCACCCCAAGCACCTCCGTATGATTCTCAAACGATGTATACAGTACAAAATTCGATTGAATCCCAATAAATGCATCTTCACTGTAAGGACTGGTCGCCTTCTAGGTTTCATAGTTTCAAAAGAGGGTATTAGAGTCGATCCTCTAAAAGTTGAGGCAATACTTCGGTTTTCTCCTCCGTGCAACTTGTTACAACTTCAGAGCCTCCAAGGGAGAGTCACTTTTTTGCGTCGATTTGTAGTCAATTATGCTAATCTTACCAAAGGTTTCGCGCGCCTATTGAATAAAGACACACTTTTTATCTGGGATGAGCGATCCCAGCAGTCTTTTGACGTCCTTAAGAAATATTTGGTATCGGCCCCTGTGCTTAGTCCACCAGACTTCGCATGAGATTTTATCCTTTATGTGGCCACGTCTCAAGAGACGATTGGCATGGTCTTGGTTCAGGTTGATGCCATGCTCATCGAGCATGTTATCTATTACCTCAGTCGAAATATAGTAGATGCTGGGCTAAGATATACTCACATGGCAAAGCTGGCGCTTGCGACTGTCCATGCATTCCAGCGGTCACGACATTACATTTTGCTTAGAACCATCATAGTTGTAGCTCACATCAGTCCATTTCAGTTTGTGCTATCATGACGCCTTATAGGGGGGAAGTATAATAAATGGATTGTGATCATTCAGGAGTTCGATCTTAATTTTGCTTTGGCGAAATCAATGAAATCATTGGTGTTTGCTGAGCTTATGTCGGACCTCCCGAGACTTGATGAGGATGTCATTCATGAATATTCCTTTATGGATGAGCACTTATTTCTTATCTTGTCCGTTGACCCTTGGTATGGGGATGTCATTGTATATCTCCAAACTTTGAAGTTTCCTCCGCATTATTCACGAGATGAGCGACGACGTGTGAAATATCATGCTAAAGATTATACTATCGTTGGTGAAACTTTGTATCACCGAGGAAAGGATTCTATTCTCCACCGTTTCTTAACTCACGAAGAAGCGGAGCAGGTGATTAATGATTGCCATGTAGGGGCGTGTGGCGGTCACTTATCCGGGCTTGCTACAGCCCAGCGTATTATGCGAGCTGGTTACTTTTGGCCTTCAATCTTTAAGGAGTGTGTTAACGCTGTGAAGAGATGCCACCCTTGCCAGGTGTTCTCTCGGAATATACACTCGCATTCAGCACCCATTCATCCAGTCGTCACCGTCGGTCCCTTCACTAAGTAGGGGGTGGATTTCATGGATTGCAAACCAGCTTCAGCTGGGGGGCATCACCATATTATAGTGGCCATGGACTATTTTTCCAAATGGGTTGAGGCCATGCCTACCATAAAATCTGACGGTGCTGCTGCAATCCATTTCGTGTTCAATCAAATTATCACTCGTTTCGGTGTCCCGAAATAGATTGTCACTGACCATGGCAGTCACTTTCAAAACAAGATGATGGAGGATTTGTCTCTCAAGCTTGGGTTTCGTCAAGAACACTCATCTTCCTACTATCCCCAAACGAATGGTAAAGTCGAAGTAGTTAATAAATATTTGAATACCATTCTCCAGCATACAATCCAACAAAGCAAGAACAATTGGCACATCATGTTATATCCTACTTTGTGGGCATATTGAACTGCAGTCAAGACTGCCACTGGATTCTCACCGTTCCAGCTATTTCATGGTGTGGAGTCACTTTTACCGATTGAATGCGAAATCCCTTTGCTTAAACTGGCCATAGAGCTCCTCCCTGATACGACAGGTATTGAGAAACATTTAATCCACCTTGAGCAACTTGACGAGCAATGTCGAGATGTCGCTGTGGCCATAGATGCCAACAAATGTCGTGTCAAGGTTCAGTATGGTAGGTCTGTCCATCCCCGACAGTATGTTGAAGGTGACCTGGTCCTCTTATATGACCAAGCTAAAGAACCCCCGAGGGTAGGCAAGTTCAATCCCATGTGGCATGGTCCTTACATCGTCAAGCGTGTCCTGGAAAAGGGAGCCTATGAATTAGAAGACTATGAGGGGAATGTCTTGAAGGAGCCTAGAAATGGGATTTATCTCAAGCGGTATTACGCTTGAACCTCTGGTTCAAGCTGATACTTTTGTATACTATTGTATAGTTGTTTCTGTACATAGTTTAGCTTGCTTTTTTGGTTTTCGGGTTTGCTGATTAGCTTCTGTTTGCTTGACAGATGTCAGTGGGATATCCTATGTTCTTAGGTTGTACAGATGGTGCTAGCCAACATACGCAGCAACTTGCTTCTGCTTCCTGGGTTATTTTCTCACCTGACCACCTAGTTGTGTCCTCAGGAGGTGCTTGTCTCGATTCTACATCTAACAATGTGGCTGAGTATAGTGTTGTCATTGAGCTACTTCGGGATGCAATTTCACATGGCGTCCAGTATTTAGAAGTCCGCCTGGATTCACAACTGGTTGTGTCTCAATTGAATGGGCAGTACCGTGTGCGATACCCCACACTATTACGGAAATTCCTAAGGGTAAGACTCTTGGAGAGACATTTTGTTTCAATTACATACATTCATGTTCCGAGAAGTCTTAATCATATATCTGATGCATACGCTAATTATGTATTAGATTGGAATTTGTCACATTCACCATGAAGCACACAAATAAAAGAGACATTCATACATTTGTACATACACACATATCGTAGAACCAGAGAACCATAGTTTATATATAAATATGTCCAAAAATGGTAGTGTCATACGAAACTGGAGCCTGTAGCCCTAAAAAACATACATATTGGTACAAAATGAGATCCTAGGATATCTACTCCCTACGAGGAGGCCTAGTTGCCGTCCCGACAGGATGTGTCTCATACAAATACTGAACTGCATTGGCTACCCGCTGCAGTAACCGCACCCAGTCACCTGAAACTCCCACTACTTGGCGCTACATAGCCTCAGGTAGTCACTCCACCTCTATCTGTGGAACCCTAGCAACCATCCCTGATAGGTTGCACCTCAAGGTCTGTAGAGTGCGCCCTACTGTAGCATCAACTGCCTCATCACCCCTGCCTCAACAACCATGTCTCGGGAAGCCATCAGGTCTCACTGGGCCCTTGTCTGCGAGCAAACAGTCAACCATTAGCACTTGATACTACCACCAAAAAGATTTTTGCATTCACATCTATAATAAAAAATCCATAAAAATTTAATAACAAAAATTTAAAAAGAGTACTCACCAATGTCTCTGAATGTTGTGTCTGGTGGGTGTGGCATGTCCCGATCCTTGCGGAAGTCTATCCCTGCATAGGGGTAGTCCTCTATGGCAATTACCTATCGGTCCTACCAGCGGAAGAACTCCTCAGTATATGGTGATGCCAAACAGCCACCACCTTGTCGTGTCAAGATCTCATCCCACTGGGTGAGGGTTGGATCGCGGAGACTATGAGGAGGGACATATACCCTCGGACTAAGCCCCGAAACTCTCTCAAAGAAGAAGCTGCACAAGATACTACCATACCCGAAGTTTTTGGCCTTCCCTTCTTTGCATTCTGTTAGTTGGGTCTTCATAGACCCCAGTAGTGTGGTACACCAATCAAATACTATAGGTTTCATGCATTGTGATGCATAGAACATCACTAGCCTGGATGCATGGTGCAGAGCTTTGGAACCCGTTATCCGCACTAAGGTAGCCACAATGATCTTCATGCTCAGATCTACTATGGCATTGATGGGCACCTGACTTCCCATTGTGCGTGTGTTTGTGGGACAATACAGCGCTATCTATTCAAGGACGGTGATCCCACCATCCACAGTACGAGACCGAAGGATGGCCTCTTCACCTCGTTGGGACAAACCGGTAATGAAGTAGATGTCGCCCACTTCCAGTGTGAGTATTTTCCCATTGAGATTGAAGTTCTGTGCATCAACATCCCAATAGTCTATCAAGAGGCGGAGTAGTATGTTTTGGTCCCTCAAACCCCCTATACTCTAGAATTTGTACAACCCACATGCTTGCAATGCCTGCTATGCTTGCAAATCATTACACATGACCTCATCTACTTGTTCATGCTCCCTCTCCCTCCACTTTAGAACCATCCTGGAGTGAGGAAAAACAAGGATTTTGGTCAAATTCTTTTGCAAAATCAACTTCATGGCCATACCCGTGGGATAATTTGTATATAGGTGTGGGTACCCATGGCCAGCCTGTGCGTTGACTGCGAGTATCGTGCCCTACCCATGACCCGCATAGTGATAGCCCGCGGGTGGCGCCGAATCCATTTAGGGATTGGACAAACTAAAAATCCCACCACTGAAAACTAAAATGAATGTATTGAAATGAAAGGTATGGATGAGACTACCAACCTGCTCCAGATGGTTCGATGAATGGATGCTTGTAGCTCCCAGAATTGGAAGTTGAACTTCAAGGTGAAAACTCACCTCAAAACTCCAAATGGGTGAATAATAACAATGAATTGTAAATTGTAAATTTTTTCTACTATTTATAATTTCCAGGACCCACTTGTTTACAGTTTTTACCATTTGATTCCGTTATGGACTAATATAATGTCATGGAGTAGCATTTTTTAATCATATTTCTTCGGTGAAAGTTGTTTTGGACCATTTCACGCCTACGACAGGTACGTTTCACACCTGGCATATAGGTTAGATTCCATTTCCACATGCAGTATGCATTTGACCTTTTGACCATTTTCACAAACCCTAGGTGCGACCCTGCTTCATAACCGACACAGAACCTTCACACTACTATAGAAGTGTCATTATGTGGTGGTAGGGATTTTTCTGAACATGGACACCTTAGTTAGATCCCCTTTGCGCATTCTGGTGCCCATGCAGTTGTTTATCCTTAGGATTGGGAGTCCTTTGTAGTTACGCCATGACATTGCAATAAAGACTCATACTCTACTTTGTCTTATGCTGTCCATCTCCCTTAAGGACTCCCCTCAGTTATATTATGTTGTGATTGCATTGCATCATCTTGCTTGTCGCTTGAGCCTTGTGTCGGCTCCCGCTTACTCGGTTATTAGCCTGGTGCCTGAGCACTTTTCCCTGTCGAGCCATGTAGAGCTTATATTTTCCCTTCACAATTTGATGACCTTTTGACCCTGAGGGAACACACCCCCGAGTGTCCACATCCTGCATCTGCTTCCTTGCATTGATCATAGGTACGTTCCACTGCTTGAGAGTCTGCTCGCTATTTGACACTCGTTCCCTCACTTGTTGTACTATAAGCAATTTTATTCTTTTTCAAGCTTACCCCAAATATGAAAAAGAAAAAAAAATCAAATATTCCAAAAAGCTGGACAGGATTATGGTTACTACTTCTTGTTGGCAGCTGTTGTGTCGCCTTTGAATAGAGCATTCATTCCACTCCATACACTATGAGTCGGACTATAGTTGGACCTTAGGAGCTGTACTTGTTTCTCAGTTTCTCTATCGATTGGTTAAGCTTCCAGTCATTATGGAGCTCTTTGTGATGCCTCTTACATTGCACAGTTTATATTGAGTCTATGCTGCCTACGTCTATCCATCTGCTCATGCTCTTGTTCAAAGGAAGTCTTGAAACCAGAGTTGGCCACTCCTTAGATCTCTTGACTATTGCATGTTGGTGTAGCTAGGGTTTTCACCCTAGCAATCTGTTAACACCCAAAAAGTGCTCACTACCTCATCTACCCCATCACATGACTCATTTGTCCATATTTCCTACCAAAAAAGCCTCCAAAAGGCCACAAAACCATTAAAAAAGCCTCCAAAAGGCCAAAAAACCCTTTTTCCCCCCAAAATAATCCAAAATTCCTCCAAAATAGCAAAAAGCCTTTAAAAAGGGAATAAAAATACAAAAAAAGAGTAAAAAGAGGGAAAAAGGAGGCAAAAACCCTATACAGCTGACCTAAACCATATGGTGCCCAAAACCATGGGCCAGCACTCCACCACTAAAAACCTATAAATAGGTGATGGAGGCCCCTCATTTCACATCCACAATCAAACACACCCCTACTCTACCAAAATCACTCCTGAAACCCTAGCTCACCCTTGAGCTACTTTCACATTTGAGTGCCCCTTTGGCCCATTTCCACCCTTTGGAGAAAGAGAAAGGAGCAAAGCTGGAAGCTTGGAAGCAACCCTCCTGGACTGCTGCAAGAGCTTCACCAACCTCTACACCTGAGGTAATTATTAATACAAAAAAGAGAGATCTTCACCATATTTTCATGTTGTGTTATTTATGTTAATGCTCATGCTAGATTAAATTTCATACTGTTTTACTGTTTTTATTTATTGTTTCTCTGAACTGCTACTAAGGAGTCCCTTCTCCTTAGTAGGTGCTCATTTGCACAAGCTAGGGTGAAAAACCTAGCTACAGTTTTGGCGACTCCCCTTGTGTTCCTTTGAATTTTTGGTTATAGTTTTAAAGTTTTAAACGTTTTCAATTTTTTGCAATATTTTTCTGTTTTTTCCTTTCGGCTGCCGTAAACCGCATCTTTTGCACCCCACAGTTGCGTTTCGACCGCGTCTTTCAGGCATTTACCCGTGATCCGACCACGGATCTCAAACTGTTTCCGGTGACCTATCGGCAGTTTCTAGTCTGTTACCTGCGATTTGACCGTGGCTATTAGCTTGTTTTATGCGGTCCGACCACGGCTGTTAACCCATTTTTCCCCGTCCCGCTTGCGGCTTTCAGCCATTTTCCTGCAACCCGCCTGCTTCTTTCGGCCTTTTTGCCACATCCCGCTTGCGGCTTTCAACCATTTTCCTGCAACCCGCCTGCGTCTTTCGACCCTTTTCCTGCATCACGGTTGCGGCTTTCAGCCATTTTCCTGCAACCCGACTACATCTTTCGGCCTTTTTCCCGTGTCCCGCGTGCGGCTTTCAGCCATTTTCCTGCAACCCGCCTGCATTTTTCAGCCATTTTCCCGCAACCCGCCTGCAACTTTCAACTTTTTCACCGTGGTCCGACTGCGTCTTTCAACCAAAATCCCACAACCCGTCTGCGACTGTTGAGCTATTTCCCGCGGTCCGACTGCCCAGATTTGCCACAGACCCGTGGTCTATTTTCTGCACTTTTTTCACTGTTTTGAACCGAAAACTTTGCTGCAATATTTTCTGCACCTGCACAGCCATCTATCCTATTTGCAGCCATACTTCCCTACAGCCTTTTTTCTACAGTATTATTTCTATTCCATTTACAGAATATTTAAAAAAAAAAAATTTCAGCATTTAAATTGAAAAGAGAAAATTGTTCAATTCAAAGTTTAAATTCTGTATTATTATTTTTAGTTAGAAAGTTGTCCACCCCGTGGCACTTTTACTTGGGTTCATCATCTCACATGCACACACTCTGTCACCTAATTCAAGTGAGCCCTAAAATACTACTGAACACAACCAACATTCTAACCCCACTTGGGGAACACATAAGAATTTTTGTAGTTAGGTAGGATCGGGGGGATAGGCATCCAAATAACACCCCTCGGTTGCTTACACTTGAGACATAGCTGTTGTCCATTAGGGATCCAAAATCCCCTAGTATGTTTTGACACAGTTTAAAACCAATTTTTCGAGAAGGCCTCTCCCCTAGGAGGGTTGAAGTCGCCAGACTGGTTACAGAATCCTGAGTGGAATACCGCAATCCATTCAGTAACCGAAGGATACCTTTCGCAGTTCTTGGTGTATCACCCGTATGGGGATACAGCAGCGATAGAACCAAACGACAGATTCACCCAACCGAACGTGTCATGAATGGGGTATCTTCGTTGCTTTTCTTTTAGGATTGACTACCCGGTGTCCCTCTCGGTAGGGGGATATCTTTAGCCACTTGGCTCTACTATCCATATTGTCTGACTTGGATTTCATCACCTTGCAGAGGATATGTCTAGTTGAGTCAGAAGACTATTTAGCTAGGTGTTTGCATGCCCCCTTACCTCGTTTTGGTCTAGCGAGTCCACTATTTTAATTTTTTAGGAAACCTGCTGCTTGTTGGTATTCTGACCATTTCTGTTGATACTCCACTTATTGTAGCACAACTGTTACAGTAAGTGTTTTGAGTTGGTTGTTGGCCTGAGTGCCATATTTTTTGAGCTCTCCTTCTGCACACTCGGTTGCATTAGGGTTTTTGAGCTATTTTTCACTCAACACAACCCCTAGATACTTGACACCATCCGTTACCATTGAGTCCCCGAGACATTCTCAGCACCTTCGAGGTGATGCCCCACAGCACGGTTCACTTGACATCACCCGTCATAGACATAGATCTTCATCACTTGATACCACTCATCATAGATCTCGAGTCTTGTCACTTGACTCCACTGGTCAATGGCATAGAACTCCATCACCCGATCTTGACGCCCCCTCTTTTACCTCTAATTCTGAGGCAGAGTCCGAGAACCCCACTTACACTGCACCAACTAGCCCCATGGCTGGCATGAATTCCACCCCTTTCTTTGTAGGGACCATTGGTGGAACATCCACCACCACACCAGCTACCACACCTGCTTTGGGTATGCCCTCGATGGGGCCCACATCTACCATTCCGATCACTGTACCCATTCCAGTAGCTGGCATACCTATCGCCACTCCATCAATGAATCACACTACCCTTGGTAGTGCAGGACCATCCCATACCACTATCGTTCCTCCACTTGGGGGCAACATCCCAAACCCAACCCCTCCACTTGGGGGCATTGGCCCCAATATGGTCACACCCACTAGTATGTCACATCCTTCTACTAGTTTTCCATTCATGGCTAGTCTCAACCTTCTTGACCTAGCTAGACTGACTAACGATCCCATCAGACATGACCCTGCGTGGCCTCACATGCCCACCAAGCTCCCCTCCAACATCCCTAAGTTTGAGGGCAAGGCAGGTGAGGACCCCCAGAACCATATTATGTCCTTCCATCTATGGTGTTCCTCCAACTCCATAGTGGATGACTCTGTCCGCCTCCGTCTATTACAGCACACCCTCATTGGCTTTGCAGCTAAGTGGTACATTGAGCAGCCCCATGCGACCCATACCACCTTTACCTCCCTTTCCTCGACTTTCCTGCAGTTCTTTCAGTTACCTGTCCGCTATGACACGGGAGTTGAGATCCTATTGTCTTGTATATAGAACACGGCTACCCACATCACTGACCACATTCATGAGTGGCATTGACGCCGCAGCCTCTGTAAAATCAAGTTAGACGACCGTATCTTCTTAGATTGGTTTCTAAAATCCCTCCTTGCTTTCATTGCCAAGGATGTGGCATCCGAACGACCCCAGTCTGAAGAAGAGGCCATCCTCAAAGCCCAACAATTTGACCTCATTTACACCCAGTCAGGTTATCTGTATTCCATCATACCTGACACCCCTCGTGGCGACTCCTCCCGACATGATGCGCTGGGGGCATCCCATGCCATAGATGGCATCATTGGCCGTGTTGCCTCGCATCCCCAACCCTTTTCCATAGCATGTCCTATCCATGGCCACGACCTTTCGTGGGCTACATCTCAATCCGGAGCAACCAATTCGTATGCTCCCATGGCACATCACCACCATTCCCATGGACCCTCCTGTCCACCTCAGTGCTTTGGTCATGCATCCCCCGCTTACGCCCCCCCGGTCGCACCTAAGCCATATTACCACCCATAGGATGCACCAACTCCTGTGTCCTCTCAAGCCCAACCTTCTTATTACCTGCCACAGGCAGCCCCTGCGGAAAACCCCCAACCCGTTCCGCAGACATATCAGCAACCCCCACAAGGTTCAGCACCTACACAACCTCCACCTACTTATTATCCATCGCAGCCTGCTCCCACACCTGCACAACCCCAGAACCGACCTGCTGCCCAAGGGCAAGTGTACGCCCAACAGAATCCGCAGCAGAACCAAAATAACCAGCCCCAACAGGGCCAGCAAAACTATGGAAGAGGCCGTAATCGTGGGAATTACCCCCCTCCAGACCAAGGTGGTCAACCTCCCAACCCCCCAAACAAAAATAACACGACACCTGCCAACCAGAACCCTGATCGGCCGCCCAAGCAGGCCAAAAATCCTAATTTGTGAACAAACCATCCTTGTTCTATTTGCGGTGTCTATGGCCACTACACACATGCTTGCCCACATTTGGAGTGAGCTTGACAACTCTGGACTGATGATGCCCATCGCCAAGGGCACGCGGCTCCTCAAGCGCCACCCAACCCCCCACCACCTCAGCATCAACCTTTGGTGCTGCAAAACCCCTTACCAACCTAAGGCGTAGTGAACACTCAGCCATTGGCTCCCCCTCAAGGCAACTCACCACCATAATAACAGATCACTTATGCTACTCCTGATCAACCCATGTTAGACTCAGGTACCCACCACTTGTTAATGATGTCATCCGCCGATGTCAACTTCCAAACCTGTTAGCACCAATATGGCTCCACCCCTGAAGCCTCTCCCATTGACAAAAACACTAACCCTCATCCCACTGATCAGACATTACCTCTGGTTCCACTAGATGGCGCCTCCAAAGCACCTCGCTTCCCACTTCGTCGCATCAACAATAATCCCAATGCTCGCGCTGCGTCAAATTACAACATTGTAGATGACTTAGCCCAATCTCTCGTAGCCATGTCTGCGTTAGAAGTCTTAAAAAACTGTCCTTCACAGCGCAAGACTTTGCTCTCCGCCATTGGTGCTATTGACCCACATGATTCACGACTGATGGCCTTCGATTTGGACCAATCCGAACCATGCTTGCCTTCCACTTTAGCATTCCAAGTTTCTGTTTTCGTTTGGAATCTTGTCATCCATCGGTGCATTATCGATGAAGGTGCCTCTACATGCATTATGTCCACATTCGTTTAGCAGAAGTTGGGATTCCCTACTCTCCAGTAGTCCACCATTGCGTTATGAGCCTACGACGGCCGTTCACCTCAACCCCAAGGTCTCTTCGCTAATGTCCCCGTCTACTTGGCTGGAAAAACCGTGCTCATTGACATAGAGGTCATCAATGCCCAACTTGATTATAACCTCTTACTCGTCCGCAGCTACATGTATGCCATGCAGGCGGTTGCCTCATCCATTTTTCGTACCATGATGTTCCACCATGACGGACGCGTGGTCAAGGTCGACCAACTCACCTATTATGATCCCAATGCCCCCGCTGCACCAGAGAATGTTCTCCCCATGGTTGACCAAATTGTTTGTGGTGCAACTACCTCGTTTGTTTCCTCTGTGGGGCCGGGAGTTTACTAAGATACGCCGATGACCTCAACCTTCCAATCTATTCCACCCCCGTCACCCACGCCCGACGTATTGACCTATGTACCCTTTCCCACAATACACAAACACCCAACAATCAACCGTCCTTGTTACCTAAACCACCATTGGTACCTAGTCACATTGGTGTTACACCCATCCACACAATCCACTTCCTATTCCCTCCCTCGGGAGTAGTAAGCGCCCCAGTTATGGCTACTCTCAGCCTTCCCGAGTTGACCTTAGGATTACCCGTGTGGTATATTTCGCCTCCCATTCACCCGCCGACACCAAATGTCGTCCTACAACCAGTGCAACCCATTGCCACTACTAGTCAACCACCTCCCAGTGTCACTACCCCTTTGTCATCTACGAATCCCCCCCCTCTTATCAAGCCCACTAGGGGCAGAGGCCCACAACCATACACTGCTGTACCCCCGCCCAAAGCAGTTAAATCCCCTCCCGTGTTTCGTGCTCCTCCCAAATGCTTGTTGTGTGATGAGTTAGGCCATCCAACTCATCAATGTCCACAATTACCTGCATTACAGGAACACATGCAAATTCTTGACGATGACCCCAACATCCCGGTTGTCGAACTCGATCCAACCCCTAAGCCTCGTGATAAATCACTGTGTACCAACCACCCTTGTGCCATATGCAGTATTTACGGCCATTACTCACATCACTGTCCTGATCTCCTAGATTACAGAGCAAATCTCTATGAGATGAATAATTTGGACCTTGAGACGGCACCTCCCACAATTGAGGAGATCCACCCCCCCGTATCACCCTCATCTGGAGAGATTAACACCATTTATATGATCTCTTCATCTACCACTCCCTCGTCAACCGATTTGACAACTCAAAGTTTCCGCAATGATGAGGAGATTCTAGAGTCTCTCACTGCCCTGGATTATCCCTGGGAAGACATGCACCATCGTTCCTATTTCCTCCCAAAAGAGTCCTCCTCCACCACAGCTACCCAATTTGTGGTTGAGTCCAAAGATTTCCTTCCCACCAAAGTTGACTGGTTTAAGGATCCCATTCCCGCTCCTGATGCCTTTGAGGAGAGTAACATGGCCAACATCTCATCTGTAATCCACATCGATATCTCTGACCCACCTGGTGATCTTGAAATCATTACATTAGGAGCCTCCTGCAGTGAGCACAAGATCAGAGAGTACAAGACACTTTTCCAAGAGTTCTGTGATATCTTTTCCTGGTCCTACACCAAAATGCCTGGTCTTGACCCCGCTATCATTGAGCACCACATTGACACCTCTGAGCTGGCGGGCATAATAGATTACCTCGACCCTGGGATAGGGGGCATGATCAATCATTTTGAACCTTCCCCATCACATCTATCTCAGTGTTTCAATGATCCCATTGTTCAAACCAACACATATGTGATCCACAATCACCAAAACCCATGCGCATAGCATGGGGGCAGGTCATTAACCCTGCTCACTTTTTCACATTTGTGATCTCAACCATTTTTGAGGTCACGTGTCACTCGTATATATGATTTGATTCGATACACCTAGTATTCTTCCCCCGCGGGTCATCATTTCTCCCCACCACTACATCCTTGGCTTGGTGGGCTCACCTTTATTTGCAACCATTTTTTAACTTCGTTATTTTCTTTGACCATTCCAGAGTCCTTATGACCTCCGTTTTTCGCACCTTTTGCGCCGCTGGATTCATATTTCCGTGCGTGTCATGATGCTTGAGATCATTTCTAGCTCTCACCAAAACCTTTATTGACATCGTGACATTTCACCACTAGTCACCTCGATTTGCATGCCACTTCGGCTGCTCTCCGTGTTTGATATATTTCATATCATCGAATTCATTTTTTCAAGCCCGTGATGATGCTTGAGATCATTTCTCGCTCTCACCCCCAGATTGTTTGGGGTATTTTTTCCAAAACGCCCCCCGTCACTTCGGTTTGCGAGCCACTTCAGCCATTCTTTGTTTTCAACGCTTTTTATATATCTCCGGATTCATTTTTCTGAGCTTGTGATGATGCTTGAGGTCATTTCTCACTCTCACCAGGTACAGTTTAAACATTGTTTCCCGATACCTTGCTGCCTCGATTTGCGTGCAACCTCGACCTCCATCGGATTGTTCCACCTTTTTACATGAGACATTCACTCCTTTCATACTGCAATTATTTCGTTATTTTTCCACCATTCATTATCCCGCAGGGAGGCCCACGAGTGTTCCCCCCCTACCCTCATTCTTGGTCATCATCAATGTTCCTTGATTGAGCACTTCCTCCTTGCCTAATCATTCCTTTTGTTCAGTATAATTTTATCCCTTTTTCAGGCCGGACAAGTCCTTTACGAAAAAGGCACTTAGGGAGTTTCTGTTGACCCTCCGTCTCAGAATGACCAGCCAGAGATTTCTCTCCATGCTTTAGCTGGAATCACCACCCCCCAAACATTACGGATCAGGGGTTACTTCAAGAAGCTTCCTCTTACAATACTCATTGATTCTGGTAGCACTCATAATTTCATTGACCCTCGGATCGCCAAACAAGCTGATTGTTTTATCCATCCTTGCTCCAACTTTGAAGTCATGGTTTCCAATGGGGGCACCTTACCTTGCAAAGGGAAGTGTCGAAATGTGCGTATCTCTATGGGAGATTATACCTTGCGCTCTGACATGTTTGCCTTGACCCTTAGGAGGATGTGATGTGGTTTTGGGCGCTCAATGGATACGCACACTTGGCCCTATCTTATGGCATTTTGATGAACTTTGGATGCAGTTTTCCCTCAATGGCCAAAAACACACCTTGCAGGATTACAACCAAGTTCTCTCAGCATCATCAGTTCACATTGCATGGAAAAACTCCTCAAGAAGAGTTCACATGTTGTCATCGCTCAGCTCCATTCCATTCAGATGCAACCTTCAGCGGTCTCCACTACTCCTTTGGATCTACAACAAATTCCGGATCGATATACAGGTGTTTTTGCTGAACCAGTGGGATTGCCACCTTCCAGGCCAGAAGACCATCATATTCAGCTCCTTCCTGGCAGCGTTCCTCCCAACATCAGGCCCTATCGCTACCCATTTCACCAAAAAACAGAGATTGAAATGCTCGTTCGGGACTTATTAAAGCAAGGTATTATTCGCCCAAGCACTAGTTCCTTTTCTTCTCTAGTTATTCTTGTCCGCAAAAAAGATGGGTCATGGTGCCTCTGCATTGACTTCCGAGCACTTAATCACCTCACCATCAAGGATAAGTTTCCAATTCCTGTTGTTGACAAGCTTCTTGATGAGCTTCATGGGGCTCACTTTTTCTCTAAGTTGGATCTTCGTTCTGGGTATCATCAAATTCGGGTTCATGAGGATGATATCCCTAAAATAGCTTTCCGCACACATGATGGCCATTATGAGTTTTTGGTCATGCCCTTTGGCCTCACTAATGCTCCTTCCACATTCCAGGCATTAATGAATAAAATATTTTGACCCTACTTGCAGAAATTCATTCTGGTATTCTTTTATGATATCCTCATCTACAGTAAAACATGGGATGAACATCTCCAGCATCTGGATCTTGTCATGCAACTTTTCTCTGACGATCATCTCCATGCCAAGCAGTCTAAATTTGTTTTTGGACAGAAGGAAGTTGAGTATCTCGGGCACATTATCTCAGCACAAGGGGTTCGCGTGGATCCTTCCAAAATCGATGCCATGAACAATTGGCCGCATCCTCAGACACTCAAGAGCCTTCGTGGTTTTTTGGGGTTGACTGGCTACTACCGCAAGTTTGTCAAGGATTATGGGAAGATTGCAGCTCCATTAATTGCTCTATTGAAAAATGATGCTTTTACATGGACACATGCTGCTCAGTGTGCATTTGAAAAACTAAAACAAGCTATGTGTACTACACCTATTCTAGCTATGCCCGATTTTTCCAAGCCCTTCACTATTGAGAGTGATGCTTGCGGCAATGGACTTGGTGCTGTCCTCCTTCAAGATGAACACCCCATTGCGTTCACCAGCAAAGCCCTTTCAGGTAAGAATTTAGCTGCCTCTACCTATGAGAAGGAAATGATGGCTATTTTGCATGCAGTACAGAAGTGGCGCCCATACCTATTAGGGAATCATTTCTGCATCAAGACTGATCACCAGAGTCTGAAATATTTCTTGGAACAACGTGTCTCCTCCCCGGCACAATAGAAATGGGTTAGAAAACTCATGGGTTATGACTATAATATCACTTACAAGAAGGGTAAAGAAATATTGTGGCAGATGCTCTTTCTCGCACATTTGATGCCCAAGGTTCTCTTTCAGCTATTTCTATGCCTATTCCAAATTGGTTGCAATTTGTTCAACAGGGTTATGTCAATGACTCTTCCTTATCTCAAATCATCCAACGCTTGACCAACAACCCTTCTACTATTCCACATTACTCTTGGGATGGTGCTTCTCTGAGATACAAGGGTCGTCTGGTGCTTCCCCAGAGCACAGATCTTCAATAGGCTGTCTTCTATGAACTCCATGCTTCTCCATCGACAGGGCACTTTGGGTTCCTCAAAATGTATGAACGGGCACGGCGTAACTTATTTTGGTAGGGCATGAAAAGGACAATTCAACAGATGGTGGCCGAATGTGATACCTGCCAGCGCAATAAGGGTGAAACAACACTCCTTCCAGGATTGCTCGAACCATTGCCCATACCTACATAGATTTGGGCATATATTTCTATGGATTTCATTGAAGGGATCCCTAAATCTGGCGGGAAGACAGTGATTCTCGTTGTGGTTGATCACCTCTCCAAATATAGTCATTTTTGTGATCTCAGCCATCCCTATACAGCCTCTTCAGTCGCTCAAATTTTCCTGGACCAGATCTTTCGTCTTCATGGCATCCCTTCTTCCATTGTCTCGGATCATGATGCGACTTTCACTAGTCATTTTTGGACTGAACTATTTCGCCACACTGGCACCAAACTGAAGATGAGTTCATGGTATCACCCACAAATAGATGGTCAGATTGAAATGATCAATAAATGCTTGGAAACTTATCTTCGTTGCTTCACCTCTGAACAACAACATCAGTGGGCAAAGTGGCTCCCTCTCGCTGAATGGTGGTACAATACTTCTTACCACACTGCCTCTAAAATGACCCCATATGAAGCCGTCTATGGTCAGGCACCTCGAGTTCTTCTTCCATACACCCCCACCAGTTCACCAGTTCAGGAAGTTGACACGGTCCTTCGAAACCGTGATCAGATTCTTCGCATTTTGTGGGACAGTCTTCACATCGCAAGAAATCGCATGAAGCAACAAGCTGATCAGCACCGTTCTGAGCGCACTTTTCAAGTCAGTGATATGGTTTTTCTTCATCTCTAGCTGTACAAACAGTCCTCCCTGAAACTCAAAGGGTGTCATAAGCTTGCTCCAAAGTTCTATGGGCCATATCAGATTCTTCAGAAGATTGGGTCCGTTGCTTATAAATTGGAACTTCCTCCTTCTTCCCGCATTCATCCAGTCTTTCATGTCTCTTGCCTGAAGAAATTTCTTGGCACCAACATCAGTGGACAAACGATTTTACCCAAACTGGATAATGAAGGATCCATCCTTTTGGAGCCGGAGGCCATCCTCAATCGGCGCACTCGTCAGCTTCACTCTCGCTCTATCACAGAGGTTTTAATTTAGTGGCACGACATGCAACCAGAGGATGCTACATGGGAACCACTCCTTCAGATTCAACAACAATTTCCACATCTAAAGCTTTGAGGACAAAGATTTTTTTAAGGGGGAGGGGATGTTAGGAACCCATGTCTTTACTTTGTTAGTATATTGTTGTTGGACGCATATGCTTTGTAAGTCGTGCTGTAGTATTTGTTGATCAATGTTTTATGTTATTGTTGTTGGCGCATATGCTTTATAAGTCACCCATAGTATTGTTGATCCATAGTTTGTAGTGGTCCATGGTTTTGACCCATAGTATTGGCGCCTAGACTTAGTATATAAGTGTGTGTTGAGACCTATGAAGGCAAGGTGAAGTTATTTGTATTGAGCTTGCTCATAGGAGTTTGCCCCCTTGAAGTGGCCTGTGATCAATATAAAAGTGATTCTGAGTTCTGTCATTTCTGCTATTTTGCATATTTTTATTAATTAATTGTTGTAGGTGCATCACATCAGTACTCTCACACTTCGGTTCTCCACCTCGCACTCCTATCAAGGAAACATCATTGCCTTGCTTGTTGCAGGTCTCCCTCTATCGATGACAGCCCCTCTATTCCAGAGGATAGACCCAGAGGTCCCTGCGCCTTGGACCCATCACCATCTGTGGTGAGTGCCTACGGACCATTTTGAGAGGAGTCATCATAGCCTCTCCGAGTGGTTGTTTCTCACATGCTCGACTTCAACACCTTGATCGCATCATTGAGAATCATGCAGGGTTTATATCCCTTTAGTTATTGGTCTAAGACCCCGGATTTCCCTCGACTCTGGCACATTGGTGAGTCACTTCGAAACACCCAGTTATATGTTCCCGTGGATGTTCGGGTTGTGTTGGCGATTGTATTCGGAATCCATCCAGTTATATGCTTCCTTGAGTACCCAGTTCAGTTCCAGTTCAGTGTACCATTGAGGATATGACTCCCTGTCACTATGCTCCAGTAGCTCATCAGTTCCTCTACTACCACACTCAGCAGCACTGTTGTTATTCTAGTGTATCAGTTCTTCAGCTCAGACATGGTCAGCCCAGCATTATGTCCCAGATTTGTGTCACCTCTGGACCCTTATGATGTACACAGTGGTTCTCTATGTATCCTACAGGTCCCCCTTTTTGGGCCTCACTGTTATTTTTTATGTATCTTGATACGAGCATGGGAATGCCCGCCTCGTCCATATATTGAGATTCTTCCTCATTCATTATTTGAGGCCATGTATATTTCAGGTCCCCATATTTTGGACCCCATTGTTATTATTATTCTATATCTTGATACGAGCATGGGAATGCCCGCCTCGTCCATATGTTCAGATTATTCCTCATTCATTATTGAGGTCATGTACTTTCAGTTTTTGCAGTTTGTTCGGGACCGTTGTTCCGGGCTCTAGTTCGTTTCTTCTCTTCTCCACACCCCAGGAAAACCATAAAAGACTTATGATGTCTATCGGCCATACGATGAGCTCCTGCCCCAGTGGAGTCGCCAAAACTGTAGCTAGGGTTTTCACCCTAGCTTGTGCAAATGAGCACCTACTAAGGAGAAGGGACTCCTTAGTAGTAGTTAAGAAAAACAGTAAATAAAAACAATAAAACAGTATGAAATTTAATATAGCATGAGCATTAACATAAATAGCAACACATGAAAATATGGTGAAGATCTCTCTTTTTTGTATTAAAAATTACCTCAGGTGTAGAGGTTGGTGAAGCTCTTGCAGCAGTCTAGGAGGGTTGCTTCCAAGCTTCCAACTTTTCTCCTTTCTCTTTCTCCAAAGGGTGGAAATGGGCCAAAGGGGCACTCAAATGTGAAAGTAGCTCAAGGGTGAGCTAGGGTTTCAGTAGTGATTTTGGCAGAGTAAGGGTGTGTTTGACTGTGGATGTGAAATGAGGGGTCTCCATCACCTATTTATAGGTTTTTAGTGGTGGAGTTCCGACCCATGGTTTTGGGCACCATAAGGTTTAGGTTAGCTGTATAAGGTTTTTGCCTCCTTTTTCCCTCTTTTTTTGTATTTTTATTCCCTTTTTAGAGGGTTTTTGCTATTTTGGAGGAATTTTGGATTATTTTGGGGGGAAAAGGGTTTTTTGGCCTTTTGGAGGCTTTTTCAATGGTTTTGTGGGCTTTTGGAGGCTTTTTTGGTAGGAAATATGGACAAATGAGTCATGTAATGTGGTAGATGAGGTAGTGAGCACTTTTTGGGTGTTGTCAGTCGGCCATCCTTATTGAGTTAGTCCGTTTCACCTGATTTCTTCCAAATCTTTCAGCATAGCTGGTACATCATGTTGGTTGATGGGGGATGCATTAATGCCCTCCTTCCAGCAAGTCTAGTTCCGTCGAATTCAACCCATTTACTCCAGGACTTGAGGCTTAGAGTTCGGTTGAGTACCTTCAGGCTTGCATTCATTAGTGGAAGGTTCTCTCGCCATCGACATTTTTGGGAATACATAAATGTCCCCTAATCGATGGATTCATCCTAGTTTTTGACCCCAACTCATTTATTCACACTACGATGATTGTGCTCTGTGCCTTGATGCCCATTTTCATTATTGGTGGGTTATCTCCGATGATTGTGCTCTGTGCCTTGATGCCCATTTTCATTATTGGTGGGTTATCTCGCGTTTGTTAATGGTATACGTCATTGACCGGTAATCAGACAATGTCACATCAGGTTCGACCATAACTCCTTTATTCACTTGATGGGAATTGCACCGTCGAAGACTTGTGTAGAAGACCCCAGGTGATAGTGGCATTCAGTATGCTACCTATGACTTTGACTTTACATCTGAGATATCACCTCTCAGATATTAGTAGTTTGTACCTCCAGTTTGCACTAGTTGTTTCCTTTTTAGCAGGAGACCATATCTTACTGTAGAGGGATCATGGCTATGATCACTTATGACATGTATCCATATGTACTGCCTATTCATGGCCATTGTATCAGATTGTTGTACTATATCGACATGTATTTAGAGATACTATTGTATTATGACGAGTGAGTTGCTCTTTCAACTTTTGTTTCCATCACTCCAATTCTGAGTTTTATAATTTATTTCGGCCATCATAGCATCAGTCTCTGACCTCACACATTAGGGGGCATTTGTTACAACATAATCTTCCACCTTGTGAGCATCAGCACCCTTTGGCCTATCGGATCAATTTCACTGACTCAGATCCACTTTATATCCTTCAGACACTATTTTTCCCTATTTTTATTCCTACCCGCTAGCTGTTCCATTACAGTGGGCATACCCACGAGTTTCATCTCTATAGCCCGTGGGTAGCATGTAAAATGGTAAAAATCAGTAGTTTATTACTTTTTACTCCCAAAAAGCGGTTATTAGGTGACCTTTGACCCTCCATCTGCCCAAGAAATGCCTCAATGTGTCCTTTCACTTACCTTTGGGAGGACTATATATTGAGCACATATGGCTTATGGACGGGAGGAGAAAGAAGAGCAAGAGAACTCTAGTGGATTTTTTTCCTATCTTGAGTCTACACTCATTGATCCTTGTAGTTGTGAACCCCTTATGTTCACCTTCCAAACTCCTACCATGGTTTGAGTTTGCCATTCATGGAGGATTGGAGTGGTGGAGGCACAAGTGGATTGATCCAAATCTTGGTTTAGATTGGTTTCCGGCAAGAGGTTGTATCACTTTGTACTTCTTCTTGTTTATTAATAGAAATACTCATATTCTCATCCATTAATGTTGTAAATGTCATTTATTCGACATTGGGTTTCATTTACTTATAATATCATGGACCTTTTCTATTGATGATGTTAATATCGTTTATATATTATATGTACTTGTTGTATATTGGATGTCAAGACTAATTTGCAGAATCAAGTGCACGGATTGAAAGCTCCAATAAGGATCTACATCAAATGTTTGGATCGAGGTTGGTTACATTCTCCATTATCTTAGCATTGTCATTTATAATAGCATAATTATGAGAATTGAGTTAATTTCTGGTAGTCAGCTGTCTGTAGTGGTCTACCCCAAGCCATAGTGAGTTTTCTCCAATACAGGCATCAACTTTGGATATTCCTTGAGGGTGAGCTTGTGTCCAACGTTCCCACATTGAACCTACGAAGACAAAGTTGCAGGATCTCATGGATCTCCATTCTTCTTCTTGGATCGAATTCTATGCCCGCAACAAAGATTCAACAAGTGTCCCTGAAAGCCTATAGGAGGTGAGTTTAAACAAGCCATAAAACGATGACCATTGATCATGTCGATAAACCGTTGACTCCATTGGAATTGGACATCGGAATAATACTAGGGGTTCCTCCCTAATGTGGGTCCATGGCTTGGATCTTTTCCTATTTCAATATTTTAGAATCTAGGGTTTGGGTCATTGAGAGACATTGAGATTTTTGCACAAGGGGTCAAATTTGGACATTCTTAAATGGTGAGATCATGGATAGAGTTCTCATGTTGAACCTACCCAAACACACTTGGATGATCTCATGAAACTCCATTTTGTTTCCTGGATCAAATTCTAATACCGCAATAGAGATTCAACAAGTGTCATTGAAAACCTACATAAGGTGAGTTTAAATGGGCCCCTAAAATGATGACCATTGATCATATTGATGAACCATTGAGTCTGTTGGAATCAATACATTAGCATAATGCTAGGGGTTCCTCCCTTGTGTGGTTCCATGGCCAATATCTTGTCCTGTTTCATGATTTCAGAAGCTAGGGTTTGGCTCAGTGAGAGACATTGAAATTTTTGCAATAAGGGGGTCAACTTTGGATATTCCTTGATGGTGAGCTCATGGCTAGTGTTACCACATCAAACCTACCCAAACACACCTATAAGATCTCACATAACTCCATTCTATTGCTCAGATCAAATTTTAAGCCCTTAGCAGAGATTCAACAAGTGTCCCTGAAAACCTACAAGAGGCAAGTTTAAACGAGCCATAAAATGATAACTGTTGATCGTATCGAAGAACTGTTGACTCCGTTGGAATCGAAATAATGCTAGGGGTGCCTCCCTCATGTGGTTTTGTGGCATGGATTTTTTCCTATTTCAAGATTTTAGAAGCTAGTGTTTGTCTCAGTGACAGATTGTAATTTTTGCACAAGGGTTCAACTTTGGATATTCCTTGATGGTGAGATTGTGGCTAACATTTCCAGGTCAAACCTTCCCAAAGACACTTGCAGGATCTCACAAAAATCCATTATGCTTCTCGTATCAAATTCTAAGACCCCAACAAAGATTCAGCAAGTGTCCTTGAAGTCCTACAAAAGGCGAGTTTAAACGGGCCATACGACCATGGCCCTTTTTGGAATCGATGAACCATCAACCTGTTGGAATAAGGACATTGAAATAATGCTAGGGTTTCCTCCCTCATGTGGATCCATGGCCTGTATCTCTTAGTATTTCAAGATTTTAGAAGCTAGGGTTTTGCTCAATGAGAGACATTGCAATTTTTGCACAAGGCAATGCAATTTCATAACCTTGGATGTTCTTGGAGAGATTGCTCTTGTGTGATGATAGGGATTTATCTTGGGACGAATAGGTTTTGTGTTGTACATGTAAACCCTACGAATTTGATTTGCATGTGAAAACATAGCATCCATATTGGTGAATCAAAAAATTTCAAATTTGAAGTCTAAGTGATTAAGGAAGAGGAAATACTTGAAATTCAATAGTAGATGGTTGCAACATGACTAACAAATATGTGGTAACTACTTCCTTACTAATATTTCTCATTTTCATATAGAAAATTATTATTTTGGTAGTTTTGAATTGTATACCAAGTACATGTCTTCATGTTAATGATTCAAATAGACTATGATGGCCAAAGCATTGGTGATAAAGGCTTATAGGTTTCAATATTAGTTTTCTAGGGTTAGATTAGTGTTTCTAGGACTAGTTTAGGCTTTTAGGAATTCTAGGGCTAGATTAGGTTTCTAGGTTTCTAGATTAGTTTTCTAGTGTTAGATTAGTGTGTCTAGGGTTAATTTAGGTTTATAGGGTTTCTAGGGATAGAATAGGTTTCTAGAATTCTATATTATTTTTCTAGGGTTATATTAGGGCTTCTAGGGCTAAGTTAGGTTTCTAAATATGGTTTCGAGGGCTAGATTAAGTTGTAAAGGTATAGTACTTAGGGATAAAGAACCCTAGAGTCAAATAGATCATTTGAATTCCCCTATCTCCCACATGAATGACACCATTTCACGCACACACATTTTCCCCAATAGATATTCAACATTCCCATCATATGATTTGTTGGGTGATTTTCAAAACTCAGGTGAAGAATTTGTCCATAGACTTATTGAAGGTAAAGGTGGTTCCACACCCCAAGTATACAAAGTAAGAAGAAACAATTATCCAACTATGGTTCACTTGGTCTAATTTACAAGGGTTGAAAGAGAGTAGTATAAAGACTGGACATGTCCATGTTATCTATGTAATTTTCCCTTCTCTTTCAACATGAACTCACAATTCCAAAGAGGTTCACCATATATGACCACCAACCCATTATTTTCGTTTGGTATGGGGTTTGGTTAAGACCATGGATAATAATTCAATATTTATCTCAAGAACACCTACCATCTAAATTGTGCATCCTATATAGATTCTCTCAAGAGGATTTGGAATCTGATGTCTTATCCTAGAGGAAATGGAGGGTGGATATTGTGATGGGGAGAGCACATGCAGCATGCCACAACCTTCCTTAGGCATAGACATCGTAGATATGTAGTGGTCGTTAGAAAAAGAAAGAATAATTTGTCACTGAGGATTTAGAGCAAGTATCAAGAATGTTGTAATTTATCCCCTTCAATGAGAAATTACGAACTAGAGCAACCACATAGACATTTTTTCAAAATTGAGGAAATATATAGAGAAAGAGGAGCTAAAATATGACATTCTCTCCATTTGTTGAAGATTGCATGAGAAAGGGATCATGTTGGATGAATTGGATGTTTATCTAAAGGTATGGTTGATTATAATTCTCTTGGAATTAATGTCCACCCATGTGATTTCTACAAACCCACATGGGATTTTGTGGGATCATATTCACTCCAAATTTACAAAGAATCTATTGATACTCGAACTATTAATGTCTCCACATGAAAAAGGAGATGATTGAGTTCATTTCAAAGTATTATTATACTAATCCTTCCATTTAGTATCACATTAGGATGGCATATCCTTGAATGACGAGGTTCAAATGAAGAAGGGTTTACGGTGGATACCTAGGCACCCAGAGACAAGGAAGGGAGTGGTAAGTTACGAAATGCTTCGGGGAGTTGAAAATGAGCATAGATCCAGAGATTCCCGAATAGGTTAACCTTTTTAACTGTTGCTGAATCCATGGGCAAGCAAGAGACAACCTGGCGAACTGAAACATCTTAGTAGTCAGAGGAATAGAAAGAAAAAGCAATTCCCGTTTGATAAATACAAAATGTTTCTTACAAAATTATGGCAAATTCTCTAGCCAAGACTCAATGATTTTTCCTTAGATGAAAGGAGGCTAATTAATTGATAGAGACAATTGGAACATAAGTGGTACACCTACTAATAGGGGAGGATTGGATATTCTTTCCAATAAAACATATGAAAAGGCCTTCTTTTCCAGCTAGTTCATTATATCCATCAAGGGCCATGCCTGGAAGATACCACTAAGAAACTATATCACCTTGGGGGGGAATTATGGTCATCATATGTGGAGCAATATGAACTTGTAAAAATTGGAGAAATTTGAACTTGTAAACCCTCAATTTCTTGCCCCAACCCTTATTAAAGTCAAGGGGAGCATTTTAGAAAAAATAATCTGATGGACCTAGGAGACCATCAATCACAAATTGGTTTGAAAATTTGATTGGATATTCAATCACATATGTTTCTAGTAATATCCATTTGTTCTACTGGATGGTGAGTCTGTAGCAAAAATTGTATGTTTCTCAGCTAACATATTGTTCAAGAAAGGCATCCATTTTCATGGAATCTCTAGGACTATCACTATGAAAATAGATATTTTATAAAAGGTGCGGAGTTTGTAAAGGACTACAAGCTTACCTAAGTAATTCTACCAAGAAGCACCTCAAGTGTTACTAATTCTTACCATGTTTTGACTGAAAATATTTATCAATTGTATCAAAATAAGTTTGTGTCCATGTTGTACAACAAGAAATATTATTATTATAGGAACTGAGTACTAACAAGTGCAAGTAATCATAGAAAATTAATATTTCCAACCTTTTGAGGTAGTTTGTAGTAACAATGGTAAGGAATCCTATGAAATAACTATTTATACCATTCTCTGATTGTTTAAGGTAATGATGCATGCATGGCTAAGTGCCTTGTGAGGTTCAAAGAATAATTAATGGAAGAGCATGTCTAAAAATTCCAACAAGTGTTTTTCAAGTTGTTGGGCCATCATCTTGGATGCCACTTAAAGAAAAAGAAGGTTTTGTAGCGAACAAAATTCTATAGGGAGGAGGAGACATAGCAGCATATATCCTCAAACCATGGTCCAAGACCTCAAACTAATCCCTTCTATAAGAGCCTTTGAAATTACTCACATATTCCATTAGTAGGCCAAATATTACCTTTGTAGTTCATGTGTGGTATTTTGGGGGACCATGCATGGACCATGAACCCTAGAAGCAATTATTAGCTTATAAGTGCCTATTTTATTGATCCAAACCTTCCCTTAAGCCCTAATATTCATCACTCTTGCTCCAAATCTTGGCATAGTGGTCAGATTCCATTTATAGACCATATATTCTATTTATAGGGAGCTTATGGTGGTTTGGAGATCTATGCATGGCCCATATGTCCTATAAGCATCCTTATTGTGTCAAATATCAAAATGGTGTACACATCCCACTCATATGCCATGTATTCCTCTATAGGAAATCATCCCTTTACAAATATTTTTTGTAGGTATATAGCCTTGTGCATAGCCTTTGAGAATTACAATTGATTGTTAAATCCCAAGTGCCTACTTTTCACCCCAAAAACATGGCTTGGGACCACTTCCTTTCTATGTTAGAATTTGAAATGGTTCCCATATCCCACTCATAGGCTATATATTTTCTCTTTATAACCTAAATGATGGTATGGATCCATTTATATCGCCTACAAGACTTGGGAGCAACACTAGGTGATACGCTAGTTTTAAACAAATCAATAAAACATGTCTATAAGGACATATATTTAGGCCATACATAATGATAACTATGAATGATTCATAATTAGTCCAAGTAGATCCCTAAGTATGTGATGGTCCTCATGAATGAATCATGACTTCTAGAAGAAATGGTCGTGGTCTAATTCTTTGTTCTTAGCATTAAACTATGTCCTATGCCCTATGACATGTCACATCACACAAGTACACCACAAGAGAACTCTAGTTCTAGTATCCAAGTCTACAAGTCCATCCTAGTATTTCAATATTCAAACCCTAGGTCTTATACTCTATCATCACATAAGAGAAATATCTCCAAGAACATCCAATATGTATCTCTTCCCATTGTCTCTCCAATGGTTATATCTTGGTGATACCTAACATCTAAATACTAGGGTTTCCTTAGGAACCCTATAATCTCCAATATAAGTAGGAATTCCTCATTGGATTCAACAACAATAATATTTCAAATAATAGCTCCCCACTAGCATGATTGTCTTTAATAGGGTTTGCAAACCTTGGCCATGTCACATCACGCAAGTACACCACAAGATACCTCTAGTTCTAGCATCAAAGTCTACATGCTCATCCTGGTATTTCAATCCTCAAACCCTAGGTCTTATACTCTATCATCACACAAGATAAATATCTCCAAGAACATCCTATATGTATCTATTTCCATTATATTCTCCAGTAGTTATAACTTCGTGACCCATAATATTTAATTACTAGGGTTTCCTCATTAACCCTGTAATCTCTAGGACAGGTAGGAAGTCCTCATTGGCTTCAACGAGAAGCTTATGTCAATCAAGCTCTTACCACTATCATGATTGTCTTTGTTATTTTTGAAAACCATAGCCATGTCACATCAAACAAGTACATGGAAAGACAAGTCTATTTCTAGCATCCAAAATGATGTTAGGAGTTAGCTCCACTCAGTATGTCTTCTATTAGGGTAGTGACCTTAGTGTTAGAGAAAGATGGTGTACTTTTGATCTAATTTGTCACTTTCTAAAAATTAATTGGAATTTCACTTTGTGAGGACTTTTACTTGGGGTTCCCAATTATCTCCCATACTCTTATACCCTCAACCATAGGCACACAAAAATATCAACTCTACTCTCCATCAATGGATATTACACACATCTAATGTAAATCATTCCTTGGATTTGTAGGTAATGTGGTTCATCTGGCTTGACAACAATGAATCTATATGTTAGAATATGTTAGCATTCCCTTAGAGAATCTTTTATATGCTTAAAAATGGTAGGAGGAAACACATAAACCCAAAGCCTTGCAAACCTCAAAAAGCACAATTTAACCTGATCACGATATCTTTCGTGCTTTAGGGAATTTGCATGGAGCCTCACAGCAATATCCTAGTATCAGGGATGAAGGAGGGTGGATTCAATTTCCAAAAAATTGATAAAATCTCTTTAAAAAATGGCTTGGATAGGGCAAGAAACAATATAACAGAGTTACTTGCAGCCAACATTCTCATTGAACTAGCTTTAGAGTTTGGCATTTTATATTTGGATGGAGAAATCATAATAGGATAAATAAATGGATCCATGAATACATCAATCATTCAACACCATGTGAGTGTTAGGGAAAGAAGGGACAAACTATCACAATTCCACAGTTTCTCAATCACCCATATATTCAAAGAGCTAAACTCCAAAGCAAACCAGCTAGCCAAGGAAGAAATCTAATTGGAACTAGGAACACTTAGGCTTAAGCATAATCAAGGAGAATCGGGACAATCCACTCCAAAACCATTTCTGATGATCTAGAGATGGTCAGGCATAACCGTTTTGCTAAAAATCCTCCAAATTTTCAAATCTCTTTTTTGAAATAGTTGGATGACACTTATATGATATCCTAATCAAAAGTAATGACAATTTCTAGGTTATTATCATTTCTACTAGATCTAGAAGACATATATTGGAACTTTATATTATTCATATTTGGTTCAAGGATACTAAGTTGTTTGTAAATAATATTTCTATCAATAAAAAGAGTAGAAATTTTTCACCGGAAAAAACAATATAAACCAATTAATCACAAAGAGATCCACCAGATTATCTTATGAAATGTTCTTCACTCTAAGAATTAGCTTCTAAAACTGTTTGATGTGATCTGCAACTGGACCTTTTTGCTTGAGACTTATTAATTAGCGAAAGAAGGAATTTCTATTAATATCCCCATAATGTGAAATCAATTCTTTGGTGAATATAGAACAATATATAATAGATTCCTTTTTACGGTCACAAAGCCATTGATACCCTACAAATTGATTAGGCTCTAAATATAATGATGCAATAGTTACCTTTTGCAAAGTTGGAACTTGGTGTAGATCAAAGAATCACTCCATTTGGAATATCCATGTTATTGGATCATTTCCATCAAACTTTCTCATGTCAATCTTGGGAAGTTGGGTACCCCTTGGTGACCATCCCTGATGGCTTCCATTACCAGAATAATTTCCTCTTGGAATATTCTTATTCATGGAAGGTTTATAAACATGAGAATTATCTTTATCCTCCAGATTTTCCTAGAACACATCATCACTTCCAGGAAGAGTATCTCTTGAATTTTGAATGAGATTAGCAATTTATTGCTCAAATTGTCCTCTAAATTGAGTACATCAGCTGTTCTCACTAAACCTTTGATATTTTCCTCCATTTTACTCAACTTCTCCTCTAAATTACCAAATCAAATTTTTTCACAGACCATTTAATCATATCTTCCAACCGGGACACTTGAAAAGAGAGGTCTTCCCTTTCATCATACGTCGAGGATGGATCCTTAGGTGGTTTGTGTTAGTGCCTTGGATAAAATGGAGGGTTAGATCCCGGAAAGAAGTGAGGAAGGCATCGATGTTTGTGCAAAATGGCCTAGAGAAGTGGTAGGTGGGGTGTCTTGATCAATATTTTGCAGCTCAAAGGATGAAATGACCAAAGCATAGGTCTAAACAGGGCATAAATCATTAAAAAAGGAAAAATACCACCTTAGTTAAACAACAACACACATGGAGAGTGGCGATTTGTGGCGAGGAAGATCCATGACTGAGAAGTAATATCGCAGAAGAAATGGCGGTGGTTTAAGCGGAGGCGGCATGCATACCCCGTGGGCATGTTGGGATTAGATCGACGGTCGATGATGTAGATCAATGGCCAGTAAGTACTTCGTGGATATGACTTGCACAATGAAGAGGCATTTTCCTATTTCTGAACTTTTGGTAGAGGGTGTAGGTTTCAACGACCTAGATACGATGGATTTCGGATCTACGACGAAGAGTAAGTTCACAAATTGAACTAGCGCGGATGGGCAGCAACCCCAGATTTTGAGAAGTGCGGTAGGGACCACGCCATTCGACAGTTTGGATGTGGGGGAGACCAAAATCGAAGGTGTTGAGTCGATCATAGGAATGAAGGGTTAAAGGACACCTCTACTACATAAGAATCAATTCCCAAATAAAGGGGGCCACATCAAAGCCTCCATTTCCCATTTCACCTTTCACGAAATTCTAATATAGCTTGCTCGAAGCCACGCCAAAGTGCAGTCATCATCCTGCTGTGTGTGAGGAGTCCTACCAGGAAATCATGCCGAATAATTATCTTGATCATCATCTTATTATATCATATTCCCCAGCATTTACTGTCCGCATCCATGATAGAAAGGGTGGCAAACTCATCAGCCTCGATATTTTCAGGTAGGATTTGGTTATGGCAGAAGATCCAGAGACCAAGGTGGTTTTCATGCCATAGAAGGAGTGGTCCAAAGTGGAGGATGATCCCATTCCCTCGTCTCCTGTAAATTTTGACCACATAGATGAAAGTTCAGTCAGCAAGCCCGAGGATCCCAAAGAGTGACAGGTGCCCATGAAAGCTCAGCGAAAGAAAAGGAAACAGGTCCAGGAAGTTGAGCAACCCACTCGCAAAACTGTAGAGATTCTCAAATATTTCATAATTGTTATAGGTCAAATCTGCACTTCTCCGTCCATGATCACATTAAGCTATCGATCACACAAAAGGACAACATGGATTGAAGAGAAAGATTTCCCTAGATGATGCATGGACTTGGTTTGCCCCTCATCAGCTGACAAAACTATGTTTTAACCTACATTTTCACATGTGCGCTACTCTACAGGAATGATAGTAGCGCATTTCTTGAAGTGTGCCCTACTCTACAGGCATAATAGTAGAGCACACCTGCTAGCATGCCCTACTCTACTTAAGAAAACTGGCGCACACCTCAAAAAAAGTTTCAAACACTGGTTGTAAAGCATTGAAGTTGCATATTGTGTGCTACTCTATTGTGAAAAACTCGCGCACATCTTAAAATGTAATAAAAAAATATTAATTTGACGAATTGAGATTAGTTGAAGTTGGTTTTGCAACTTCCCCAACCTCCCACTCAAACTACCTCTCGATCCAAACTGCCTACCTTGTCCCATAAATACAAGGGGGATAGATGAGAGAGGGAGGAAGAAACTATGCATTAAGGGTTGTTACGTTGGAGGAATTCCAAGTTGGTGTGAAGAGCAGGAGCTCGGGATACGGTTGCACAAGCACTCTGAATGATCAATTATAATTGTACTGATTATTTGCTTTTGACAATAAAGGCTGAAATACCCTTCCTATCCCAATCAAATGTCTAATGGATTACACATTTGTTTGGATTAAATGGTTGATTGTATTTGATGTCTAAATTGTGTTTCAATTTCATCATTGTTATATCAATCAAGATACGTTGAGGAAGGTATCTATTGTATTGCAGGTTCATCAAATGGAAGATCAAGTGGAGGATCGATCGAAGGAGCAAGCGAAAGCTAGGATCGAACGTCATTAATAAGGTATACCTTCAATAACCTTGATCTATTTCCTTTTGTAGAAGCCTATGTGATATGATTAATGTATTTACCTATCACCCCATAAGTTGGTAGTGTCCCTCTTCTCGCTATAGGGTAGAATCCCCGAACAAAAGACTGGCGACTCCGTTGGGGACTGGTTGTTTTCTGATTTAGGAGACATAGTTAGTTTTGCTTCTAGTAATTTTTGGTCTTATTGACCCTCTGAGAGGCCTTGTAGGTCACTTGGACCTGCTTTCCCTTGCTTGACTCATCCCAGTTTTCTTTTCAAGTCCTGTTTCAGGCCTCCTCTGACATGTGCGCTAGTCTACCTTATACACAGTAGCACATACCTGATGATGAGCACTAATTTGAATACTATACAGTAGGGCACATCTCCCAGTGTGCGCTGGTTTATGCACTACATGGTAGTGCATACTCCTGTAACTCTCTATTTACTGTGGGGATTTGATTTCCACTTGTTTGGTTTGATTTCCAGTCTCTTGTCTTGCTTTCTTAACTGATCCTTGAGGTATTTATGCCCTTGTGGAGTCTTGTTTGCCTCTCCTAAGTCCCTTATGTCATCTTTTGCTTGCATGAGTACTTTTGAGGTGTCTTTTTTGTTTGTGACTCTTTTTGAAGACTGCTTACTATTCCTTGTTGGACATAGTGTTAGTTTTTTAGAAATTTCAATCTGATCTAGGATATTAACTGAGAGAATAACATGTACAGCATATCTACAGCATATCAATCATGACCACAATAATGCAAGCACACAAGAGACACAAAGTTTCACCGAGGAAAACCAAGAAGATGAAAATCCCGCAACTTCCTCAGAGATAGATAGAGCAATGATACAACCCAAGCATAAGAGATATACTCCTAGCAACAGCTTCTCCTCCTCCACTAGTGCACCACTCTCCAATGAGTGTGTGAATGAAAAAGTGAATGATCAAATAGAGTGCCTCCCTCACTCTATTTATACATGACTTGACTTGCTTAATAACCTTTACTAGGTCGGCCTCAACTTAACCACTTAGCATAATGCTGACAGGGCCGACCCCCAATAAGGTGGTCTAATAACCCTTTGACCCACATGAATTATACAGGGATGACCCCATCAAGGTGGTCTAATAACCCATCAAGTATAAGTTACAACACTTACAATATAAATGACGACACTTCCGTATAGAGGAATAATAATATCTCTATAGGAATACAATATACATATGTGAAATACATTTCAAATTTACATATACATCAACACTCCCTCTTAACTAGGAAGGTATTTCTCGACACAGATCCTCTAGCACAAGTCTTCTTCTTTGGATCATCGTCATCATCACTGCTGCTGCTATCTCAATCAATATTCAATCTACGTGTCATAGGAAGTTCTATTGAGCTAGTCCTTTTTCATACTGGATGTAGGCTTGCCACCTGTAGGTCTTCATCATCTACAGAGCCAGCCCTTTTTTCATGCTGGATGTATCACAGAGGCAACCCTTTTTCATGCTGGATGTGACCTAGAAAAAATCTAGCATTTCTACCACAGATCCAGTCCTTTTTCATACTGGATGGGAACTAGAACGTATCTAGGATTTCCACCACAGAGCCAGTCCTTTTTCATATTGGAGGGGACCTAGAACGCATCTAGGATTTCCAACACAGAGCCAGTCCTTTTTCATACTGGATGGGACCAAGAACGCATCTAGGATTTCCGCCATAGATCTAGTCCTTTTTCATACTGGATGGTACCTAGAATGCATCTAGGATTTCCGTCACAGAGGCAGTCCTTTTTCATACTGGATGGGACCTAGAACAAATCTAGGATTTCTGCCACACAACCTTGAAAGAGAATCCCAAGACTTATTATGGGCACACAACCCAACCTATCAGATCTCCCAGGGCTACATTACATGTGGTCATGGAAAAAACTCGAAAGAGCATCCCAAGACTTATTACGGGCACACAACCCAACCTATCAGATCTCCCAGGACTACATTACATGCCATAGGACAAAACCTTGAAAGAGCATCCTAGGACTGTATTACATGCCATAGGACAAAACCTCGAAAGAGCATCCCGGGAATTATTATGGGCACACAACCCAACCTATCAGATCTCTTAGGGCAATATTACATGTCTTCCCAGAGCAATGCCTCGAAAGAGCATCCC
The DNA here is from genome assembly GCA_027924585.1 of Larix kaempferi. Lineage (NCBI taxonomy): Eukaryota > Viridiplantae > Streptophyta > Pinopsida > Pinales > Pinaceae > Larix > Larix kaempferi. The sequence goes on from BSBM01001788.1 coordinate 457,129, forward strand.
AGGACTGATTACGGGCACACATCCCAACTTATTGGATCTCCCAGGTCAACTTACATTCTCATCTGCACAACCTGTCCACGGCCACAGAGTATCATCTTGATACTCATCATACATCATCCTGATGTACATCATCACATGATCATCTTGATCATCATCATAGCATCATCCTGATACATATCATCTGGAGCAACATCCTGAAGCTCGTCATCCATGATCATCCTGATCATACAATGTATCCACCCGATACATATCATCTGGAGAAACATCCTGAAGCTCGTCATCCATGATCATATTGATCATACAATGTATCCACCTGATGCATATCCAGATATATACCTGATGCATATCATCATTCATGATCTACCTGATCATACAATGTATCCACCTAATACATACACAAATACATGATCCACCTGATACATATAAAAATACATGATCCACCTGATCATACAATGTATCCACTTGATACATATACAAATACATGATCCACCTGATCATACAATGTATCCACTTGATACATATACAAATACATGATCCACCTGATCATAACAAACATCCAACATGATGCATATACATATACATGACCCAACTGATCATAAGAAGCATCCAACATGATGCATATACATATACATGATCCAACTGATCATAACAAGCATCCAACATGATGCATATACATATACATGATCCAACTGATCATAACAAGCATCCAACATGATGCATACATAGCAGTAACTGAAGCATTGTCCTGATGCTCATCATCCAATGCTTACATCCACGACCATGTGAAGGATCCTCCCTCCACCATGCTTGGAATGGATCCTGAAAATGTGCCCATCACTTCTTCCTTGAAGTGTCATCAATCTAAAGAACACCAAGCCTCTCTCTGAAGTACTCAAACTTCACTTTGGCTAGTGGTTTCGTCAACACATTTGCAACCTGCTGATCCGTCGCAACATACAGCAGCTTCACTGATCCTCTCTACACCATATCCATGATATAGTGATATTTGATCTCAATGTGCTTCGACCTATTATGGAACACCGGGTTCTCAGACAACTTCACACAACTCTGGTTGTCACAAAAGATACCAGTAGCCTCCAACAGAAGATCAAATAACTCAGATAGTAGCTTTAGGAGCCATACTGCCTCACAACTAGCCGAACAAGCTGCAACATACTCTGCTTCGGCTGTACTCAGTGCTACGCAGGAATGCTTCTTGCTAAACCAAGAGATCACACCTGATCCCATACTGAAGCAACACCTAGAAGTGCTCTTCCTATCTGCAGCACTGCTTGCCTAGTCCGAAGCAACATAACCCTGCAGGTTAAACTTTTGATTCGCATCATACTTGAGCCCATAATCAACTGTACCCTTTAGGTACCTCAGAATATTCTTTACAACAACTAGGTGAACACCTCTCGGATCCGTCAAGAACTGGCTCAATGTGCTCACCGCAAAGCAAATATATGATCTTGTATTTGTCAGGTAGATCAAGGACCCAATCATCTGACAATACATCATGACATCAACCGGCTCAGATGAAGCATCACACAGAAGCTTCAGATTCGATGCCATAGGTGTGGCCATGGCCTTGCAGTCCATCATTCCGAACCTCTTCAAGATCTCTATTGCATACTTCCCTTGTCTAAGGAAGATTCCATCTGCACTCTTCCACACCTCCATGCCTAGGAAATTGTGCATCATTCCCACGTCCTTAAGGTCTTGGGACCACATCCCAAACATCATTCTTCATGATCGACTGGTACTCTTCGATCATTACTTCATCCCGGATCCTGGGAAGTTCAGATTCTTCAATAAATAGCTTTGTTGCTAGAACAAATGTTGTAGTCCTTCTTTTGTAGGTGATGGTATACGATATTTCCTACAAGACAAGTTAAATTGCATGATTAGAAACATCTCATAGTTTTCAGAACAAATTCTTACACATAAAGAAATATGTCATACAGTCATGCAATTCTCTTAGCCAATGCTTCAATACAACATTTATCCATATCTCGTAACTTTCTAGATGCCTTCCAATCTCTACCAAAACATTGTTACAAGTGTGCACAACTCCCAACATGTTAGCAAAGAGGTTTCATTCGAGATAAGTGGAAATGGAATGTCATACAGTGCCATAGGCCACTTACCCACCACATGCATATTAGTAGTATATTGTTCATTAATGCAATTATTCTAACGTGCATAATACACAACCTAAGTATAGGTACATAAGTATATACATTATTGAACAATATTATTTAAACAATCAAATATACAACAAATGATAATTCAAATACCTATCTTTGTTTGTTTGTTGGGTGGACTCCCTATTGATCTTTGCTTCCTGGATTACTTGTCCTTGAACTTATATCCATCCTCGATCACTATGCATACTTACTAGTATCATCATTGTGTTATCCTTGAGATCTCATACATAATCATATATTCATTAGTATAATCTTAATACTATCAAAACAAAATAATCTTAAACATGTGTAGTCATGATCATTTCAAACACAGATAATAAGCATTAGTATTCAAGGTTTATATAGGACTCTTCTGGTTAGTCATATCATTAATCAAGGTAAGAGACATAATAAGCATAAACCCTTGATTACTAACTTCAATGAATAATGATTATGAATCATGCCATGTATACTTATATACGATATCCTAACACAAGGTAGGATTCTAACTTGATATAGGAAAAACATACCTGGATTAATATGTTAGCTAGTTATGTCTAACATACCCACATGATGTCTTCTTGTTCTCTTCAATTACTTGTGCTAGTAACCTGCATATCTCATAGGTTAACCATTATAGAACCAAGTTATACATACCTTGTAAGTAGATCTTCTATGTGATCCATGACAATGGATGAATCTTTGTCTTCATGTCACCATGGTCATATGTTCTTGAACTAGAACATGATTTGTCTTTCTTGATGTACCTTTCATGTTAGCGGACAACATCAACCTCATACTACACCACAATGCATTAGTACAATCATAAGTGTCAAAACCCTAATCAATGAATATCTTCTATCATGCATTCATATTTTTATTAAGGTGATACGACAAGTCTAAAGTTAATCAAGATTGTACTAATCTTAATGAAGACAAACATATCATAAACTTAATCATGAATAGATTTCAAAACATACCCGTAAGTCATACCTGTCGAGTTTGCTTGTAATCTTCTTATGTAAGGCCTTAGCCTCATCTCCCTCTGAAGCTGGAACTTCTTCACTTATGTAGGTGACCAATCCATTCTCTTATAGGATTAACCCAATCCACTTGATTTGCAGAAACTGGATCTGGAGCTGGACTAGGGTTTGTTAAGGAAACCCCAAAAATTCAAAATTTGAATTTCAAACTTCTGAAAGGATAGAAATATGCACCTTGATGAGCTAATCAACCTGGTATACTCAGAATTTGAAAACTGCAAAGTTTCACCCCTCAAATTTGCTTTTCAATCTTCTGGATTCACTAGGGAGGACCCTAAATTAGGGTTTGAGTTTCCTAGAGCTTCACCCAACCAAATAGTTTGATCCAAAGCTCTAAAATTTGATTTTTCCAAGGAGCTTCCATCTATGGTCATAGATTTAAAAAATTCCCATTTTTGCAGAAGCCCTAATTTTTCACCTTTCCGATCAAAGTCCCGAACTAGGGTTTTATCAAGCACAATCTTCCGCCCAACCAAAAAATTCAATCTTGGTCTCTAAATTTCGATTTTGATGAGGATGATCCAGCTGTGGTCTCCAATTACAAAAATTCCAACTTTTTTCGAAGCCCTAACTTCCCGAAGCCATGAATGAAGGTGCTCAAAATCCAATTATGTTTTGATAGAAATATGCACTTGATTGTTTTTGGTGTAACTCCTAAATTTCAGATCTACAGGGTCCGAAAATTCTTCCTGTGGTAGCCTGACCTGTTATCTTTCCAATGCCACAGTTCTGACCTAAAATGGATTTTCTGAGAGAGAGTTATACCAAGTGTCAAAATGTGACTTGTTTATGAGATAAAATAGGAGAGCGAACTTGTATGGAGTGCCGTGTGTCAATGGTTCACTTTCGGCATCTGAACCTTTGTCCTGTGAAAGTATAGTCTGTGCCCTACCTGTCACTTTTTACGAAATTTCATTTGGATATTCCTAGCCCAAGTTGTGACCTTTTTCCTAGGTCACCTGTTTATGACTAAGATTTGGAAGAGGCATAAACCCTATATTGTACAGATCATAAAACACAAAGTACAATGAATTAGAAGTTTTTCTTCAGGAACAAGGTACATTGGGATCTTATCTTTGATGTGTAAAAGTTTCATATCTTGAAAGTTTGGAAAAATGGATTTATAGCGAAAGTGCTACGATGATTGGTTTTTGCTATATCAAGCCCTAGCTTCGCAAGTGCAACAAGTGTCATAAATGCCATACCATGCCTTCTTTCAGGCTAGCTTTGATACCATGTTAGTTTTTCAGAAATTTCAATCTGATCTAGGATCTTAATTGAGAGAATAACATGTACAACATATCTACAGCATATCAATCATGGACACAATAATGCAAGCACCCAAGAGACACAGAGTTTCACTGGGGAAAAACAACAAGGTGAAAAACCCCGCAACTTCCTCAGAGATAGATAGAGCAATGATACAACCCAAGCATAAGAGATATAATCCAAGAAGCAGCTTCTCCTCCTCCACTAGTGCACCACTCTCCAATGAGTGTGTGAATGAGAAAGTGAATGATCAAATAGAGTGCCTCCCACACTCTATTTATACATGACTTGACTTGCTTAATAACCTTTACTAGGTCGGCCTCAACTTAACCACTTAACATAATGCTGACAGGGCCGACCCTAAATAGGGTACTCTAATAACCATTTTACCCACATAACTTATACAGGGCCGACCCCATCAAGGTGGTCTAATAACCCATCAAGTATAAGTTACGACACTTACAATATAAATGACGACACTTCCGTATAGAAGAATAATAACATCTCTATAGGAATAAAATATACATATGTGAAATACATTTTGAAGTTACATATACATCAAAACTCCCTCTTAAATAGGAAGGTATTTCTCGACACAGATCTGCTAGCACAAGTCTTCTTCTCTGGATCATCGTCACTGGATCATTGTCATCGAATCATCATCATCGTCACTGCTGCTGCTATGTCAATCAATATCCAATCTACTCGTCATAGGAATTTCTATAGAGCTAATCCTTTTTCATACTGGATGTAGGCCTGCCACCTGCAGGTCTTCATCATCTACAGAGACAACCCTTTTTTCATGCTGGATGTATCACAGAGCCAACCCTTTTTCCTGCTGGATGTGACCTAGAACAAATCTAGGATTTATACCACAGATCCAGTCCTTTTTCATACTGGATGGGACCTAGAACGGATCTAGGATTTCCACAACAAAGCCAGTCCTTTTTGATACTGGATGGGACCTAGAATGAATATAGGATTTCCACCACAGATCCGGTCCTTTTTGATACTGGATGGGACCTAGAACGCATCTAGGATTTCCGCCACAGAGCCAGTCCTTTTTCATACTGGATGGGACCTAGAACGCATCTAGTATTTCCGCCACAGAGCTAGTCCTTTTTCATACTGGATGGGACCTAGAACGCATCTAGGATTTCCGCCACAGAGCCAGTCCTTTTTCATACTGGATGGGACCTAGAACAAATCTAGTATTTCCGCCACATAACCTCGAAAAAGCAACCCAGGACTTATTACGGGCACACAGCCCATCCTATTGGATCTCCCAGGGATACATTAAATGTGGTCATGACAAAACCTCGAAAGAGCATCCCAGGACTTATTACGGGCACACAGCCCAACCTATCGGATCTCCCAGGACTACATTACATGCCATAGGACAAAACCTCGAAAGAGCATCCCAGGACTTATTATGGGCACACATCCCAACCTATTGGATCTCTTAGGGAAATATTACATGTCCTCCCAAAGCAATGCCTCGATAGAGCATCCCAGTACTGATTACGGGCACACAGCCCAACATATCGGATCTCCCAGGTCAACTTACTTGCTCATCTACACAACCTGTCCATGGCCATAGCACGGCCACAGAGTATCATATTGATACTCATCATACATCATCCTGATGTACATCATCACATGATCATCTTGATCATCATCATAGAATCATCCTGATACATATCATCTGGAGCAACATCCTGAAGCTCGTCATCCATGATCATCCTGATCATACAATGTATCCACCTGATACATATCATCTGGAGAAACATCCTGAAGCTCATCATCCATGATCATCCTGATCATACAATGTATCCACCTGATGCATATCATCATTCATGATCTACCTGATCATACAATGTATCCACCTAATACATACACAAATACATGATCCACCTGATCATACAATGTATCCACCTGATGCATATACAAATACATGATCCACCTGATACATATACAAATACATGATCCACCTGATCATAACAAGCATCCAACATGATGCATATACATATACATGATCCAAATGATCATAACAAGCATCCAACATGATGCATTTACATATACATGATCCAACTGATCATAAAAAGCATCCAACATGATGCATATACATATACATGATCCAACTGATCATAACAAGCATCCAACATGATGCATACATAGCAATAACTGGAGCATCATCCTGATGCTCATCATCCAATGCTTACTTCCATAGCCATGTGAAGGACCCTCCTTCCACCATGCTTGGAATGGCTCCTGCAAATGTGCCCATCACTTCTTCCTCGAAGTGTCGTCAATTTGAAGAACACCAATCCTCTCTCTGAAGTACTCAAACTTCACTCTGGATAGTGGTTTCATCAACACATCTGCAACCTGCTCATCCATTGCAACATACAGCAGCTTCACTGCTCCTCTCTACACCATATCCCTAATATAGTGATATTTGATCTCAATGTGCTTCGACCTGTCGTGGAACACCGGGTTCTTAGATAGCTTCACACAACTCTAGTTGTCACAAAAGATACCAGTAGCCTCCAATAGGAGATCAAATAACTCAGACAGTAGATTTCGGAGCCATACTTCCTCACAACTAGCTGAACAAGCTGCAACATACTTTGCTTCGGCTGTACTCAGTGCTACATACGATTACTTCCTGCTAAACCAAGAGATCACACCTGATCCCATACTGAAGCAACACCTAGAAGTTCTCTTCCTATCCGCAGTACTGCATGCCCAGTCCGAAGCAACATAACCCTGCAGGTTAAACTTTTGATTCACATCATACTTGAGCCCATAATCAACTGTACCCTTCAGGTACCTCAGAATATGCTTTAGAGCAACCAGGTGAACACCTCTCGGATCCGTCAGGAACTGGCTTAATGTGTTCACCGCAAAGCAAATATTGGATCTCGTATTTTTCAGGTACATCAAGGACCCAATCATCTGAAGATACATCGTGACATCAACCGGCTCAGATGAAGCATCACACAGAAGCTTCATATTCGATGCCTTGTATTCCATCATCCTGAACCTCTTCAGGATCTCTACTGCATACTTCCCTTGTCCAAGGAAGATTCCATCTACACTCTGCCACACCTCCATGCCTAGGAAATAGTGCATCGTCCATAAGTCCTTAAGGTCTTGGGACCACATCCCAAACATCATTCTTCATGATCGACAGGTATTCTTCGATCATTACTTCATCCCAGATCCTGGGAACTTCAGATTCTTCCATAGATAGCTTTGTTGCTAGAACAAATGTTGTAGTCCTTCTTTTGTAGGTGATGGTATATGATATTTCCTACAAGACAAGTTAAATTGCATGATTAGAAAAATCTCATAGTTTTCAGAACAAATTCTTACACATAAAGAAATATGTCATACAGTCATGCAATTCTCTTAGCCAATGCTTCAATACAACATTTATCCATATCCCGTAAATTTCTAGATGCCTTCCAATCTCTACCAGAACATTGTTACGAGTGTGCACAACTCCCAACATGTCAGCAAAGAGGTTTCATTCTAGATAAGTAGCAATGGAATGTTGTACCGTGCCACAGGCCACTTACCCATCACATGCATATTAGTAGTATATTGTTCATTAATGCAATTATTCTAACGTGCATAATACACAACCTAAGTCTAGGTACATAAGTATATACATTATTGAACAACATTATTTAAACAATCAAATATACAAGAAATCACAATTCAAATACTTATCTTTGTTTGTTTGTTGGGTGGAATCCCTCTTGATCTTTGCTTCCTAGATTACCTGTCCTTGAAGTTATATCCATCCTCGATCACTATGCATACTTACTAGTATCATAATTGTGTTCTCCTTGAGATCTCATACATAATCATATATTCATTAGTATAATATTAATACTATCGAAACACAATAATCTTAAACATGTATAGCCATGATCATTTCAGACACAGATAATAAGCATTAGTATTCAAGGTTTATATAGGACTCTTTTGGTTAGTCATATCATTAATCAAGGTAAGAGACATAATAAGCAGAAACCCTTGATTATTAACTTCAATGAATAATCATTATCAATCATGCCATGTATACTTATATACGAGATCCTAACACAAGGTAGGTTTCTAACTTGATATAGGAAAAACATACCTGGATTGATATGTTAGCTCGTTATGTCTAGCATACCCACATGATGTCTTCTTGTTCTCTTCAATGACTTGTGCTAGTAACCTGCATATCTCATAGGTTAGCCATTATAGAACCAAGTTATAGATACCTCGTAAGTAGATCTTCTATGTGATCCATGACAATGGATGAATCTTTGTCTTCATGTCACCATGGTCATATGTTCTTGAACTAGATCATGATTTGTCTTTCTCGATGTACCTTTCATGTTAGCGGACAAAACCAACCTCATACAACACCACAATGAATATCTTCTATCATGCATTCATATTTTTATTAAGGTGATACGACAAGTCTAAAGTTAATCAAGATTGTACTAATCTTAATGAAGACAAACATATCATAAACTTAATCATGAATAGATTTCGAAACATACCCGTAAGTCATACCTGTCGAGATTGCTTGTAATCTTCTTATGTAAGGCCTTAGCCTCATCTCCCTCTGAAGGTGGAGCTTCTTCACTTATGCAGGTGACCAATCCATTCTCTTCTAGGATTAACCCAACCCACTGGATTTGCGGAAACTGGATCTGGAGCTAGATTAGGGTTTGTCAAGGAAACCCTAAAAATTCAAACTTTGAATTTCAAACTTCTAAAAGGATAGAAAAATGCACCTTGATGAGTTGATCAACCTGGTATACTCAGAATTTGAAAACTACAAAGTTTCACCCCTCAAAGTTGCTTTTCAATCTTCTGGATTCACTAGGGAGGACCTTGAATTAGGGTTTGAGTTTCCTAGAGCTTCACCCAACCAAATAGTTTGATCTAAAGCTCTAAAATTTGATTTTTCCAAGGAGCTTCCAGCTATGGTCACATATTTAAAAAATTCCCATTTTTGCAGAAGCCCTAATTTTTCACCTTTCCGATCAAAGTCCTGGACTAGGGTTTGATCAAGCCTGGCCTTCCGCCCAACCAAAAAATTTGATCTTGGTCTCTAAATTTCGATTTTGATGAGGAGCATCCAATCGTAGTCTCTGATTACAAAAAATCCAACTTTCTTCGAAGCCCTAAATTCCCGAAGCCATGAATGAAGGTGCTCAAAATCCAATTCTGTTTTGACAGAAATATGCACCTGATTGTTTCTAGTGTAACTCCAAAATTTCAGATCTAAAGGGTTTGAAAATTCTACCTGTAGTAGCCTGACCTATTATATTTCCAACCCCATAGTTCTGACCTCAAAAGGATTCTTTGAGAGAGCGTTATGCCAAGTGTCGCAACGTGAATTGTTTATGGGATAAAACAGGAGAGCGAACTTGTACGGAGTGCCACTTGTCACTGGTTCACTTTCGGCCTCTGAACCTTTGGCCTATGAAATTAAAGTCTGTTCCCTACTTGTCACTTTTTATGAAATTTCATTTGGAGATTCCTAGCCCAATTTGTGACCTTTTTTCCTAGGTCACTTGTTTATGACTGAGATCTAGAAGAGGTAGAAACCCTATATTGTACAGATCATAAAACAGAAAGTACAATGAATTAGAATTTGTTCTTCAGGAAGAAGGTACATTGGGATCTTATATTCGACCTGTAAAAGTTTTAGATCCCGAAACTTTTCCAAAATGGATTTATAGAGAAAGTTCTATGATGACTAGTTTTTTCTATATCAAGCCCTAGCTTCACAAGTGCAACAAGTGTCATAAATGCCATACCATGCCTTCTTTCAGGCTATCTTTGATACCATGTTAGTTTTTTTAGAAATTTCAATCTGATCTAGGATCTTAACTGAGAGAATAACATGTACAACATATCTACAACATATCAATCATGGACACAATAATGCAAGCACATAAGAGACACAGAGTTTCACCGGGGAAAACCAAGAAGGTGAAAAACCCCGCAACTTCCTCAGAGATAGATAGAGAAATGATACAACCCAAGCATAAGAGATATACTCCTAGAAGTAGCTTCTCCTCCTCCACTAGTGTGCTACTCTCCAATGAGTGTGTGAATGAGAAAGTGAATGATCAAATAGAGTGCCTCCCGCACTCTATTTATACATGACTTGACTTGCTTAATAACCTTTACTAGGTCGTCCTAAACTTAACCACTTAACATAATGCTGACAAGGCCGACCCCCAATAGGTTGGTCTAATAACCCTTTTACCCACATGACTTATACAGGGCCAACCCCATCAAGGTGGTCTAATAACCCATCAAGTATAAATTACGACACTTACAATATAAATGATGACACTTCCGTATAGAGGAATAATAACATCTCTATAGGAATACAATATACATATGTGAAATACATTCCGAAGTTACATATACATCAACACATAGCTGCATTCCTGTATTCTAGTTGCTTGTTGCAGGTATACAAATCTTTGTTGTTTGTGGCAACACTGAGCACACTTTGACAGTGTCTTGGCCTTTGATTTAGGGTTTGACCCCAAGTTGGAGTCCTCAGGGTGTTTTAAAAAGCTTTTTGAGTCTAGACACTTCCTGATTGCTTTGTCATTTTTAGTCCAAGTAAGTTGAAGTTTTTCAATTTGCTTCCATTCGAGTCTTTGTGATTGTAAGGCCATCTTTGGTTCACTTGCCTACCTTTTGCTTGGCTTAGTGCTTTATTAGGGTTCTTGGTGCTTTGGAGAAACCTTTGAGGTTTGCCTTTCCATTTTAAGCGTCTCTTATCCCTCTTTTCTTTTCACTTTGTTCTCTAAGCCCAAAGTTTTTTCCTTTAAAAACACTTTGTAGGACAAGTCTTTGTCAAGTCATCGAGTTGATTGTTGTGAGCCTTAGAGTTGCTTTTCCTTACTTACATTGTTTTTTTAGGTCTTACTTGCTTCCATTTTCGAGTTCTTTTTCTTTTACGTATATCAGAAAAAGCAAAAAATGAGTTTGGTAGTTTAAAGTAGTAAGGCTTATGATCGTTTCAAAGTAGCATAGTTTACTTTGTTTTGAATTTGAAAAGAAGAGAAAAAGAGATTTGTTTAGGTTTGCTTAGTTTTCCTTTTGGAAAGAGCATAAACGGAAAAAGAAAAAGAGTCTTTTGTTGATTTGAAAGTTATTTATTTTGTAGTTTACTTTCTCAAACCATTCCACACAATGCACTACCCCATTGAGTAAAAAGTAACCTTAAAAGAAATTTTAATAAAATAAATTAGAAACATTTTTCTTTTTTAGGTATACACGACATCAACTAGCTTAGTCTAGAGTTTCGAGCATAAATCACCTTAAACTACTCAGAATTGGATTCATTACACAACAATCGTAGTACGAATTCAATCTAGGTAAATCCATTTATATCAAATAGTCTTGGGATGCTCTACTCAAACCATAGTTAAGCACGAGGCCGTGGGAGACTGGAATTGTTGAGGATATCCCCTCACTTTCCTTTTGACCATAAATCATAGTCGATTCGCGTACCGGGGTCCTTTCAGACTTCGAGCTTTGCTACCCTGCCCATGCGTTTTGACTAGGCTGACGACTGACCCCACAGATTATTTCATATTTATGGTAGCCTTAGTATCAGACCTTTAGGATTCGACACAGGTAGAGTGGGCGGTTATTCCCACTTCACCTTGGACAGGCGTGGAAGGTAACCCTCTGGCAGTAATCCTGGGAAAGCAGTTTGGTGATTCAAGCGCTTGCACCCAGTGGACCTCTGGTGGACGCCACGAAACTGACCATCGGTACTCTGTTAGTCTGTTATGGGCCTTAATCATCCTAGACTTGCTTCTGAGAGTATTTGCTATCCGTTTGATTGGTTTGATTACTTAGTATTTTTTTTAGTGGTATGCTATTTGCCCCATAGTCTTAGTGGCCACTATGTTTTTTTTTACTTAGTTTATTTTTATATAATTGTGGAAGACCAAAAACTTCGTAGGTCTCGGAGGTTGCAAAAGCTTCCCCCACTCATTGTGGAGCCACTACTGCCACCACAATGATGGAGGATAGACTCCAGTGGTCTTTTTGAACTTACTGGTGAAATAGAGGTTCCTAGTGAACCACAACCCATAACCCCAGATCAACAAGTTCTTAATACTGTCGAGGTTGAGGATATTACTTCTAGTGAGTTCAATACTCGTTTCAACCCTCCTCTCACCGGACTTAACGATCCGCTTCTGGTCCCTGTAGGTTTTCAGTAGCTTGAGTATAGTGCATATCTTTTCAAACCTGGTTATATTATGACTAATCCAGAAGATGAGTAGGGAGTTCCATAGACTCCCACAATGGGTATGAATACAAGGATTGTTAATATTCCTTCCGCAAACACTGCTACACCGAGTTCGTCTCAGACAGCGTCTGCGTCAACTCCGTCCTTTAGTTTCAACGCGGGGACTTTAGGCATGCCAATCTCAACAGCTTTGACATCTACCTCGGTTGCTACCCCCTACTTTTGGACCCAACAATCCAATGCATGCCAATCCACCTCCCGTGACTTAACAGTCATACCATATACCTAGCACTTGGATTTCCACACCCTATATTGGGCCAAATTCCTCTGCAACTATGCCTGTCATGAGTACCATGATTGCACTGTCCACCTCGACTAGCCCTGGTTATAACACCTTTGCAGGTTACAATATGAATCAAGGTAATATACTTGTAAGAAACATCCCCTTTTCTTTGTTTTCTGGAGGAGGGGGTAATATCCTTAACCAACAATATGGCGGGGCTAACACCCAGCCACAGTGGACGAATGTACAGGGTACCAACCCACTTTCATTTGGGTGGGGGAATTTCAACAACACTTTCACACAACAGCAGATGGTGGGGTACAACCCCTACTAGCAGATGGCTGGGGGGAACCCCTACCAGCAGATGGCTGGGGGCAACCCCTACTAGAAAATGGTTGGGGGCAACCCTAACCAACAGTTTATGGGTCAAAATATGGGAGCTTCCCCCTTCATGACTCCAGCTTATCAAATGCCATCTTATAGACCTCGTTTACCATTTCTGGAAACTCTGAATTTTCCAGATCTTTCCAATTTAACGAATGACCCGGTGTGCCATAACGTTACGTGGCCACTAGTTCCCACTAAGCTACCTTCAGACATTTCAAAATTTGAAGGTAAAACTGGTGAGGATCCTGGTGATCATGTTACCACTTTTCATCTCTGGTGTTCTACGAACTTGTTGAACGAATATTCCGTTAGGTTGAGAATTTTTCAAAGAAGCTTGACTGATGATGCAGCCAAATGGTACATTGAGTTACCTACAACCACCTTTTTTAACTTTCAGGATCTCGTGACGGTTTTCTTGAACCAATTCCAGCTTCCTGTTCGGTACGATGACGGGACAGATCTTTTGTCTACCTTTAGACAAAACAAAGCCACTCATTTATCTGATCATATTTAGGAGTGGCGAAGATAGAAGAGGCTCATTAAGGCCAATATCCCCCCAGAGTTTTTATTAGAGTGGTATCTGAAATCACTCCTTCCTTATATCTCTAAGGAAGTAGCTACTTCTGGGGTGTCATAAGAAGAACAAGCCATTCTAAGGACCCAACAACTAGACTTGGTTTATGCTCAGTCTGGGATCCTTTACAAGATTATACCTGACGCACTGCGATCAAACACTGATCTAAGTAGACCAAAACCTGGACCACATGATGACGGCATTGTAGGTTTAGTTGATTCTGTAGCTTTCGAAGCATTGACTAAATAGGTTCATGCCTTATCAGTCAAACAATCGACTGTAGAAGTGACTTCCGTCAAAACCTCTCCTTCTACTACTGAATCTATACAGTAGGTTCAGACTAATCAAAAGGGCCCTCGGCAGCCCAACAAAAAAAAGAAGGGAAAGAAAGGAGAGGGGAACCAACAAAAGCCCAAAACAAAGAAAATGCCGAGGAGGGTAACAGAGAAAAGAAGAAGGTTAAGTTCCCTTGCAAGCTTTGCAAACAGGACCACCTCACTCACCAATGCCCTCTAATTGAAGAAGCCCAAAAGCTGCTTCAAGAAAAGAAACCCGTCGTCCTTAAAGATCCATTTCCCAAAGGGTAGGGCTCAGCTTCTGGCACCTCCAATGTTGGGCGAACCACCTAGGCTTTAGTTGATCAAACTTTTATTAATATGGTTAACTCAGACGCTCTTTTACAACCGTGGGAAATAAATTATACCTCGGATTCCCAGAATAAGGATAAAGAGGTTCCTGAATCTTCCACTCCTCTCCACATACCTATGGATTCACTGCCCAAGATCCCGAAAGGTTTCTTGAAATGGGCATCGCACAATCCCAATGCACAGGCTGCTACCAACTATAATGTGGTTGAAGATCTATCCCAGACCCCTTGTGCCATGTCCACCTTAGAAGTTTTGCAAAGTTGTCCATTACAACGAAATGCAGTTCTGGCAGCGATTGGAAGTATGGAATTATCCAACATGACTGCGCATTTTGATATGTCTGATATCAAATACCGGTTTCCGTACCACGTTGATCTTCAGATTGAGGTAGTTCATGGTCCTATGACCATTGGACGAGCTGTCGTAGATGAGGGAACGTATATGTGTGTAATGTCTATTTCTTGTTGGAAATCCTTGGGTTCCCCCAAGTTAGCCCCCTCTAACACACTACTTACTGCATTTGATGGCAGAACCTTCCGTCCACATGGAGTCTTGCCATCATTTGACATCATGCTTGCCGGTAAGATAGTTGCTGTAGAGATTGAAGTTCTAGACGCTCCGCTTGATTACAATATGTTATTAGGCAAGAGCTGGACATATGCCATGCGAGCTATTCCATCGGCAGTTTTCTGAATTGTAATGTTCCCTCACGAAGGTAAGATCATCACGGTCGATCAACTTTCGTTCTTTCAGTGAAACAACCAGACTTCATCGGAATCCACAATTCCTTTAGTTGATCAATCTGCCCCAACAAGCGAGAGTTTAGGAGTAGGGCTTTATGGGTCATTAATGGGAACTTTTGACATTCCTGCTCCCGTTCTTTTGATGCATTCTGATGAAGGTACATCTATAGAAACTTTCATGGTCGGTTTAAGGACTGATCCATGAATCCTTCCTACTGTATCAGAACCATCAGTTCCCTTATCCGTTGCAGAAGTAGCATACATGGAAGCGCAACATGCTGCAATGGAACATATCTTGACTCCGCCATTCTCTGCTGAGTCGGATATGGACTATGCTCCTACATGGTCAGTAGACTTGACCCACTCTTTTGATTGTTTAGACATGGTTTTTCCATCTGACAAAGCCATTTTGGAAGCCATGATGGGCCTGGACCAGCCTTGGGAACACATGCACCATCGGTCTTACCTGCTTCCAAATCTAGACAGGATAGAGAGAGGAGAGTTTTCGATGAGACCTGGTGGGAATGTTAATTTGTCCTCTTCCACTTCAAGTACTATTTATGCTGAAGGGAATATGGCTAATATATCGAGAACCATCCCGATTAACATTTCCACCAAACCCGGGGACGTGGAAAACATTTTTATTGGAGCAGATTGTTCCTTGGAGGAGATCGCTGTGTATACCAAACTTTTTAAAGAATTCCGCGATATTTTTGCCTAGTCTTATGAGGAGGTGCTAGGCATCGATCCTGCCATTGTTTAGCATGTCATAAAAATGTATCCCAATGCGAAACCTGTGAGAAAAAAGCTCCATCCAGTGAATCCTCGAAAAGCGGCCACCATTAAGGAGGAGGTTAAAAAATTGCTTAAAGCTAGATTTATCTATCCGATTGAAATGACAGAATGGGTTTCGAATCCTGTTCCAGTTGATAAAAAGCAAGGTACCATTCGAGTCTGTACTTATTTCTGGGACCTGAACAAAGCTTGTATGAAAGATAAATACTCCCCACCATTTATTGACCAGATCATAGATGCGTGTGCAGGACACGAGATGTTTTCTTTCATGGATGGATTTTCGGGATATAATCAAATTCAAATCAAACCCGAATATCAACACAAAACAACTTTTATTTTCGTGTGGGGAACCTTTTCCTATCGGAAGATGCCGTTTGGATTAAAGAATGCTGGAGCTATGTTCTAGCGAGCAATGAATTTCGCTTTTCACGATATCAAGCACATAGTTGAACCCTACTTGGATGACCTCCCGACGTGATCTCGTAAGAGACAGGATCATCCAGCTCATTTGATACTTGTGTTTGAATGGTGCAGACAATACAATATTCGATTGAATCCTAATAAGTGTGTATTCTACGTCGAGTCTGGACGATTACCGGGTTTCATTGTATCCAGTTGCGGCATAATGGTCGACACGTTAAAAGTTGAGGCAATTGTAAATCTGCCTCCTCCTCACACCTTGAGACAACTCCAAAGTCTGCAAGGCATGTCTAACTTCCTACAACCTTTTATCATAAACTATGCCAAAATTACAAAGGGTTTCATGAGACTGCTTAAACAAGATACCTACTTTTTGTGGGATGAGGCTGCTCAAGCATCATTTGAGGCCTTGAAAAAGGCATTACTATCAACCCCCTTATTAAGCTCACCTGATTATACAAAGGATTTCCTCTTATATCTGGCGGCATCACTATACACAATTGGAATAGTACTAGTTCAGGAGGACAACACGCTCCAAGAGCATGTCATTTATTATCTCTCGCGTGCATTGATAGCTCTTGAGATTAAGTATTCACATGTTGAGAAGTTAGCATTAGCTGTGGTCTATGCGGTGCAGAGGCTTCGTCACTATATCCTTTTATGAACCACTACCGTGATTGTGGAGGTCAATCCTTTCCAATACGTTTTCACTTGACGTATCATCGGTGGGAAACATAATAAATGGATTGTAATCCTGCAAGAGTTTGATTTGGTTTTTCAGTCTGCCAAGTTGAAGAAATCACTAGTGTTCACTAAATTAATTTCAGAATTTCCGAGTGACTTAGTGCATATTGAGGAAGAGTCATCATTCCCGAATGAACATATCTTCCTTATTGCCTCCTCTGACCCATGGTACGGGGATATTTTAGTATATCTCTAGACTTTGAGGTGTCCTACCACTTTTTCTAGAGAGGAACGACCCAAACTAAAAAGTCATACAAAACAATATCTCATTATCTCTGATACTTTGTACAGACGTGGGATAGACCCAATCTTACGACGTTGTTTGACTTTAGAAGAAGAATAATCAGTATTGAATGATGCTCATAGTGGATCTTATGGGGGTCATCTTTTTGGGTTGGCAACAACTCATAAAATACTGCATCCTGGGTATTTTTGGCCTACAATCTTTAAAGATTGTGTGGAAGCTGTGAAACGCTGCTGTCCGTGTTAGTTTTTCACCAGAAAAATGAGAGCACATCCAGCTCCTCTTCATCCTGTGATCACAACAGGTCCCTTCACAAAATGGGGGGTTGATTATATGATTTGTAATCTAGTTTCGGCTGGAGGCCATCATTATATTATCGTTTCCGTCGACTACTTCACCAAGTGGGCCGAGGCAATGCTTACTATTAAAGAGGATGGAGAAACCGCCACTTATTTCGTATTCAATCAGATTATCGCAAGGTTTGACATACCCAAAGTGATCATGACAGACCACGGTCATCATTTTCAGAACAACATGATGAACGAGCTTTATACCATTCTAGGTTTTCGTTAGGAGCATTTGTCTTCATTCTATCCACAGGCGAATGGTCAGGTCGAAGCAGTTAACAAAACTTTGAAGACAATTCTATAAAGAACCGTTAATGTCAATCAGAATAATTGGCACATCATGTTGTATCCTTCTCTTTGGTCTTATCGAGAAAATGTAAAGACTGCTACCGGGTTCTCTCCCTTCCAACTTGTGCATGGGATAGAAGCAGTCATTCTGATTGAATGCGAGATTCCCTCATTAAAGTTGGATGTCCAACTGTTACTAGAAACTTCAGTACTAGAAGAACATTTGCTACATTTAGAGCATCTAGACGAGCAGCTCCATGATGCACTCATAGCAAACGAGATCCATAAGAAACAAGTCAAAGGGCAGTACGATAAGTCTGTTAGACCTAGGGTATTTCTTGAAGGAGACCTTGTTCTACTTTGGGATCATGACAAGGAACCTTTAGGCGTTGGCAAGTTCAAGTCCATGTGGCTCGGTCCCTATATAATCTCAAAGGTACTGAAGAAAGGTGCTTATGAGCTAACAGAATACGAGGGTAATAAGCTTCTCGAGCCTAGAAATGGGCTCTACCTGAAGAAGTACTACGCTTAGGCATTTGTGCTTTTTCATGTATTATAGTTGTACATTTTGTAGAACTAGTTTTTGCTTGTGATCGTTAGTTGACCTTATGTATGTTTTCTCGCTTCGTATTTCAGATGTTGACTGAACACTTTTTAGGATTTGTTGATGGCGCCAGTCGCCACACCTGACAGTTGGCTTTAGCAGCTTGGGTCATTTACTCACTGACTAGCCAACTGGTTTCTTCGGGGGGGGGGGGGGGGGGGGTTGTTTGGGTCCCACAACAAATAACGTAGCTGAGTACAGTGCAATCATAGAACTTCTTCAGGATGCTCTTATCCAGGGAATTTCACATTTTGAGTTAAGACTTGATTCACAACTAGTTGTATTTCAGTTGATGGGTGTTTATCAGATTAGAGATCCTGTTTTGCTATGACAGTTTTGCGAGTTAAATTATTGGAAAGATAGTTTGATTCCATCATATATCAACATATTCCAAGAAATTCGAATGCATTAGCTGATTCATTTGCAAATTACGTTTTAGATTGGCATTTGTATCATACACTTCCATAAATAAACATTGCACATAAAGTTAAACACACACATGTAAATATAAGCCGATACTGTATATATATCCGATACTGTATCAAAAATAGTATGAGTTTAGAACATAGGTCTATCACAGAGTCATGTGATAAGATACAAAATTGGGCTTGATGGCCTAAAAAATATACATAAAATATCCTTCTCCTATGAAGAAGGTGGGGCCTCATCAACATCCACTGCCTCTCGGTAGCATATGACCAGCCTAGCTACCTTCCGCAGCAATCTAATCTAGGCTGGGGGCACATCGACTACATCCTCCTACATGTCAATGGGAATCTGCTCAATGCGATATGTGGGAATGTCATGAGTCAACCGACTCATCTTCCTCTCTATAGCCCCTAGCATAGCATCAGCTGCACCCACATCAATGGGCCTCACGAAAGTAGTAGGATGTACCTCGAGATGAACTGGTCCAACATCTGCATATGACACTTTGTTTTAGTCTCTCAAACTCATCATAAAAATAATATACTTTAAATTGAAAAAATTAAATAATTTTCAAAACACAAACATACCTATATCTCCCTAGGCACCACCTGGAGGAAGTACCAGCTTTGGATCATGATGGAAGTCTAAAACAACATATGGAAACTGCTCAAATGTTGGCACCTGTCTCTCCCACCATCCCCAGAAATCATCGATGTGATAGAAAAAACTGGCTTTCACCACCACCCTAGGGGAGAAAAATGTCACCCCAACGGCCCAATATCGTCTCACGAGGAATGACTGGGGGCAAAGGCATGCCCAAACTAAGAGCATGTACCCTCTCAAAGAAGAAGGTACAAAGAATGCTGCCATATCCAAAGTTCTTCATTCTCCCGGTCTTACACCCAGAGAGTTGAAGCTTCATGTTTGCTAATAGACTAGTGCACCAGTCATACACATGACCTTGCAAGCATTTGATACCAATATGCATGTAGTGCCTTGAGGATAAGTGTTGTGTGGCACTCCCTCCCATTCGGTTTAACATAATTACAATAAATTTCAAAGGGAGGCCGTCAATAGTAGAAATAAGAATCCGACTTCCTGATTTCTCAGTCCCCGCCACACAGTATGCATTCACGTATTCTTGTATGGACATGGCACCCACATTGTGTGAGGATCCTTTTAGGTTTACAAGATCTCCCCTCCTAGAGAGTCCTGTAATGAAGTATATGTCATCAATGGTAAGGTCTAGGGTCTCTCCCCGGATATTAAACACATTGGCATCTGCATCCCAATACTGAATGAGTCTGTGAAGCAATCGGTTAAGTGCCCTCATGTTCACGGTTCTATAGAATTTCAACAAACCACACCTTTGGAGTGCATGTAGAGTTTTCAGGTCTTGCATAGCCACCCTATCCATCTCTTCATGCTCCCTTTCTCTCCAAACAAACACCATCCTGCCAAAAGAAAGTCAAATTTTTAGTCCTCGACACTTTTTTAGCCATTTTCAGGGGTGTGCGCTACTCTTCAAGTAAGACAGTCACGTTTGGGTGCTACTGTCCTTGAGGAAGAGTAGTGCACATCTCCAGTATGCCCTACTTTCCTTCTCAGACAGTAGCGCACATGCACTTCACGAGTTGAGCATGGCTCCAAAATGATTTTTAAGCATAAAAATTGATAAATAAAGCATCAAAATGCAAGTTGGGATGAAAATAACTTGGTGGAGGAAAGAGGTCGAATGGTTGCCCAATTTGATCGCTATGAATGGATGAAGATCAAGGGTTTGCTCCAAAAACTTTCCTTACAATTCAAAATGTGATATTTGAGTTTTCAAGTTGAAATTACATATATGAATTTGAATTTGATTTTTTACCCACTTTTGTGAAAAGTCTATAGTTTCAAATTGCATAAAAATGATCTATTTAATCATTAAATACCTACAAATGTTGGTAGAATGATTTCAACCTATGTCTCTCAAATATTCACTATATTTTCGTAGCATCGATCTATTATGACTTAATTTCTTTACCGACAGATCATTTTCAGTACTTTATAGTTAAAATTTTATGTCATTGAATTTTTTTTGTCATTAATACTAACTTGGTTGTTGAGATCCTAGTCTTTAGCAGGTAATGAGTCGTGATCCTAGAAGTTGTCTTTAAAGTCATTTTAAGATCTTGTTTGGACTATTGAAACCTAAACAAGATTGCCGAGCAGACTTGTCCTCTTCAAGCTCGTTAAAGGAATTGGAGGCTCATCTGCTTAAGTATAAGTTTAACCCTTTTCCGGACTTTAGCAAATTACTTACAAAAAATGAATACTGTAGTCATCTGTGGCTAGAAGAGTTATTCTTCCGTTGTTTTACACTTTTTCGGGGGAGGAGACTATCTTTACAAAAAATGACTTTTTGGAGCCTTCTTTAGGGTTTTTAGGCTCTCGAAACATGAAAACACCAAGCGAGCACTCACTTACTCGGGTTTGATGTGAAATCCATGAGAGGGTAAATAGAGGATTGTTTAAGTTTTTCAAACTCTATAAACATGAAAGTACTTGCGAGCATTAACCTACTTGGGTTCAATATTAAAATCCACGAGTAGGTGTATGGAGTCATTGTTTAAGTTTTTCAGACTCCTTAAAATTGAAAACACCGGCGAGCAAGAACAGATCTCGGCTCGATATTAAAATCCAGAGATCAGTATTATAGAGTATTCTTCTATCTCTTCTTCGAACTCTGTAAACAATGAAGAAGGTCCTGAGTCGTCCTCCCATGGGCTCGTTAAACTCTTTACATGGTTGGATCTATTGAGTTTTAATTCTTTCTTGGACTGATTAAAACAACAAGAAAGGTATTCTTTTATCTAAAAAGAATAAGGGATAAGAAGGGTATATCACATCTTGCAGTTTCAAAGGCAGTTTATTCAGTCATATCCTTGAACATAGCAGCTACTTGAGTCTTTCATGTCAGTTGGGTTTTAGTTTTTGACCTTAGGATGAACCTGATCTCCAAGTTGTTTACTCCCCCGGTTGGTTATTCTTCCAACCATATGGAGGGTTTGCTAATGTCTCCTACATTGTAGGCTTATATCACTTTCCCGTTATGTTGAAAATTTCCTAAGTCACTTTGTGTCGTGCTCACTGTTCAAGGATACAGCCCGTGTCGACCATTCTGTAGTTTATCTTGACCTCATGTGTCGACCATCCTAGTGTCAGTATTGTTACTTATACTACTCCACATTAGCTCATACCATTCCAGTGTTCCTTGTGTTGGATGATGGAGGATGCCTTAAGGCCTGCCTTCCAACGGACTTCTTCCCATTGACATCAACTCATTTTTCTCTGGGAATGAAGTTTAGAGTTTCGGTTAGTACCTTGGGGATTGCAGTCATTAGTGGCAATTTACCTCGTTGTCGAATAATGAGAATACATCAATGTCTTTTATTCGATGGGTTCGTCCGGTGTTCGACTTCAAGTCCTCTTATTCACACTTGTTGTATCACACTAGGTACCTTGGGCCCCATTATCATTATCGATGGAAGCCCTCGCATTTGTTAATGGTATACATCAATGACCGGTAATCAAACGATTCCCCCCATGTTTGACTTTAGCTCATTTATTCACATGGTTAGGGTTTATACCCTGGGTTGTATGGATGAAGACCTTGGGATTTTGATAGCATTACCTCTTTATGTTATCACCCAAGCTGCGCAAGACTGAGCCTCACTCATTTTGGCTCTACATGAGACATAGATCCAGTTTGTTGTTATGGTTATGATCTCTCATTCTGACATGGATCCACGCTTGTATTTCAGTGGCCATGCTATATATACATCTCCTAGTTATGTATCGTAGATCATGTTGTATCATGCTACACATCTATATGATGTCGATATTGTAATTGCTCGCTGACATTGATCGTGATTTCAAGTACTTTTGTGACTTGGTTCTGTGGTTTCTTGCTCCTTCGCTGACTTGGAATTATAATGTATTTCAGCCATCGTTTCCCTCTGACCTCACACATTAGGGGGCATTTATTATAGGTCAAATCTGTACTTCTCCATCCGTGATCACATTAAGCTATCGATCACACAAAAGGACAACATGGATTGAAGAGCAAGATTGCAGTAGATGATGCATGGACTTGGTTTACCCCTCAGCAGCTGACAAAACCCTATTTTAACCTACATTTTCACATGTGCACTACTCTACAGGCATGATAGTAGCACATTTATTGAAGTGTTCCCTACTCTATAGGCATAATAGTAGCGCACACCTGCTTGCATGCCCTACTCTACTTAAACAAACTAGCGCACACCTCAAAATAGTTGCAAATGCTAGTTGTAAAGCACTGAAGTTGCATATTGTGCTCTACTCTACTGTGAAAAAATCGCGCACATCTTAAAATGTAATAAAAAATATATTAATTTGACGAATTGGGATTAGTTGAAGTTGGTTTTGCAACTTCCCCAACCTCCCAATCAAACTACCTCTCGATCCAAACTGCCTATTTTGTCCCATAAATACAAGGGGGATAGATGATAGAGGGGGGAAGAAACTATGCATTAAGGGTTTTTACGCTGGAGGAATTCCAAGTTGGTGTGAAGAGTAGGATCCCAGGATCTGGTTGCACAAGCACTCTGAATGATCAGGTATAATTGTACTAATTATTTGCTTTTGACAATAAAGGTT
Organism: Larix kaempferi; assembly: GCA_027924585.1. NCBI lineage: Eukaryota > Viridiplantae > Streptophyta > Pinopsida > Pinales > Pinaceae > Larix > Larix kaempferi. The sequence continues at coordinate 481,123 of BSBM01001788.1, forward strand.
GAAATACCCTTCTCGTCCCAATCAAATGTCTAATGGATTGCATATTTGTTTGGATTAAATGGTTGATTTTATTTGATGTCTAAATTGTATTTCAATTTCATCATTGTTATATCAGTCAAGATACACTGAGGAAGGTATCTATTGTATTGCATATTCATCAAACGGAAGATCAAGTGGAGGATCGATCGAAGGAGCAAGTGAAAGCTAGGATCGAACGTCGTTAATAAGGTATTCCTTCAAGAACCTTGATCTCTTTGCTTTTGTAGAAGCCTATGTGATATGATTAATGTATTTACCTGTCACCCTAGAAGTTGGTAGTGTCCCTCTCCTCGCTATAGGGTAGAATTCCCAAACAACAATAATCCCCACTGAGGAAGTGACACCTCCTCCTTTGACAGAATAAGCACCAGAAGCTGATTCCCTCAAAGAGGAGGATTTTGTTGACCAGCAAGGCCACGTAATAGCCGCAATGTAGGGTGGTATCCTATTCATGATGTTTTGTTTTCTGTCACATCAATCTGTTTTAGAATTTTTTGATTTTATATGTAATATTCCTATATTTTTGAGGCCTCGTAGGGCCTGCCAGCTGCTTAGGGGCCGTTGTAGTCCACAATCATGCAGTGACACCTGCAAAGTTGGCTAGGTCTGTCTATCAACTTTCATTCTCTATTGTAATTAGGTTTCAAAGGTGGTGGAATGGGCCATTTAGGCGTCGGCTCAGCCATAATTGTTTTTTGTTAGAAATTTTGAGCCTAAGGGCCTATAAATTCCCATGTAGTAGAATAGAAAAGGGTTCGAAAATCAGTGGGCCGAGACCTAAGAAGGATGAGTTCTGTTTTGAGACATAATCCTTAATAGAATTGGAGTGTTGCAGCTATTGTTTGACAGAGATTCATGTGTCGTTTGTCTTGCAGTTTGTATTTTCTTCTTCTCATGTGAATGTATTCCTTCTTTCTCTTTTCCATCTTGTATTCCGTTTCATGCTTGGATAAGTATAGATTAAGATAGAATTCATGCACTCATGCTTTGTATTTTTAATTTCAAGTGTTCATGAAACTCTTCCGCTAAAGTTAGCATCATATTCGCCCTTGTGAGATTCCCATGCTAATGGAATGTTCATTTCTTCTTCCCTTACCACCAGACAACCACCCTTTGACTGCAAATGGATGGCTATCTTGCCTATGTTATGATATTCCATGCAACAACACAGTTATTTGATATATGTGCTATGTTTTGACTCCACTGCCCAATGGTCCCTCTCGTGATTATATTACCAAAATATTAAATACAAATTGCCCTGTCAGAGTTCTGACTTTTGAATGTGCTTGATTGAACATCCTCAACTAGAAGGATTTGTAAATAAGTGAGAGATCCGTCTCCTATGGTACTGGGTCAGAAGTACAGTCTAAAGTGGTTTTGTGGTTACCTTGAAGTGTCCTTCTCCCACAACCTGGAGGGTAACTTTGGGTGTTAAAACATTGGCGCCGTTGCTAGGGAACGAGAGTTGCATTGTCCCTGGGTAGAACGACAAAGAGTTTCAGATTTGATTGTTGATGGTGAAAAATGGTCAAACATCAAAGAGGGTTGTGTATATTTCACCTGGCTACTCCACTCATCAAGGTTTCAGTAGGAAGGTGACTCCACTGGGAAGATCAGTGGCTACATGTAAAAGTTAAGATGTCGAAGGTTTCATGGAAACTCCACATTGAAGAGATCCAACATTCCACTATTTTGCAGGCTGCTCCACCCATGATTCAATCAAATTTGCAGGCTCCACTGGAGAACAAGCCCAGCTGACAAAGGCATGGAAAATTTGGGATTCAGGTATCAAAGTATTAATTTCTGCAAAGAGATCTTGTTCTTCTGCATGGATTTCCTTTTATCCCTATGTGTATGTATCAATGAATTTTTGTTTCACCAAAGATCCATAAGGAATGAGAGAGTTTCCTTTGTATACCCTTCATTAGATATTGCAGATGTACATTCTTCTTCCATTCCTAGAGTTGATCCTATTCCCTCTTTTGAACCATGTGAGATCCATAATCAACCCTGCAAACCCCATGGGATTGAGGCTGATAGCATCCTTCCTATACTTAATCCTTTACCATATAGACCTCAGCAAAGATATAGTCCTTTGAAGCTACCCGCTGTTTTTTATGAATACCCTCCCAAATACCATATATACCTCCATGTTTTTGATGGAGAAGATGGAAGCCTTACAGCTGAGAAGCATGTCCAAGGTTTTGAGCATTTTCTAGACCTTTTTGAAATAGAGCATGATGATGTTTGTATGAGGGCTTTTTCCAAATCCCTCCAAGGAGATGTGAAGAAATGTGTTATCTCCTCAAATAAACATAGACTAGTCATGGTATCTAGGTGATAGGGTGTCTTTAAATTTTTCATTTTTACATGCATTTGAGTTTCAGTTTGATAAGTTTGAAGTAGGTAATGAAGCTTGAAATGACATTTCGAAGTTGCTCCCCTCCAAAAAGAACTTTCCGATTTCGGTAGCTTAGGCGGACCTAGCGATGGTTCATTAGCTACCGAAAGCCTTGTTTTTGGAAGCTTACTAGATGAAAGACGAAACTCTCCAAATACCGAAAGGGAAGACATACAACGTGAGTTAGGGGGTAGTTTTCGGTGGATTGGGCGAATACGATGGTGTTCATTAGCCACCAAAAGGCAGATGTTTTTTGCAGCTTGTAGTTCAAGAATGAAACTTATACAGTTGCTGAAAGCAGAGACGATTTTCGTGATTCATGGGACCATTTTCGGTGGCTTGGGCGAATACGATGGTGTTCATTAGCCACTGAAAGGTAAGTTTCTGGAAGCTTATAGTTCAAAGGAAAAATTGTTCGAAACTACTGAAAGTAGAGGCATTCTCAACACTGTTTTGACAGCTTACAAGTCAAAAGCAAAATTTTCCATAGCTACCGAAAGCATAGGCATTTTCAACACTTTTCATGTCTTATATAGTTCATACTCTATTTTTTGGCTTAAAGAAATAGGAGCATGAATGACAGACTTGGATTAGTAGATCTACTTTAGAAGTCTGATGATACTAAACTCTTTCAGATCACTTATTTGAATACATGTGTTCCAAAAGCTTACACTAGTGATATGTAAACTAAGAATAGATACATAGTACGAATGCTGAGTAGTACTATAGTATATAAACATATCCTCACAAGTCTAGAATAAGAAGAAGATCCCGAGCTATAAATAATGATTCAGTTTTGCATATTTTGAAGCAGAGCTTTCGGTAGCTTAGGCAGACAAGGAAGTTGTTCATTAGTTACCAAAAGCAGAGCTTTCGGTAGCTTACAGATTCAGACTTTGGCTTTCCTAGCTACTGAAAGCTAAAAAATGGACAGAATGTTACCATTTTTGCACAGACCTAATTTTCACTGATCCAAACACCTCAAGGGTGGTTTATAATGTTATATAATAATTAAAGGCATCATGATCAAGGTTCTGTTCCAGATTTAAAGGTGCCAGCAATGTGAGAAGAGGAATCCTCTTGTTTATTTTGGCCAAAAGATGGCCTGTCAATCCTCCAGGTGGCAGTTTCAACCTCACTCATCAGCCTTGAAGGTTTTTAAGCTTTTCAAATATTGTTGTAGCTGTCGAAAACATGAAGACTATCAAGATGGAGGCAAGGATATTTGCTGCAAAAATGGCGTTTTTACTATGTAGAGTCATCATTTTGCAAATGATGATTTTGAGCGACTAGAGAATCTTTTTGCAAAACGCTCAGAGATTTTTGTTCCTAACATGTTCAAGAAAAATAACCTCTCTCCGTTTTCCTACAGGTGTTGCAAATTGAGATAATCAAATCCATCTCTGAGCCCCAATTTTTGGATCTCAGAATCTGCCTGTTTGACACATGTTTTTGAAATATAGATCCCGGGAAAAGGAAAATGAATATCAAGAAACAGAGAGAGGTTTTTGCTCACAACGAATCAATATACAATAAACTATTTCTGTTTATACATAGGTGTCACATATTTGGATAGATGAACCTATCTCTGAGCCCCAAGTTTCAGCAATTTGGCCAAATTAATGGCGTTTTACTGTGCAATGTCATCATTTGCAAATGATGATTCTGAGCGACTGGAGAATAATTCTGCAAAACGCTCGAAGGTTTTTCTTCCTAACACGTCAGAGAATAATAAACTCTCTCAATTTTTATACAGGTGTCACATATTGGGATAATCAAATCCATCTCTGAGCCCCTTTTTTCAGCAGTTTGGCCAAGTTAAAAAATGATTTTTCCTGGTTTGTTAAAAAACGATTTTGATCTTCTATCTTTAGGATTTCGATCCATCTTCTTAGGATTCGGGGGAAGATGTTGTAAAGGATATAAATCATAGATCTTGAGAGCAATAAAGGGTTGGTTTTTGGATTGACTATGCTACTACTGTAATAGAGACTGTTTTTCGTATATATCCAGGCTTATAAGCTTCTTTCATTTGATGTATCAGACCTCTTCTTTCTTATCTGTTCACGCTTATGAGTGAATGCTATTCTCTGTCTATGCTTATATAGTCCATAGGTGACTGTCATCTCACCATCTGATTGCTAAGCAAAGGATCATAAGTGGTTATGCTAGTTTCCAAACCCATCATACTTATTGTTTTATATGTGTGATCTGGTTAGGTGATTAATTTATGTTCTATTTAATACACAAACTTGTCTAGTTGAATCTTTTGAGAGCCTTGTATTGTTGAAATATCCATAGATAGTCTTGAATATATAGTCCAGTTAGTTATACATTCGTCTTGATCCAACCCCTCATTCATAATTGAGTGAACTATTGCAAGATTAGTTAAGTTACCAGGCATCTCTGAAATACAACCTAGGAGAGTTTCCTGGAGTGATAACAAAATGGTTTAAGCACTTGCAGCCTGAGTCCATTCATACATGGGAATATTTTTGTAATCCCTTTTTGGAGTTTTGGGGTAAGAGAAGGTCATTGGACCAATTTCTTTCAAATTTTTATTCCCTAAAAATACAAGAAGGTGAAGCCATGTCTAGTTTTAACAGGAGGTTTGCAAGCTTTTATTATAACATGCCAAAGGAAATTCAGCCTCTACAAAATACTGCTAAGTTGCATTATGCATCTGTCCTTCCCTTTGGATTGTCTTTTCTTCTGTTGGAGAGGAAGTCTTCCACATTGCAGCAAATGTTCATTGATGCATTGGAGGTTGAAGACAATCTCAGGATGTCTGGAAAAATTTCAAAGCAAGACATTGAAGGTGGAAGGGAAAGGGAATTATAGATTGAAGAACGATATGAACATGAAGGATTTGTTTTGTTTCCCCATCCTTTTCATGGTGGACATAGAAATGGTCAACCCATAGATAGGCATGTGGGGAATAACACTAATTTGTTTTATGTAGATTTCAATCAGCAGGTTGAAGGGTCTGCTGTGGAAAGTTTTGAAGAAGATCCTAGTCCTCCTGTATATGATAAATATGAATATGAATACGGGGAGGAGGTACATAAACAACCAACAGAAAATTTTGAAAATTATAGGGTAGCTGGTGGAGAAAACCCAATGGAAACTCATGGTCTAAGGTCTAAAAATAGTATGGATAGTAAGTGGGATGGAAGTGATTGTTTTCCTTTATGTTATACTTCATTTAGATTGCTGAAGCAGAGGAACGAAATCCCTATCCAAAAGAATAAATTTGAATTGATATAGGGTGTCATAAACCTCTTAGAAGTGGATGAAGGGGATAAGCAGGCATACAATCAGTCCTGCTATTTAGAGATGTTAGTTTTTGAGAATTTACTTCAATCTGATCTAGGATCTTAATGTTCGGATATCCACATCATCTTTTTCAGGATATTGCATGCAATTAGGGTTTGCATGCAAATTCTAGGGTTTGCATGCATCCCAGTCACCAGGTTGATGCCTCTAGAACCTTAGCCACCTTATTCTAGCACCTGAGAGCCACTTACTTCAGAGTTTTAGCCCTCCTAGTCAGGAAGGCACCCACTTCTCACCTACTGCCAGAGAAGGGCGCACTTCTTCACCTACCACTGCAGTTCCACTTCAGTTACATTCAGTTAGCTCCGATTCTCCCTGATTTGAGGCTAGTTTCACTCCTGACTGACTGTTTCACTTCCGTTGGACCTCCAGATTGACTAGATGACTTGTTCTGACTTCAGTTAGCCTCCCATGCACCCCCCACTGAGCCTCCTTCCCTTAATCAGTGCTACACACTTCAGTTACACTTGTTACACTCAGTTAGACTCAGATTGACACCTGGATGACTGGTTCTTGTGCATTGATGAGCACCACCGATTGATGATGAGGACTCCTAGTTGGAGTCAAGCTACTCCATTCAGTGATTCAAATGGCCTACTTAGTCAATTCGAATTGCTCACTCACATTGTCAGATTGTATTGTAATTATTCACCCTTATTGGGATATTGAGCACTGCTGCATGTTTTGCACAGTTTTACACCATATTTTCTATGTTCATCTGTTGTGATTGATTTACTTGTTCATTAGATCTGCTGTGACTAATTTTACATGGTATCAGAGCCATTGCAGGGACAAGATCTCTTTTCTACAGGTGGTTCTACAAGAATATTTGAGTGAATTGCTCAAAAATTGCAAAATGTTTTGGCATGAAATATCTCAAGGGCATTCGCTCCTGTGCATGCAAAGCTTGAAAATACTTCCAATACCACTCCAGAAGCTTGAGTTTCCACATAATTCCTAGATATGATACATTGGACCCATTCAACATTGTTTGATCTCCAATCCCAGGTGTGATGCAGCTCTAAAAGGGTGGATTGTTCGACCTCATTGTTCTTGGTTTATTGTGATTTGCAGGTTTATTGTCTCCATCAATTGCATTCGCTACACTGTGCATGCAAGCTCCTTTACATCAGTGTGCACTCGCTCCTAGCAATGGAATACTCTTCTTCAAAGCCTATCCTCACCCCATTCAATTATTTTGATTGGAAAGATGATATGGAGATCATATTACGTTCAAAAGGTTACTACCGAGTCACTCTTGGTCTTGAATTGGAGCCAAACAATCTGTCAGATAGAACCAAACACTACAACAAGATTGATGAAGCTTATGGTCTTCTTTGTCTCTCCATCTCCAAATATCTTCACTTCCATCTTAGTGGATTGAAGACTCCAAAATATATATGGGAGCAACTTGAAACACTATTTGGCAAGCAGGATGAGCTTAGGGCTTTTCAATTAGAGAATGAATTGATTGCCCTTAGTCCTGAGAATTTCGAGACCATCAATGAATTCTTCACAAAATTCAAGAACTTGAAATTGCAGTTGAAGAATAGTGGAGTTATCAAAGAGGACAAACAATTGATCCTCTCCATTCTAAGCAAGCTTGGTAAAGATTATTCGGTATTTGTCTCTACTTTCAATTCCGGTCGACTAACTACCTCGAATTGGTAGATGCCTACCTTGAATGCCTTCATTGAGTCCGTCACAAAAGAGCATGACAAGTTGATTCAAATGGGGTTCATAATCTCCAAAGATTCAGCCCTATATGTTCAAGGACCCAAGATCCCGAATGGTAAAGGAAAGCAAAAGAAGGAGAAGCCCAAATTCGAGCCTCACAAGCAAAGAGAGAAAGGCAAACAAACGGATGCACCATCTAGTTCGAAGTTCAAGCAAAAGGGCAAAGAAGGTAACCAAAAATCTAAATGTACTTATTGTAACTGTGGCTTTCATCCTGAAAGTTCATGTATGGAGAATACTATAGATCAAATGGCCCTCCTTTTGGAAAAGAACAACATAACCCTTCCTGACGGTGCAAGGAAGAAGGATAGGAATGATGATCATGAAAGAGGACAAGCACTCATGGAAACTGTTTCGAAGCCCGCTACTCTCTTGATGGATTCGGGTGCATCGAATCATATGGCTACAAATATTGATTATTTTTCCTCATTCGATCCAAACAGATCCATCCCCATCCATTTGGGAGATGACTCAAAAATTTCTTCAAAGGGCAAAGGTACGATTCATGTAGATCATGGAAGCTTTCAGAATGTTCTCTATGTGCCTTCCTTGGCTTCAAATCTTCTTTCTGTGTATCAAATGACACACATTGGTGAACCGAAGCAAGTTACATTCAGCCCTAATACAGTTGAAATTTCTGATATCAAAAGTGGAAGACTTGTTGCAGTCGGAAAGGCAAACCACACTGCAAAATGCTATGAGTTTTCACACTTTATTCCGCTTGCAAAGCCCACTGCTCTTCGCACACATGGTAATGAGGTTAGTAGGCTTTGGCATGAAAGATTTGGGCATCTTAATTATAAGTATTTTCTTCTGCTATCAAACAAATCCATGGTAGATGGTCTTCCACAACTCCGTTCCTCAAAGGGAATATGCATTGGTTGCATTATTGGGAAGCACCCCGAGCACAGATTCGACCGCGGCAAAGCTAGCAGAGCTTCTACTATTTTTGGGTTGATCCATTCTGATATCAGTGGTCCACTGCCCCATATGTCATTAAATGGTTCAAGGCATGTTTTGACATTTATTGATGATTTTTCCTGCTTTACATGGGTATTTTTTGTCAAAAACAAGTCAGAAGTGCTTGGAAAATTCAAGGATTTTAAGGCTTCTGTTGAGACCGCCACTGAGAGCAAGATCAAAGCTCTTAGATCTGATAATGGTGGAGAATATATTAATTCCTAGTTGCTGCAACTTTTTTCCCAAAGCGGAATTCAGATCCAACATGCAGTTCCCTACACACCCCAGCAGAATGGTGTAGCGGAAAGGAAAAACCGGTCACTGAAAGAGATGGCTACATGCATGATTGAATCAAAAGGTTTGGCTGCAAATCTTTGGGCTGAAGCAATCAATGTTTCTGCATACATACAGAACCGTGTTCCACATTCATCCGTGAAAGGTATGACTCCTTTCGAATCATTCTTTGGTCACAAACCGGATGTGTCAAATTTGAGAGTTTTTGGCTCTACTGCATGGGTTAGAATTCCTTCCAAGAAGAGACGAGCTTTGGATCCACAAAGCATCGAGTGCATACTGATAGGATATGGGGAAGAATCAAAAGCATATAAACTCATGGATATCAGATCTAAAAAGATATTCATAGAGCGCAGTGTGCAATTTGAAGAACCGCTTCAAGAATTGCAACTAGTCGAGGAAGAGACTGCCGATTCACCGCCTTCACCAGAAGAAGATCCGTGCAATGATAATGAAGGTATGATTTCTGATATTTCTGATATTTCAGCAGCATATGATGATCATGACATATCAGGTTTGGAATCCGACCATTATGATCCTCCTCAGTTACCAAAGTGGGCCCAAAACACTCTCCAATCTGCTGGTTCGAACCTTGGAAATCCTGCTGATTCGAGACGAACAAGAGCAGACTTTCAAAGAGCAGGTATGGCACTTTCTATTGCTGATCCATTACTTCCTGACATTTGTTATTTGATGGCTAGTTCAGATCCCACATCATACTATTCTTCCCACCGAGATCCGAGATGGCAAAGTGCCATGGATGAAGAGTACAGTTCTCTTCAAAAGAACAACACATGGGAGCTAGTTTCTCTTCCACCTGGAAGAAAATTAGTGAAGTGTAAATGGGTCTACCACACGAAATTTTCTGCTGATGGCTCTATCAGCAAATACAAAGCAAGGCTGGTGGAAAAAGGTTTCTCCCAATTCCAAGGAGTGGACTACACTGAGACCTTTGCACCGGTTGCAAAGATGGATTCCATCCGCCTTGTTTTGGCTATTTCCGCATCCAAGCACTGGGAAGTGCACCACATGGATGTGAAGAGTGCATTTCTACAGGGAGACCTTGCTAAAGAGGTATATATGCAGCAGCCATAGGGCTACACATCAGATCCATCATTAGTTTGCAGATTGAAGAAATATTTGTACGGGTTAAAACAGGCCCCAAGAGCTTGGTACGCAAAGATGGACTCCTTCCTTCTTTCTCAAAATTTACAAAGGTGCAAATCTAATCCGAATGTGTATCTTCAGCAAGTTAAAGGTAATTTTTTGGTTATTGTACTTTATGTTGATGATATTCTCATTACTGGTAGCACTCTTTCTTCAATAAACAAGCTAAAAACTGCCTTAAATCTAGCTTTTGACATGAGCGATTTGGGCTTGCTGAGTCATTTTTTGGGCTTGGAGATAGCTCAAAATTTTGATGGGATCACTATATCTCAGCAAAAATATGCTTCCAACCTGTTATTGAAGTTTAATGTGGCTGAATGTAAGGCATCCCCATTCCCATTCCTCTCAGGAATCAGTCTTGAGGAGGGAGATTCTACACCGCTTACAGATTGCAATATGTATCGACAGTTGATTGGTTCACTACTTTATTTGACACACTCAAGGCCTGATATTTCATATGCCGTGAGCGCCATGTCAAGATATATGCAGCAGCCACATGAGCTTCATTGGCGAGCAGCCAAGCGGATCTTGCAGTATGTGCAAGGTACAAGACAATTTGGCATACATTATGCTGCAGATTCTGAGCTTGATTTCATTGGTTTTACTGATTCAGATTGGGCAGGTGATAGCATTGATCGGAAGTCCACTTCCAGTTATGTTTTCATGATTGGTCATGGTTCTATTTGCTGGTCCAGCAAAAAGCAAGCAGCCATTGCACTTTATTCAGCAGAGGCAGAGTATCGAGGGGTAGTCAATGCCTGCATTCAGGCAGTTTGGTTGCAGGGTATTCTTTCTGAGTTTGGTTTTGGTGGCACTACTTCGACTGTCCTATTCTGTGACAATCAAAGTGCTATCAAGATCTCCACAAATTCAGTTTAGTGGCAGAGGACCAAACACATTGAGATTCATATGCATTACATTCGACAGTTGGTGCATGACCGCACCATCATTCTGCAATATTGCCCTACTGATGAGCAAATTGCAGACATCTTCACCAAGAGCTTCACTGAGAAGAAGTTCTCTTACCTCCGTTCATTGTTGGGGGTGAGTTCCATCATGGTGGAGAGAGATTGATCCATTATTATGCTTTAGCTTGAGGGGGAGCTTTCTTCCCACTGGGTTTTCCCTCTTTCCTCACTTAGTTTATTTTCAGCATTTTTTGGATTATTGTATTGGGGTGACCTTTGGTCTTAGTTACCAGGGCCCCACATTATTTTTTGCACATCATAGTCTAGCTTGAGGGGGGGTGTTCGGATATCTACATCATCTTTTTCAGGATATTGCATGCAATTAGGGTTTGCATGCAAATTCTAGGGTTTGCATGCATTTTGCATGCATCCCAGTCACCAGGTTGATTCCTCCAGCACCTTAGCCACCTTTTTCTAGCACCCGGGAGCCACTTACTTCAGAGTTTTAGCCCTCCTATTCAGGAAGGCACCCACTTATCACCTACTGCCAGAGAAGGGCGCACTTCTTCACCTACCACTGCAGTTCCACTTCAGTTACATTCAGTTAGCTCTGATTCTCCCTGATTTGAGGCTAGTTTCACTCCCGACTGACTGTTTCACTTCCGTTGGACCTCCAGATTGACTATATGACTTGTTCTGACTTCAGTTAGCCTCCCATGCGCCCCCCACTGAGCCTCCTTCCCTTAATCAGTGCTACACACTTCAGTTACACTTGTTACACTCAGTTAGACTCAGATTGACACCTGGATGACTGGTTCTTGTGCATTGATGAGCACCACCAATTGATGATGAGGACTCCTAGTTGGAGTCAAGCTACTCCATTCAATGATTCGAATGGCCTACTTAGTCAATTCAAATTGCTCACTCACATTGTCAGATTATATTGTAATTATTCACCCTTATTGGGATATTGAGCACTGCTGCATGTTTTGCACAGTTTTACACCATATTTTCTATGTTCATCTGTTGTGATTGATTTACTTGTTCATTAGATCTGCTGTGACTAATTTTACACTTAACTGAGAGAATAACATGTATAGCATATCTACATCATATCAACCATGGACACAATAATGCAAGCACACAAGAGACACAAAGTTTCACCGAGGAAAACCAAGAAGGTGAAAAAGCCCGCAACTTCCTCAGAGATAGATAGAGCAATGATACAACCCAAGCATAAGAGATAGTCTTCTCCTAGAAACAGCTTCTCCTCCTCCACTAGTGTGCCACTCTCCAATGAGTGTGTGATTGAGAAAGTGAATGATCAAATAGAGTGCCTCCCGCATTCTATTTATACTTGACTTAACTTGCCTAATAACCTTTACTAGGTCGGCCTTAACTTAACCATATATCATCATGCTGACAGGGCCGACCCCCAATAGGGTGGTCTAATAACCCTTTGACCCACATCACTTATACAGGTTCGATCCCGTCAAGGTGGTCTAATAACCCATCAAGTATAAGTTACGACACTTACAATATAAATGACGACACTTCCGTATAGAGGAATAATAACATATCTATAGGAATACAAACACTTTTGTATAGAGGAATAATAACATCTCTATAGGAATACAATATAGATATATGAAATACATTCCAAAGTTACAAATACATCAACACTCCCTCTTAACTAGGAAGGTATTTCTCGACACAGGTCTTCTAGCACAAGTCTTCTTCTCTGGATCATCATCACTGGATAATCATCATCGAATCATAATCGTCATCACTGCTGCTGCTATCTCAATCAATCTTTGAATCTACTCATCATAGAAAGTTTTACAGAGCCAGTCTTTTTTCATACTGGATGTAGGCCCAACACCTGTAGGTCTTCATCATCACCAGCCATACTGTGGAATCCTCAGGACTGATTACATGCATCAACAAAACCTCGAAAGAGCATCCCAGCATTTTATGAGCACACAGCTCAACCTATCGGATCTCCCAGGATCTTTTACATGTGACTATCACAAAACCTTAAAAGAGTGTCTTTCCAAGCAAGATCTCTAAAGAGAATCTGAGGCCTTTTTCATCCTGTCTAGATCTCCAGGACTTATTACATGTGACCCCTACAACAAAACCTTAAAAGAGTGTCTTTCCAAGCAAGATCTCTAAAGAGTATCTGAGGCCTTTTTCATCCTGTCCAGATCTCCAGGACTTATTACATGTGGTCCCCACAAAACCTTAAAAGAGTGTCTTTCCAATAAAGATCTCTAAAGAGCATCTGAGGCATTTTTCATCCTGTCCAGATCTCCAGGACTTATTACATGTGGTCTAGCAAAACCTTAAAAGAGTGTCTTGCCAAGCAAGATCTCTAAAGAGCATCTGAGGCCTTTTTCATCCTGTCCAGATCTCCAGGAATTATTACATGCTACCCTTGCACAACCTGTACACAGCTACAGAGTATTAAACTGATACTCACCATACATCGTCCTGATGTACATGATCATCTTGATCATCATCACTGCATCGTCCTAATGCATGTCATCTGGAGCAACATCCTGAAGCTCGTCATCCATGATCATCCTGGTCATATAATGAATCCACCTGATGCATACCAAGTATCTACCTGATACATGTCATCATACATGATCCACGTGATCATACAATGTATCCACCTGATACATACACAGATACATGATCCACCTGATAATACAATGTATCCACCTGATATATATCAACATACATGATCTACCTGATCATTCAATGTATCCACCTGATACATATACAGATACATGGTCCAAGCATCCAACATTATGCATATACATATACATGATCCAACTGATCATAACAAGCATCCAACATGATGCATATACATAACAAGCATCCAACATGATGCATATACAGAGCAGTAACTGGAGCATCATCCTAATGCTCATAATCCAGCGCTTACATCCACATCCATGGGAAGGATCCTCCTCTCACCATGCTTGGAATGGTTCCTGCAAATGTGTCCATCACTTCTTCCTCGAAGTGTCATCAATCTGGAGAACACCAAGCCTCTCTTTGAAGTACTTGAACTTCACTCTGGCTAGTGGCTTTGTCAGCACATCGACAATCTGCTCATCCGTCGCAACATACAGGAGCTTCACTGATCCTCTTTGCACCATATCCCTGATATAATGATATTTGATCTCAATTTGTTTCGACCTGTCGTGGAACACCGGGTTCTCAGACAGCTTCACACAACTCTGGTTGTCACAAAAGATACCAGTAGCCTCCAGCGAGAGATCAAATAACTCAGACAGTAGCTTCCATAGCCATACTGCCTCACAACTAGCCGAACATGCTGCAACATAGTCTACCTCGGCTATACTCAGTGCTACGCAGGATTGCTTCCTACTAAACCAAGAGATCACACCTGATCCCATACTGAAGCAACACCCGGATGTGCTCTTCCTATCTACAACACTACCTGCCCAGTCCGAATCAACATAACCCTGCAGGTTAAACTTTTGATTCGCATCATACTTGAGCCCATAGTCAATTGTACCATTCAGGTACCTCAGAATATGCTTTACAATAATCAGGTGAACACCTCTGGGATCCATTAGGAACTGGCTCAATGTGTTCACCGCAAAGCAAATATCTGGTCTAGTGTTCGTCAAGTACATCAAGGACCCAATCATCTGACGATACACAGTTACATCAACCGGATCAGATGAAGCATCACATAGAAGCTTAAGGTTTGATGCCATAGGTGTGGCAATGGCCTTGCATTCCATCATCCCGAACCTCTTCAGGATCTCTACTGCATACTTCCCTTGTCCAAGAAATATTCCATCTGCACTCTGTCACACCTCCATGCCTAGAAAGTAGTGCATCATCCCCAAGTCCTTCATCTCGAACTTGACAGCAAGCTTCCTCTTGGTATCGACAATCAATCCATCCTCACCTGTAACAAACAAGTCATTCACATACAGAAGTAGTATCACATGATTGCCTTCCTCAACCTTGTAGTAAAGGTTGGAATCTGCTTTACTCTTGGTAAAGCCCAAACTAGATAGAAAGTTGTCTATCCTACCATACCAAGTCCTATGAGCTTTCTTCAAGCCATACAAGGATTTCTTCAACCTACGCACATATGAATCCCTGTCATGTGTCTCAAAACCAAGTGGTTGCTCCACATACACTTCCTCCTCGACTACACCATTCAAGAAGGCTGTCTTGACATCCATTTGGTGTATCTTCCACTTCATCACTATAGCCTGGGCAAGTACTGATCTGATGGAAGTGTACTTGGCTATAGGATCAAAAGTCTCTTCATAGTCTATTCTTACTTTTTGGGAGAAGCCACAAGCTACAAATATCGCTTTGTAGTTATCTATGCTACCAACTGCAACATGCTTGATCTTATAGATCCACTTGGAAGTCACAACAGAATTCCCTTCAGGTCTTGGGACCACATCCCAAACATCATTCTTCATGATCAACTAGTATTCCTTGATCATGGCATTCTTCCATTACTGCATTCCGAATCCTGGGAACTTCAGATTATTCAACATCTTCAATATCTTCAATAGATAGTTTTATTTGAATTTCATTTGCTGGAACAAATGTTGTAGTCCTTCTTTTGTAGGTGATGGTATATGATCTTTCCTACAAAGCAAGTTAAATTGCATGATTAGAAACATCTCATAGTTTTCAGAACAAATTCTTACATAAAGAAATATGTTATACAGTCATGCAATTCTTTTTAGCCAATGCTTCAATACAACATTTATCCATATCCCATAACTTTCTAGATGCCTTCCAATCTCTACCAAAACATTGTTAAGAGTTTGCACTACTCCCAACATGTCAGCAAAGAGGTTTCATTCTAGATAAGTAGAAATGGAATGTTGTACAGTGCCATAGGCTACTTATCCATCACATGCATATTAGTAGTATACTGTTCATTTATTCTAATATGCATAATACACACCCTAAGTCTAGGAACATAAGCATATACATCATTGAGCAATATTATTTAAACAAACAAGTATGCAAGAAATGACTATTCAAATACTTATCTTTGTTTGGTTGTAGGGTGGACTCCTTCTCAATATTTGCTTCCTTGCAAGAAATACTTGAGTGTGCTCCCTCTTGATCTTTGCTTCTTGGATTACCTGTCTTTGAGCTTATATCCATCATTGACCACTATTCATGCTTAAGTGTAAACTAGTATCATCATGGTGTCGTCCTGAAGATCTCATACATAATCGTGCGTTCATTAGTATAATCTCAATACTATCAAAACAAAATAATCTTAAACATGTATAGTCATGATCATTTAAAACACAAATAATAAGCATTAGTATTCAAGGTTTCAGGGAAGACTTCTTTTACTCATGCATATTCTTATTTGACCATAGGACTCTTCTGGTTAGTCATATCATCAATCAAGGTAAGGGACATAATATGCATAAACCCTTGATTACTTAACTTTCTAACTTCATAAATAATCATTATCAATCATGCCATATATACTTATATAAGAGATCCTAACACAAGGTAGGATTCTAACTTGATATAGGAAAAACATACCTGGATTAGAATGCTAGCTAGTTATGTATAACATACCCGCATAATGTCTTCTTGTTCTTCTTCAATGACTTGTACTAGTAACCTGCATATCTCATAGGTTAACCATTATAGAACCAAGTTATACATATCTCGTAAGTAGATCTTCTATGTGATCCATGACAATGGATAAATCTTTGTCTTCATGTCACCATGGTCATATGTTCTTGAACTAGAACATGATTTGTCTTTCTTGATGTACCTTTCATGTTAGTGGACAACATCAACCTCATACAACACCACAATGCATTAGTACAATCATAAGTGTCAAAACCCTAATCAATGAATATCTTCTATCATGCATTCATATTTTTATTAAGGTGATACGACAAGTCTAAAATTGATCAAGATTGTACTAATCAAACATATCATAAACTTAATCATGAACAGATTTTGAAACATACCTGGATAAGTCATACCTGTCGAGATTGCTTGTAATCTTCTTATGTAAGGCCTTAGCCTCATCTCCCTCTGAAACAGGAACTTCTTCACTTATGCAAGTGGCCAATCCATTCTCTTCTAGGATTAACCCAATCCACTTGATTTGTAGAAACTGGACCTGGAGCTGGATTAGGGTTTTTCAAAATTCAAACTTCTGAAAGGATAGAAAGATGTGCCTTGATGAGTTGATCAACCTGGTATACTCAGAATTTGAAAAATGCAAAGTTTCACCCCTCAAATTTGCTTTTCAATCTTCCAGATTCACTAGGGAGGACACTGAATTAGGGTTTGAGTTTCCCAGAGCTTGACCCAACCAAATGGTTTGATCCAAAGCTCTAAACTTTGATTTTTCCAAGGAGCTTACAGCTATGGTCACAGATTTAAAAAATTTCCATTTTTGCAGAAGCCCTAATTTTTCACCTTTCCGATCAAATTCCCGAACTAGGGTTTGATCAAACCCGACATTCCACCCAACCAAAAAATTCGATCTTGGTATCTAAATTTATATTTTGATGAGGATCATCCAGCCGTGGTCTCCGATTACAAAAATTCCAACTTTCTCCGAAGCCCTAAATTCCCGTAGCCATGAATGAAGGTGTTCAAAATCCAATTCTATTTTGACAGAAATATGCACCTGATTGCTTCTGGTGTAACTCTGAAATTTCAGATCTACAGGGTCTGAAAATTCTTCCTGTGGTAGCCTGACCTATTATATTTCCAACCCCATAGGTATTACCTCAATTGGATTCTTTGAGAGAGAGTTATGCCAAGTGTCGCAACATGACCTGTTTATGGGAAAAAACAGGAGAGCAAACTTGTACGACATTCCACGTGTCAGTGGTTCAATTTATGCCTCTGAAAAACTTTCCTGAGAAAGTTCATTCCATTCCCTACCTGCCACTTTTTACTAAATTTCATTTGGAGCTTCCTAGCCCAAGTTGTGACCTTTTTTCCTAGGTCACCTATTTATGACTCAGATCTGGAAGAGGCAGAAACCTTATATTGTACAGATAAAAAATGACAAAGTACAACGAATTAGAGGTTGTCCTTTGGAAATAAGGTACATGGGGATCTTATCTTTGACCTGTAATATTTTAAGACCCTGAAACCTCGCCAAAATGTATTTATAGAGAAATTTCTACGATGAATGGTTTTTTCTATATCAAGCCCTAGCTTCGCAAGTGCAACAAGTGTCATAAATGCTATACCATGCCTTATTTCAGGCTAGCTCTGATACCATGTTAGTTTTTGAGAATTTACTTCAATATGATCTAGGATCTTAACTGAGAGAATAACATGTACAACATATCTACAGCATATCAACCATGGACACAATAATGCAAGCACATAAGAGACACAGAATTTCACCGGGGAAAACCAAGAAGGTGAAAAATCCTACAACTTCCTCAGAGATAGATAGAGAAATGATACAACCCAAGCATAAGAGATAGTCTTCTCCTAGCAGCATCTCCTCCTCCTCCACTAGTGCAACACTCTCCAATGAGTGTGTGAGTGAGAAAGTGAATTATCAAATAGAGTGCCTCCCGCACTCTATTTATACTTGACTTGACTTGCCTAATAACCTTTACTAGGTCAGCCTTAACTTAACCACATATCATAATGCTGATAGGGCCAACCCCCAATAGGGTGGTCTAATAACCCTTTGACCCACATCACTTATACAGGGTCGACCCCATCAAGGTGGTCTAATAACCCATCAAGTATAAGTTACGACACTTACAATATAAATGATGACACTTCCGTATAGAGGAATAATAACATCTCTATAGGAATACAATATACATATATGAAATACATTCCGAAGTTACAAATACATCAACAAGAGAAACCCGTCATAGAAGGAAATCAGATAGTAGCTTTGGATTTCATCATTGCAGACCATAGAGATAGCAAGCCTGATCAAGGTAATACCCTGCCTCGCTGCTCTAAACTATGTGGCACAGTGAAAGAAGGTTTTGAGGTCATGAATAAAGGAAGCTCAAATGCCTTGCATGTGGAACCCTGCTTTCATCATAAAAAGGGAGAGGTGACTGATTATCAATGTATTCATGAAGTGTTCCAACAAACTAGGGTTTTTCCTTTAGCAGAAGATGAGGTAGATGGTGGTAGCAATAAAGAGTTTCTTGTTATTTCTCATGAATATAATGAAGACATTCAACATGTTGATCAAATAACGGGTATCCTAGAAGGGATCCAAGAGGGCCGGTCTACTTTTTCTTCGTATCATTCAGGCCCAAATTCCTTGGTACAAGGGGAAGTTCTCCTTCTCGATCCCTTTGAAAACTAGGAGGGAATGTTTGTCGAAGCTCCAGAGCAGAATCAAGTTTTTAACCCAGGAATTCTAAATAGCCAAGGAGGTGATGTTATTAATAGCCCATGTGTTGAAGTAGTCTCTCATGTTACAAAGCTGTAGCCACATCAGAAGGATGCACATGAATATGATGGTCTTGGACTTACTGGGTTGGATAAGGGATCAAGCATACATGATTTTCAGGTTCTACCTGAACCCTGTCACGAGCTTTCAACCCTTGTACCTAGGATGAATGACAAAGAAGAGGTATTTTCTAGGTTGCAAGTCAAATCACAATTAAATAGAGTGCCAGGTAAGTCACAACTGGAACAGACTTGTCATGCCAAAGGAATGGCAGAGGAATGTGGGGGATATCATGCCTTTTATGACCCAATATCTGATTACATGGAAAAATCCTCCCGTTGGAATGATTGGTTGTGTTTTTTCCAAAAGGATTACATCTATTGTCACTACTTTGTGCCCTTGTGCCATTACTTTCTGATTTTAGTTAAGCATGATGTGAAAGCTTTCCTATTGGAGTAGTTGTTGAATTGGTTACATTGGCATTTTCATATCACTTGAGGTTGTAGCCATTTCAGTAGCATAGGGTAGGGTAGTTTGTGCATAAATAAGCTCGGTAGGGCAAGCACCTTTTAGCATTTTTGGTCGCCGTAGTATGTTACAGTTCTCAGTTTGTTTTCAGTTTTCAATAAAGAGTTATGGGTTGAAAATTTTTGTGATGAGAAAGGCCCAATGGATAAGGCACTGGTCTGCGGGGTTCATTGCTACCTCACAGGGAGGATAGAATTCCCAATAGGAGCCAGTTGTTAGCACCAGTTTTGTCCTGGATAAAATGGAGGGTTAGATCCTAGAAATAAGTGAGGAAGGCCTCGGTGTTTGTTCCAAATGGCCTAGAGAAGTGATAGGTGGGGCAAATTGATCAATATTTTGCATCTCAAAGGATTAAATGACAAAAGCATAGGTCTAAACAGGGCATCAAGCATTAAAAAAGGAAAAATCCCACCTTAGTTAAATAGCGGCACACATGGAGGGCGACGATCTGTGGTGAGGAAGATCCATGACTGAGAAACAATCTCGCAGAAGAAATGGTGGTGGTTTAAGCGGGGGTGACATGCATACCCCTCGGGCATGTTGGGATTAGATCGATGGTCGACGATGTAGATCAACAACCAGGAAGTAATTCGTGGATATGACTTGCGCGATGAAGAGGCATTTTCATATTTGCAAACTTTTGGTAGAGGGGCGCAGGTTTCAACAACCCAAATCCAACGGAGTTTAGATCTACAACATAGAGTAAGTTCGCAAATTGAACTAGCGCGAATGGGAAGTAGCCCCATATTTTGTGAAGTGCAGTAGGGACCACACCATTCGACAGTTTGGATGTGGGGGAGACCAAAATTGATTGTGTTGAGTCGATCAAAGGAATGATGGGTTAAAGGACACCTCTGCTACATAAGAATCATTGCCCAAAGAAAGGGGTCCACATCAAAGCCTCCATTTTCCATTTCACCTGCCATGAAAGTCTAATCTAGCTTGCTCAAAGCCACACTGGAGCACAATCATCATCCTGCTGCATGTGAGGAGTCCTGCTAGGCAATCATGCCGAATAATTATCTTGATCATCATCTTATTATATCAGATTCCCCATCATTTACTGTCCACATCCATGATCGAAAGGGTGGCAAACTCATCAACCCTGATATTTTCAGGTAGGATCCGGTTATGGCAGAAGATCCAGATACCAAGGTGGTTTTTCATGCTAGAGAAGGCGCGGTCCGAAGTAGAGGACGATCCCATTCCCTAGTCTCCTGTAAATTTTGACCACGTAGATGAAAGTTCAGCCAGCGAGCCCAAGAAGCCCAAAGAGCGATAGGTTTCCATGAAAGCATAGCGGAAGAAAAGGAAAGGGGTCTATGAAGTTGAGCAGCCCACTCGCCAAATTGCAGAAATTCTCAAAGATTTCATAATCCCCATTGAGGAAGCGACACCTCCTCCTTCAACAGAAGAAGCACCTGCAGCTAATTCCCTCAAAGTGGAGGATTTCTTCGACCAACAAGGCCACATAATAGTCACGACGTAGGGTGGCAGCCTATTCACGATGTTTTGTTTTCCGTCGCATCAGTCTGTTTTAGAATTTTTCAATTTTATATGTAATATTCCTATATTTTTGAGGTCTCTTAGGGCCTGCCAATTGAACAGGGGCCGTTGTAATCCACAATCATGCAGTGACACTTGCAAAGTCAGTAAGGTCTATCTATTGGCTTTCATTCTCTGTTGTAATTAGATTTCAAAGGTGGTGGAATGGGCCATTTAGGCATTGGCTTAGCCATAAATTTTTTCTGTTAGAAATTTCGAGCCTAAGGGCTTATAAATTCCCATGTAGTAGAAATAGAAAAGGGTTGGAAAATCAATGGGTCGAGACCTAAGAAGGCTGCGTTCTGTTTTGAGACATAATTCTTAATAGAATTGCAGTGTTGCAGTTGATGTTTGACAAAGATTCATGTGTCGTTTGAATTGCAGTCTGTATTTTCTTCTTCTCATGTGAATGTATTCCTTGTTTCTCTTTTCCATCTTGTATTCCCTTTCATGCTTGGATAAGTATATATTAAGACAGAATTCATGCACTCATGCTTTCTCTTTTTAATTTCAAGTGTTCACGAAACTCTTCCACTAAAGTTAGCATTGGATTCGCCCTTGTGAGACGCCCATGCTAATGGAATGTTCATTTCTTCTTCCCTTACCAACAGACAACATCCCTTTGACTGCAAATGGATGGATATCTTTCCTTTGTTCTGATATTCCATGCAACAACACTGTTATTTGATATATGTGCTATGTTTTGACTCCACTGCACAATGGTCCCTCTTGTGATTATCTTACCAAAATCTTAAAAACAAATTGCAATGTCAGAGATCTGACCTTCTGAATGTGCTTGATTGAACACCCTAAGCTAGAAGGATTTGTAAATAAGTGAGAGATCCCTCTCTGATGGTACTGGGTCAGAAGTACAGTCTAAAGTGGTTTTGTGGTTACCCCGAAGTGTCTTGCTCCCACAACCTGGACGGTCACTTTGGGTGTTAACAGTTTGGATGGAGTGTGAGACTTTATATTTGATTTTTGTGGTATTTTGAACAATATAAATAGATATCACACCTTAGGTGTCACCAAAATTAGATCCTTCTACTCAAAGTTAATCAAAATTAAAAATCGTGTACCTTTTCAAACCTTGATTGGAATATTTTATTAGGGATGACTTGCAACTGAGATAAAATCCAAATTTAGGCTCCTCTGGGTATGAAGATTCGTCCTGTTGTAGTATTATGTGTCCTCTTTCGGATTCCATGGTTCTAACCTAATTCCGATATGCCAATAGAAAGATATTGCGAATTTCCCAACACTTCTTATGTTTGGTCCTTTCAGAATATCGAACTTGCACGGACTGCCACGTGTCCACTATTTTGGATCCGAGTCTGAAACTTATACCACATATACTTTTGTCTGTACATTTTATGATGGAACTAGTCTCACTCAATTTCATCCTCACATGCCCCAAATATGACCTTTTTCCCTAGAAAACATGTTTTAGACTAGTTTTTGGTCTAGTAAAAAACCCTAGATTATGAGGCCAATATATACGAACTTGTGATGTCTCTCGGACCATAGTTATTTCAGCATTTTTAAGAAGTGGGTTTTTATTATCTCTCTTTAAATCCTTGTAGACAAAAATCTATAGTGAAAATTCCAATATGACTTGTTTTGAAGAACCTAGACCCGAGGAAAGAGTTGTGATACCGAATGTTATGCAAAATATTTCCAAAAAGAGTATGAAAAGAGAAGAAATAGATCATAAAGAGTACTCCACGACTTGATTGAAGAAATTTGATGAATAAAAATCCTCTTAGAGGGGGCAACCTCCTTACAAAATGTACTAAGTACACATTACAAGACAAGACAAGATACTCCAAATGAAAGGTCTCCTTCCTATATATAGGAGACTAAGGGGTACAATCCAAACTAACTGATCCAAGCCAAAATAACTAATATAACCATACTAATGACAATTACCACTAATGGACGAAATCCAACATCAAAACTAATGTAATGAACCACAATATAGGGGTAAATGTGCCCATATTTAGGTCTTAACAAGGGCACATCTCCTAGCTTGGACTAGGGGCACATCTCCCAAGTCTCTGATGCACAATTGCACTCAAACCAATAGTCAAACTGAAAAAATATGTGAAGGGGGTGCTCACTCATTTATTTATAGATGGAGGATGACTTGAGAATCATTTCTCCTTGGCTAATGTGCCATGATGGATGGATAAGGAAAGCTTGGTTTCCTCCTTTCTCCTTTTTTTCTTTGCTTTCTGATTTCTGTTTTTTTCTGGCTTTTCTGCCTTATCCTGCTTTCCTGAACTTTCCTCCTTTTCTAATTTTATCTGGCTTTATGCTTTTGTGTTGCTTTCTACTTTATGCTTCTTTTCTGATTTGCACCATATTTCTTTCCTTTTTCCTAATTTTCTAGATTTGGATGCTTTCTCGTAACTTCTTCTGCAAGTCATCTCTCAAGTCAACCTTATCCACTAAGGCGCACTTCTGGAGCATCATCCTATTTTATTTAAGATAAAATTACTTAATGGATGAAAAAATATTATTTTTGAGTGCATAATAAACTTTAGGAAAAAATAAATAACACTCCCTAATTAATTAAATGCCTGAAATTCAAAATTATCCCCAAGTAAATGAAGTTGTCTCCTCAACCCAAGGGATTGGTTGGGTTAGGAACTTTATCCAGTTATCATTGTTGAGGGGACATGACAATCCTGCCCTCCCAAGATTTATTGTCTTCAAGAAATTTCAAACTGGGATGTTGTAAGATGTGTTCTCCTTCCGAGGTAGCATCCTCACTAGGAAGTCTTTCCCATTGCACCAAAAATTCCTCAATGATTCTCCTCCTTAGCTTCTTCTCTCGGAACTCCAAAATATTCTAAGGAATTAGAACCAGATTTATTTTATCATAAAGGCGTGGCAAGTATTTTGAAACCTTAACTTGTTTCGCTATTTCATTCTTCAAATAGGACACATGGAAAAGATTGCGAATCCTGCTACCTGGAGGCAATTTTAGCTCATAAGACACATCCCTGATATTTCTCATGACTTGGTAGGGACCATAAAATGTTGTATGCAAATTCTTAGCTCCTCTAGAATTCCATGAGGAATTTCTATAGGGATGCAACCTCAAATAAACCAAATATCCTACATGTAAAGCTCATTGAATTCTATGCTTGTCTCCATGCACCTTTTGCATGTTTTGTGCTACCCATAATTTGTCTTTGAGAGTTCTGAGTATGTATTGACTCTCTCGGAGCTAATACTTTTCATTATATGTCTTACAATTACCAAATAGAAGTTCAACAAAATTGAGTGCGTCATATCCATATAGATCTTTGAAGGGAGACATTCCAATTGAGAGAAGAAAACTCTCCCAAATGGAGTCAATTAGTATTTGAAATTGATTTTAACAAGCTCTTAATTAAGTGAATAGGGATTCCTATATTAAAATCAAATATCTTAGTTTGTAGTTTTTTTATTTCAAGTTTTCATGTTAAACTCAATATATTCCCAAAATAGACACATAGAAATATGTAACAAATAATGCCACCTTTATTAGGGTATTTCTTATTCATTAAAAAACACAATCACAAGAACTGCTTCATACATGATTCTATTAAAATCACATTCACAAGAACTCTTTTATAGAGTTCTTTTCTTTAAACAAAGGCCTTTGCAAAAATTTATGACTACATATTCCTATGTAAACTGTTAATATTATATGCTACCATAGACTAGATTGAAAATTCATTAGCATTCAATACATTAGTCACAATAGAAGCATAATAAGGATCTTTGAAAGATACACAATCATAAAGCACAAAACAATATACCTTGGGAAACCCTCAAGGGGAAGAAAACCCAACAAGAACTTCCTCAATATATATGATCAAAGTACAATGCCCAAAATATGTCTCACAAATAAGAGAGACAGAAAGATCAACCTCTATACCCAAGCCAAGCCTCCTCTTCATTCGCAGATGCCTCTCTCTCTCCTCTAATGCGAATTGCACAACTGAGTGAATGTACAAATGGGAGGAACTCACTCTCTATTTATACTTTACTTTTCACTTAAATTTTAATCCAACTAGGTCAGCCCCAATGACCTAACTAGGATGACCTCTCTAGGAAGATAATATAATATTTATATTATATTCTTTTGGGTACTAATGAACCGACTTACAATGGAGGTTTAACCTCATGAATTTTACATGACCAAATATATAATGACATCTCCAAAGAGAAGTAAAACATCCCCATTGGAATTACAATAATAAAGTACAAGTAGAATATACTTTGAAGCTACATTAATTCAACACTCCCCCTTAACAACAAGGGTATTCTAATGACAACAACATCTGTATGTGTAACTCTACACAACATTGTCGGAGGGAGGAGGGAATCAACAACAACATCATTTGATACATCTATAAATCATTGGAAGTTCTTCAACATCATCATCAGCAATTGGAACAACTGTTGTAACCTCATCAAAATCATCTTCAGTACAGAGATGAAGTATCATCATATGCAGCACTGGAGCATCCTCATCTTCAATACTAGAACATCATCATGTGTAGCACTAGAGAATCCTCATATTAAACACTGGAACATCATCATCTGTAGCACTGGAGCATCCTCATCTTCAACACTGGAACATCATCATCTGCAACATTGGAGCATCCTCATCTTTGGTAATGGAAAATTATCATCTGTATCACTGGAGCATCCTCATCTACAGTACTCAGACATCATCAAGAGCATCAAAACCTACAACACACATATGATCATTCCTTTCGAAACTAGGGATCATGGACAATCCTTCCTTTCGGAACTCAGGATTCATTCCAACAACTCTGGGGATCCTTCCTTTCAGAACATGGATCATGGAGATCCTTCCTTTCAGAAATGGGGATTCATTCCAAACAACTCTGGTGATCCTTCCTTTTAGAACCAGGGAGTCAGTCCAACATTCATAGACAATCCCTCCTTTTGGAACCAAGGATTCTGAGAAGAACCTGCAATAATTAATTGATGAATACATGATATATCAGATCACAAAATATTTTTATTGATCGCAGGCCACTTCGAGGGGGCAACCTCCTTTGAGAAATATCAATAAAAAATAACTTAATGGTGCCTTCATTGGCCTCAACACAAACTTATATACTAATTCTAAGCTACAATACTATGGGTCAAAACCATGGGCCAATACAAACTATGGATCAACAAATACTACAAGACGAATTACAAATCATATGCGTCCAACAACAATAATACAAACTATGGATCAACAAATACTACGGGATGACTTGCAAAGCATATGCGTCCAAAACCAATAATACAAAATATGGATCAAAAAATACTACGGGATGACTTAGAAAGCATATGCATCCAACAACAATATACTAACAAAGTAAAGAGAAGGGTTGACATGGGTTCCTAACATCCCCTCCCCCTTAGAAAAATCTTTGTCCTCAAAGATTTAGATGTGGAAATTGTTGCTGAATCTGAAGGAGTGGTTCCCATGAAGCATCCTCTAGTTGCATTCAGTACCACTGAATTAAGACCTCTGTGATAGAGCGAGAGTGAAGCTGACAAGTGCGCTTATTGAGGATGGACTATGGCTCCAAAAGGATAGATCCTTCATTATCTGGTTTTGGTAAAATAGTTTGTCCTCTAATTTTGGTGCCAAGAACTTTCCTTAGACAAGAGACATGAAATACTGGATGAATGTAGGAAGGAGTAATTGCCAATTTATAAGCAACAGACCCAATCTTCTGAAGAATCCTATATGGCCCATATAACTTTGGAGTGAGCTTATGACGCCCTTTGAGTTTCAGGGAGGATTGCTTGTAAGGCTGGAGACGAAGAAAAACCATATCACCTGCTTCAAAAGTGTGCTTAGAACGGTGCTGATCGGCTTTTTGCTTCATGCAATTTCTTGCCATGTGAAGATTTTCTCGCAAAATGCGAAGAATCTGATCATGATTTCAAAGGACCGTGTCAACTTCCTGAACTGGTGAACTGCTAGGGGTGTATGAAAGAAGAACTTGCGGTGCCTGACCATAAATTGCTTCATATGGAGTCATTTTAGAGGTAATGTGTTAAGAGGTATTGTACCACCATTCAGCGAGAGGGAGCCACTTTTCCCACTGATGTTGTTGTTTAGAGGTGAAGCAACGAAGATAAGTTTCCAAGCATTTATTGATAATTTCAGTCTGACCATCTGTTTGTGGGTGATACCCTAACCTCATCTTCAGTTTGGTGCTAGTGTGGCGAAATAGTTCTATACAAAAATGACTGGTGAAAGTCGCATCACGATCCGAGACAATGGAAGAAGGGATGCCATGAAGATGAAAGATCTGGTCCAGGAAAATTTGAGCGACTGAGGAGGATGTATAGGGATGGCTGAGAGCACAAAAATGACTATATTTGGAGAGGCGATCAACCACAACCAAAATCACTGTCTTCCCTCCATATTTAGGAATCCCTTCAATGAAATCCATAGAAATATCTATCTAAATACATGTAGGTATGGGAAAGGGTTCGAGCAATCTTAGAAGGAGTTTTGTTTTACCCTTATTGCGCTGGCAGGTATCACATTCAACCACCATCTGTTGAATTTTCCTTTTCATGCCCTGCCAAAAGAAGTTACGCCGTGCCCGCTCATACATTTTGAGGAACCTAGAGTGCCCTGCCAATGGAGAAGCATGGAGTTCATAGAGGACAACTTGTTGAATATCTGTGCTTTGGGGAAGCACCAGACGACCCTTGTATCTCAAGGAAGCACCATCCCAAGAGTAATATGGTACAAAAGAAAGGTTGTTGGCCAAGCATTAGATGATTTGAGATAATGAAGAGTCATTGACATAGCCCTGTTGCACAGATTGCAACCAATTTGAAACAAGCATAGAAATAGCTGAAAGAGAACCTTGGCCATCAAATGTGTGAGAAAGCACATCCGCCACAATATTGTCCTTACCCTTCTTGTAAGTGATCTCATAGTCATAACCCATGAGTTTGCTAACCCATTTCTATTGTGCTGGGGAGGATACACATTGTTCCAAGAAATATTTTAGACTTTGGTGATCAGTCTTGATGCAGATATGATTCCCAAATAGGTATGGTCACCACTTCTGTACTTCATGCAAAATAGCCATCATTTCCTTCTCATATGTAGAGGCAGCTAAATTCTTACTTGAAAGGGCTTTGCTGGTGAACGCAATGGGGTGTTTATCTTGAAGGAGAATAACACCAAGTCCATTGCTGCAAGCATTACTCTCAATAGTGAAGGGCTTGGAAAAAGCAGGCATAGCTAGAACATTTGTAGTATACATAGCTTGTTTCAGTTTGTCAAATGCACACTCAGTAGCACGTTTCCATGGAAAACTATACTTTTTCAATAGAGCAGTTAATTGAGCTGCAATATTCCCATAATCCTTGACAAACTTGCGGTAGTATCCAGTCAACCCCAAAAAACCATGAAGGCTCTTGAGTGTCTGAGGCTGCGACCAATTGTTCATGGCAGTGATTTTGGCAGGATCCACGTGAACCCCTTGTGCTGAGATAATGTGCCCGAGATACTTGACTTCCTTCTGTCCAAAAACACATTTAGACTGTTTGGTGTGGAGATGATGGTCAGAGAAAAGTTGCATTACAAGATCTAGATGCTGGAGATGTTCAACCCATGTTTTACTGTAGATGAGGATATCATCAAAGAATACCATAATGAATTTCCGCAAGTAGGGCCGAAATATTTTATTCATCAAGGCCTGGAATGTGGAAGGAGCATTAGTGAGGCCAAAGGGAATGAGCAAAAAATCATAGTGTCCATCATGTGTGCGGAAAGTTGTTTTAGGGATATCATCCTCATGAACCCAGATTTGATGATACCTAGAACGAAGATCCAACTTGGAGAAAAATTGAGCACCATGAAGATCATCAAGAAGCTCATCAACAATAGGAATTGGAAACTTATCCTTGATGCTGAGGTGATTAAGTGCTTGGAAGTAAATGCAGAGGTGCCATGACCCATCTTTTTTGCGAACAAGAAGAACTGGTGAAGAAAAGGAACTAGTGCTTGGGTGAATAATACCTTGCTTCAGTAAGTCTCGAGCGAGAATTTCAATCTCTGTTTTTTGCTGAAATGGGTAGCGATATGGCCTGATGTTGGGAGGAATGCTTTTAGGAAGGAGATGAATATGATGGTCCTCTGGCCTTGAAGGTGGAAATCCCACTGGTTCAGCAAAGAAACATGTATATCGATCCAAAATTTGTTGTAGATCCAAAGGAGTAGTGGAGACCGCTGATGGTTGCATCTGAATGGAATGGATCTGAGTGATGACACCATGTGAATTCTTCTTAAGGATTTTTTCCATGCAATGTGAATTAATGATGTCGAGAGACCCTGGTTGTAAGCCTGTCAATGTGTGTTTTTGTCCATTGGGGTAAAATTGCATCCAAAGTTCAACAAAATCCCATAAAATGGGGCCAAGTGTGCGTATCCATTGAGCGCCCAAAACCACATCACATCCACCTAAGGTCAAGAAAAACATGTCGGGGCGCAAGTTGTAATATCCCATAGAGATACGCACATTACGACACTTCCCTTTGCAAGGTAAGGTGCCCCCTTTGGAAACCATGACTTCAAATTTAGAGCAAGGATGGATAAAACAATCATCCTGTTTGGCGATCCAAGGGTCAATGAAATTATGAGTGCTACTAGAATCAATGAGTATTGTAAGAGGAAGCTCCTTGAAGTAACCCCTGACCTGCATTGTTTGGGGGGTGGTGATTCCAGCTAAAGAATTGAGAGATATCTATGGCTGGTTGTCCTGAGATGGAGGGTCAATAGGCGGCTCTGGAATGTCGACCTGAGCATCCATTGTATCTGGATATTCTTCACCAATTTCAGAGGCATGCAGAGAATCCACATCCAAGAGATAGAGCTTTTGCTGAACACATCTCTATCCTCGAGTGAATTTCTCATTACAATTATAACACAGACCTTTTCTTTGTGTGCCTGCATCTTTGTTTTAGAAAAATGCTTGATAGGAGTTAGTCAAGGAGCTGGCAGGATGGGAGGTCATTGAGAACCCATATTTTAGAAGGGAACAAAAGTGGGTTTGGAGCACTGTTGAGCTACAATACTGTCTTATTCCAACTTAGCCAACCCCAGGGCTTCCATCATTGTGTTGGTATAGAACATTTTGACCTCAGAGTAGATTGCATCCTTTAGACCACTGATAAAACAACTTCAGTAGAAGTCATCAGGCAATACTTCGGTGTGGTTGGCTAGTTTCTCAAATTCAGTTTGATACTCTCTCATAGTGCCAATTTGGAAAAGTTTAGTGAGGGCTCTGGTGAAGTCCTCAAAAGCACTAGGACCAAATCGTTGCAAAAGGAGCTAGCAAAAATCTGGCCATTTGGGCTCTTCATGAGCCTTGATGTACCAACAGTACCATTGAAGAGCTTCCTATTCCAAATGAAAGGATGCAAGTGGAACTTTGTTGACATCAAAAGTATTATGTAGATTGAAATACTGTTCTGCACAATAGATCCATCCAGTCGGATCATTACCATTGAAGCGAGGAAAATCAAGCTTCGGACCATGGAAATTGCTGGAAGAAGAGAACCCATTTTCTGATGAAGACTCGGACTGTCGTTTGTTGTTCATGGCTGAATGATCAATATGGAGGCCGATAAATTTTTCATCTTGATCTTAGAGTTTGGCTTGGATGGCTGCAAGTGCTTCTTCCATGCTTTTTGCTCCTACGCGGGTGACAATCATAACCAGGATTTTGTTTTTGGTTGAGTGGGTAGAAAAACACAAACATAAACTATTTCAGTAAATGAAAATCTGGATTTGGGAAAAAAAATCTAAAGTGTAATTTGGGTTTGACTAGGTTTTGGACACTGTCGAATGGATAGGGAAGCATAAAAGGAGGATTTTAGAAGTGGGGTGAAAGAATGAGAAATTTGGCAGAGAGGGACAAAGAAGCATAATTAGGAAAGGAACTATGTGGTAAAATTTGAAGGCGATTGGGTGAAAGCCGAAGAAGTTATGGAAAACCCTAAAAATAGACAAATGTGAGATTTATGGCTTTGGGAAGTGGAATTTGGGATAGGGTCCTCAGGAATGGGATATGCAGAATGGGATTACAGGGGTGTCCGGGAAGTTTCAATGGAAACGGGGTGAAAACAAGGGAGATATGGAAATGGATCTGGATATGCAACGATGTGGAAGGGATCATAAACAGATAGATGTGTAATGATGGGGAAGTGATCGGAAATCGAGGGATCTGCAATGGCATGGAAGTGATCGGAAACAAATGGATCTGCAACGGTGCAGAAGTGATCGACAATAGTTCTGGACAGAGGAAATCTGCGACTTTGTAGCTGAAAATATATATGGACCCCAGGTATGCTCAACTTCCTAATTGTTTAGGGGATTCACTCGGCCACCAACGCTGTCTGACGACTTGCGTATTCGGGCAGTACACCTCACTCCACGGCTCAAGTAAAACTGATAACCACTTTGCCACAAACAACAACTCTTGGTTTACCTCACGGGTGGAACTAGACAATCAGGTAGGGGTCGTTTCCCTTTTCGCTGGCAGGTCCTCTCAATGGGCCAGCTACTTTGGGGTTCTTGTGGTACTCCTCGCAATGAGTTTTAGGGATTATTCCCAAGTACTTCCCACAGTTAAGCAGATAGGCATTATTCCCAGATCTGAACCTACAACAGATACGAATTTTTTTTTGGTAGAAATTCTACCCAACGAGCCTAAGAAAGTGCTCTGATACCAGATGAGAAGAACCTGCAACAATTAATTGATGAATACATGATATATTAGATCACAAAATATTTTTATTGATCGCAGGCCACTGCGAGGGGGAAACCTCCTTTGAGCAAGCTCAATACAAAATAACTTCACGGTGCCTTCATTGGCCTCAACACAAACTTATATACTAAGTCTAGGCTCCAATACTATGGGTCAAAACCATGGGCTAGTACAAACTATGGATCAACAAATACTATGGGACGACTTACAAAGCATATGTGTCCAACAACAATAATACAAACTATGGATCAAAAAATACTACGTGACGACTTACAAAGCATATGCGTCCAACAACAATATACAAACAACGTAAAGAGAAGGGTTAACATGGGTTCCTAACAGATTCAATCTAAGGATCAACATTTAAGACTATCTTTCCTTTCGAAACTCAGGATCTCTGTCTAGGGATGATAAATACCACCACAATCATTTAATACATCTTTGTCTAGGATGATTGATACCACCACAATAATTTAAGACATCTCCGTCTAGGGATGATCGATCCCACAACAATCATTTAATACATCTCTATCTAGGTATGATCAATCCCACCACAATCATTTAAGACATCTCTGTCTAGGGATGATCGATCCCATCAGAATAGTTTAATACATCTTTGTCTAGGGATGATCGATCCCACCACAATAATTTAAGACTATCTCAGTCTAGGGATGATCGATCCCAACAAAATCATTTAAGACTATCTCAGTCTAGGGATGATCGATACCAACACAATCATTTAAGACTATCTTAGTCTAGGGAAGATCGATCCCAACACAATATTTTAAGACTATCTCATTCTAGGGACAATCGATCCCACTATAACTCAAGATCAACATTTAAGACTATCTCTATCTAGTGATGATCAATCCCACTACACCACAGTATCATCAGCATTACTCACCCTTTCGAGGGAAGTCCTTACAAATTATACCAAACTTGTCACGGAAGTGCTCAAACTTCACTCGAGACAGAGGCTTAGTCAACACATCTGCAACATGCTCATCCGTGCTCACATATTGGAGCTTTATAACTCTCCTATACACCATATCACAGATGTAGAAATACTATATTTCTATTTTTTTTACCTCTTATGGAAGACAGGGTTCTCTCTCATTTTTATACAACTCTGGTTATCACATAGAATCACTGTGTATCCAAATCCAGATCAAATAGACCTAATAACAAATTCCGAAGCCATATAGATTCACATATCACATAACAGGCTGCAATATACTTTTCCTTTGCAGTGCGGAGAGAAACACTAGATTGCTTCATGCTTAGCCATGAGATCATGGATGACCCCAGACTGTAAAATCCACCTGAAGTTCTCTTCCTAACTGAGACACTTCCATCCCAATTGGAATCTGTATAACCATATAGTCTAAACTCATGATCTCTAGAATAATTGAGGTCATAATCTATTCTACCTTTTAGGTACCTCATCACATGCTTTGCAGCTACAATGTGCACTCGTTTGGGCTCAACCATATACTGACTCAATTTGTTCACAACACAACATATATATGGCCTCCTATTTGTCATATACATTAGCGAACCAATAATATACCTGTATAGAGTCACATCCACTAATTCTGAAGAAGTATCAAATAATAAATTCAAGTTGGTATCCATGGGTGTGGCCATGGCTTTGCACTCTAACATATCAATATTTTCAATATTTCTACTGCATACTTACCTTGATTAAGGAATATTCCCTCTAGGCTATGCCATACCTCAAGACCTAGAAAATAATTCATTAAGCCAAGGTCTTTCATCTCAAATTCTGTAGCGAGCTTCTCTTTGTACTCTGAGATTCTCTTCTCATTACCTGTCAGGAACAAGTCATCCACATATAACAATAATATGACTGGCTCATCATCCATAACCTTGAAGTAAATGTTAGGATCAACTTTACTCTTAGTAAATCCCAAGCTCGTAAAAAAACTATCAATTCTTCCATACCAAGCTCTTGGATCTTGCTTCAACCTATATAGAGCCTTCTTCAATTTGCAGGCATGCGTCTCTTTGTTTTCAACCTCAAAACCTTGTGGTTGTTCTATGTACACTTCCTCCTCAATAACACCATTCAGAAAAGTTGTTTTCACATCCATCTAATGTAACTTCCACTTCATCCTGGCTGCAGGTGCCATGATGGTTCTAATTGAAGTGTACCTTTCTATAGGAGCAAATGTTTCCTCATAATTGATTCCTTCCTTTTGAGAGAATCCTTGATCCACAAACCTAGCTTTGTATTTCTCAATACTTCCATCCGCAGCATGTTTTATCTTGTATATCCATTTGGAAGATACCACACTTTTACCTTCTGGTTTGGGAACTATGTCCCACACATCATTCTTTATTATTGAATGGTATTCTTCCATCGTATATTCTACCCATTCTTTTTTTTTCAATGGCCTCTTCGAAACAAGTAGGTTCTTTGTCTACAAGATCACACATCAAAGCCACATAACTGGAAAATGGCTTTGGCCTCTTGCTTTCTCTTGTGGATCCTTCTGGAGCTCCATACTTCTTTGCATCTTGAATGATTTCTTGAGCCCAAACTGATTTTCTCTTGCAAGAGATAGGCATGGATGGAGGTTCTTGGGGCTCCAACATATCATGATCTTCCAGAGTCTCAACATTGGGAGAGGGTGAAACCTCTGCAGCTCTAAGTGATACATATTCTTCATATACTTCTTCAAGTTGGCACTTTATAGATCTCTTGAGAGTTGCATCTTCATCAAATGTTACATCTCTGCTAATCTCCATGTGATGATAGCCTGGTATATAGATCCTGAAGGCCTTGGACACCTGACAGTATCCAACAAGGATTCATTTCTTTCCAGAAGGATCCAACTTGGACCTTTTCTCTTTTGGAATATGAATAAACACTGGACAACCATAGTCACTTGTTCTTCGGAACAAGTCTCATCATTCTTCATTTGTAGGTGATCGTTGTACGATACTTCCTACAAGTCAAATTCAATAGCATGGTTAGAAACATTTCATAGTTTCCATAACATATGCATA
This sequence comes from Larix kaempferi, assembly GCA_027924585.1. Taxonomy (NCBI): domain Eukaryota; kingdom Viridiplantae; phylum Streptophyta; class Pinopsida; order Pinales; family Pinaceae; genus Larix; species Larix kaempferi. Next base: position 516,355 of record BSBM01001788.1, read on the forward strand.
AAGAAAAAATTACATTGTCATAATGTTATCAATAACACAACATTTATTCATACCCCATAATCATATGGTAACTTTCTAGATTACTTCCATCTCTACTAGGATATTATTAAGAGTGTGCACTACTCCCAATATGTCAACAAAGATATTTCACTCTAGATAAGTAGCAATGGAATGTTGTATAGAATCATAGGATACTTACCCATCACATGTATATCAATGCATAACACACATCCTAAGTAAATGTGTACACAACTGGACACTATCATTTAAACAATTTGATATAAACAAAAATTTAAGTACTTATCTTTGTTTGTTTGGTAGGATCTCTTTTGATCCTAGTCTCCTTGCAGGGATTACTGGAATGCTTGATGGTGAGATCTACTTCATTATCAAAGTTACTGAACCAATCTTGTATGTTGCTTCTCCTATTCCCTTGATAGGATATTGATAATTATCTTCTAATGATACCTTCTAATGGGAGTTCTTCTCTTATAAACTTGAGAGAGTCTTCTTCTGACCTTTCATGTGCTTTGAAGCAACATTATCAATTAACCATGTGTCATCTCCAGGTGTCACATACCTAGAGAGAGAAGAGAATAAAACATATTATTATATTTCTTCCTTTGCTTTCTTCTTGGGAGGTTCTTCGACTAAGTGAGAATGATTTCTTTTATTGCTCTTATTCTTGTTTTCTTGCTTTTTTTATTTTTTATTTTTTATTTTCTAGACAATCTTTGGAAATATGTCCCATCTTATCACAACGGAAACATTGATAAGAAGAGTAGTATTTTCTCTTGTATTTTCCCTTCTTATACTTTTGAAACTTCTTTGGAGGATGGAACTCCTTAGGATTTTCCTTCTTGAAATGAGGTTTTACTTTTCCTCTCTTTGTATGGGTAGCTAGATCTTGATCATCATCCCTGAGTAGTGCTTCTCGATTTGGTACTCTATCTTCCTCCTAGACACATTCTTCCCATACAACTTCAAATAGTAGACTTTCCTTTCTTGCACACATAGTCTAGATAAAGAATTCTGGAGTTCTAGTAAGACCATTGAGAGCAGTCATTACCAAATCATATTAATCAAGGGTGTTTCCAATAGCTTCTATTCGTTCCTTGAATTGGGAAACCCTTGTAAAGTATTCTTGAATGTATTATCCTTGGCTCATCTTTGTGCTCTTGAGTTGAGTTCTCAAGTTCATATTCCAATTTATGTTTCTTCCTTCATACATTCTAGTTAAGAAATCAAACCTCTCCTTTGGAGTCTTCTTAGAGGACACTTGAGGAATCAAGTGATCTTTAATGGAGTATGCTGTGATCCTCATAGCCCTAAGCATATGTTTCTTTTGCTTCTCTTTAGCTTCAGATTCTTTGGGTTTAGGTAGAAATTATTTAACAAACTTGATAAGATGATTCTCTTCCAGAATGAGTCCAATCCTATACTTCTAAGCACATAAGTTCTCTATGCCTTCCAACTTGTCATCAAGCTTGGTGATTGGTGCCATCTTAACCCAGGGAGCAGAGAATAACCAAAAATCTAAATTTCTCAAAATAAAAAAATTGAACTCACCAAAAGACGCGCTTGACTGAGGCGGGTATGCTAGTACACTTGGTTTCTGAAGATTCCAAAATTTCACCCTTGAAAATTGACTTGCGAAATTATGAACTGCAATTTCTGGCTTTTTCTGGTTTTCTGTAGTTTCTGGTCCAAAGTCAAACTAGTGTTTGAATTTCTGGTAGTTTCACCCATTGAAAAAATTTGATCTTGGTACCAAAATTTCGATCTTGGAGAGGCACACTTGCCTATGCTAATTGCACTCCAAATTTCAAAATTTGTGAGAAGCCCTAATTTTTCACTTTTGGAGAGAGAGAGAGAGATAGTTTTACCTTCTGAAAGTTGCTCTTTTTAGGCTAGCTATGATACCATGTTAATATTATATGCTACCATAGACTAGATTTCAAATTCCATAGCATTCAATACATCATTCACAATAGCAACATAATAAGGATATCTGAAATATACACAATCACAAATCACAAAACAATATACCCTGGGAAACCCTCAAGGGGAAGAAAACCCAACAATAAATTCCTCAATATAGATGATCAAAGTACAATTCCCAAAATATGTCTCACAGATAAGAGAGACAAAAGGATCAACCTCTAGACCCAATCCAATCCTCCTCCTCCTTCGTAGATACCTCTCTCTTTTTTTATGGAAAATATACTCAAGCAGTCTCAAGCAAGATCTCCCAGGCTAGTCCAAGTGGATCTAGAGCAAATAAGTACAGAACACAATCTACTTTCCTAGATCATTAGAAGTGTAGGGTGAAAAGGTAGATGACTTACCTTAGATCTGAAAATCCTTTCCTCTTTGTTGCTCCAAGCTCCAGGTTCTTCAGATCTTTACCTGCAAAAACTCGTCAAGCATATGGAAACAAGCAAACAATAAAAGCATATCTGAATATGAATTGATCTAAGCTAATAGTTAAGGAAGAAATTTCTAAGCATTATCAAGACAACAACACTTATGGAAAGAGTTTGTATTTATGTAAAAAGGGGAAATACATAGAGAGAGAGAATGTCACAACCTAAGCCTTAACGTGACAACTTCCATCTAGAAATCCAAGCCAAGCCTCCAAAGGATGATGTTTGCCTACCAAATATGAGTGAGGATCACCTAGAGTAATTCCACCAGCATGAGAGTACTATATTCCTTCCTCCCTTACCAATGGATATAGGATTCATATTTATAAGGCTAAATGGATAAAGTAGGTTGAATATTAAGGGGAGAGGTCTAAGGGATCCTCCCATTAGGTTAGGGGATCGAATACCAACCCTCCTAGTAACCAGGGATATACCTAGATGTCACCAAGCTTCGAGAAGTCGCTCGATGCTCCACTTTATACACATTAACCAACCCTAGTGCACTCTGCATGAAGAAAATTGGTGCCTGGAAGGGATCAACGCATGTTGCATAAAGGAAACAAGAGCCACTGGTGCACTCTTCTAGAGAGCATCATGCACCTCTTGCTGGAAAGCAGGATGCGCCAGTGCAACTAGACATTGTGGAAACATAAGGACAAAAACTTGCTCTAGATGTTTTCATCCAATGAAACTTCAGGGATTAAGGGACAGAGTTAACAAATGAATCATGATGATTATATTTAGGTGTAACAGAATTCCCCCCAAAGCATGATGCTGGTAAAATAAGATAGGTGAAATGCTTTGTAATGTGAAGGATTGACGACAAGGATTTATTGGTTGGAAGAAGCTGTTGTAGTACAAACGACTCTGAGATACAAATATCACATGATTCACAACATGGATGTCGACCAATTCATTGCAGATCCATGGTAGTAAATACCAAGATCCCACAATCATCAATAGAACACAGTATATAGAGCCACAAATAGAGTTTTATATATCATGACTGTATAATACAAAAATGTGGTACTGATACAAAATATAAAGCACATGAGCTTTCAGTAAAAGTATCCTCTACAAAAGTCTGAATCCCGTGGATTTTAGTACATACATATACATATGAGCCTAGTACCTAGGATTCTCATGGTAATAGACTATGGCCCTCACTACTTTCTGAAGTAGATCGTGTTGATACTATGGCCTTAGGGTAACAGAATATGGCCCTATACTCCTATAGTTTGTCGCTGATAGTGACGAGGTAAATTATGTATGGTTGGCTCCGTGATATCCAGGGTCAACCTCCGGAGGTTCTCCTCCAACTCATCTAAATCCTCTATCACATCACGCTATGCAGCCTCCATCTCTCGCACCAGCAAGACAAGACGGGCCCACGTCTGCACCAAACACGTATCAATCATCAGTACTACTCCAAAATCATCTAAAAAACATAAAAATGAAAAACACAATATAGTTTTCATTCTTACCTATATCGCCCCACTCCACGTACTCAGGAAGAACCAAGTATGGGTCCCCCTTGAAATTGGTACCCTCATAGGGGTAGTCCTCTACTAGGAGTTATCCCCTCAACCACCTTAAAAAAGGAGCATTGTAACTGATAATAGGACCACCACCACCGTGGCGATCCATCACATCGAACCATTGAACCATGTGCGCATCCCTCAGATCCAAATAATCTATCTCTACCTACGGGCATAGATGTTGAACCCGCTCTAAGAAGAATGAGACCACGACCGACCCATAACCAAATTGCTTCAGCTGACCACGTCGACATTTGGTGATTTGATCCCTGAGGTTCACAAGGATCCCCTTGCACTGATTGAAAACTGTGGGAGCCATACACTCCTCTGCATACAACATATGGGCCTTGGTGGCAAGGTGAGGGGCCCTGCTCCCCGAAACCCTCCCAATGGTAAAAAATGCCATGCGTAGAGGACGGTCCATCAAATCCTTGATGAGGATCTTCCCACTAACCACCTGTGTTCCATGAATGCACCATTGATCCAATAAGTCCTCAATAGTTCGGTCACTCCCTCGTGACCCTACCAAATACAGTGGATCTCCTCATTGGGACAACCCCATCAGAAAGTAGATATCCTCTATGTCTATCCTCAGTGTATGGACACCGACACCAACCCCAGTGGAGTCACCATATTTTTTTATGGACAATATACTCAAGAGGTGTCAAGCAAGATCGTCCTAGTCCAAGTGGATCTAGAACAAATAAGTACATAATACAATCTACTTTCCTATATCAATAGAAGTGCAGGGTGAACAGGTAGATGGCTTACCTTAGATATTCAAATCCTTTCCTCTTTGTTTCTACAAGCTCCAGGGTCTTCATATCTTAAGCTGCAAAACCTCGTTAAGCATATGGAAACAAGCAAACGGTAAAAGCATATCTAAATATGAATTGATCTAAGCTAACCGTTAAGGAAGAAATTTCTAAGCATTATCAAGACACAACACTTATGGAAAGAGTTTGTATTAATGTAATAAAGGGAAATACATAGAGAGATATAATGTCACAACCTAAGACTTAACGTCGCAACTTTGATCCAACAATCCAAGCCAAGCCTCCAAAGGATAATGTTTTCCTCCCAAAGATGAGTGAGGATCACCTAGAGTAATTCCACCAGCATGAGAGTACTAGTCCTTCCTCCCTTCCTAATGGAGAGTGTAGCTAGGGTTTTCACCCTAGTTGGTGCAAATGAGCAGCTACTAAGGAGAAGGGACTCCTTAGTAGCAATTCAATAAAACAGTAAAATATGATAGTAAAGAAAAGTAAACTTAAACTAGCATGTGCATCAACAAGAAATAAAAAGACAGAAATATGATAAGAATTTTCTTTTATATTAAATTTACCTCAGATGTTGAGGTTGGTGAAGCTCTTGCAGTAGTCCAGGAGGGCTGCTTCCAAGCTCCAATGGGTTCCTTCTCCTTCTCCAAACTGTTTTGGATATGGGCCAAAGGGGCACTCAAATGTGAAATTAGCTCAAAAGGGTGAGATAGGGTTTCAGGAGTGATTTTAGCAGAATGAGGATAGGGAAGATTGTAGATATGAAATGGCGAGCCTCCATCACCTATTTATAGGTTTTTTAGTGGTGGAGTATTGACCCATGGTTTTTGGCACCATATGGTTTAGGTCAATTGTATAGGGTTTTTGCTTCATTTTTTCCCTCTTTTTCTTCTTTTTTGTATTTTTTATTCCTTTTTATTTGATTTTTGGGAATTTAGGGCCCTTTTAGAGGGTTTTTGCTATTTTTGGAGGAATTTAAATTATTTTGGGGAAAAAAGGGGGTTTTTTGGCCTTTTGGAGGCTTTTTAATGGTTTTTTAAGGTTTTGGAGGCAAATATGGTAAGGAAATATAGACAAATGAGTCATGTAATGAGGGAGATGAGGTAGTGAGCACTTTTTGGGTGTTAACAGATTCCCCCCTGATGTGTGAGGGCAGGAGCTCATCGTATGGATGATAGAAATCATAGGTCTTTTATGGTTTTCTAGGGATGTGGAGAGGAGAAGAAACAAACTAGATCCCCGAACAATGGTCCCGAACAAACTGTAAAAACTGAAAATACATGACCTCAATAATGAATGAGGAATAATCTCAACATATGGATGAGACGGGCATACCCATGCTCGTATCAAGATCTATAACAATAATAATGAGGTCCAAAAATGGGGACTTGAAAGATACATGACCTCAAAATAATGAATGAGGAAGAATCTCAATATATGGACGAGGCAGGCATGCCCATGCTCGTATCAAGATATATAAAAAGTAACAATGAGGCCCAAAAATGGGGACCTAAAAGATACATGGAGAACCACTGTGTACATCATAAGGGTCCAGAGGGGACACAAATCTGGGATATACTGCCGGCCTGACCATGTCTGAGCTGAAGAACTGATACACTGGAATAACAATAGTGTTGCTGAGTATGGTACCAGAGGAATGGATGAGCTGCTAGAAGGTAATAATGACGATGAGTTATGCCCTCAATGGTACACTGAACTAGAGCTGAACTGGGTACTCAAGGAAGCATATAATTGGATGGATTCTGAATACAATCACCAACACAACCCGGACATCCACGGGAACATATAACTCGGTGTTCCGAAGTGACTCACCAATGTGCTAGAGTCGGGGGAAATCTGGGGTCTTTGACCAATAATTGAAGGGATATATACCCTGCGCGATTCTCAATGATGTGATCAAGGTGTTGAAGTCGAGCATGTGAGAAACAACTACTCGAAGAGGCATTGACGACTCCTCTCAAAATGGTCTGTAGGCACTCACCACAAATGGTGATGAGTCCAAGGTGCAGGGACCTCTGGGTCTATCCTCTGGAATAGATGGGTTGGCGTCGACAGAGGGAGACCTGCAACAACCAAGGCAATGATGTTTCCTTGATAGGAGCACGAGGTGGAGAACCAAAGTGTGAGCGTACTGATGGTAGGAATGACATATTGGGGGAGTGGGGAATAACTGGGCAAATAGAGTGGGTGGACTCAAACTTCCTTTGTTTAGAGTATGATGGCGGGGGTGATCGGGAAGCATATGAAACTGACTAGTGGGAAGGGGATCATAGTTTTAATGGATCAGGGATGGTGAGTGATACTCAAGTTGGTGTAAGATGGCAGGAGACTGCAGAATACTCTGAACAAAGGTGACCTTATTGGGGGTGCTTCCGAGATGATCGATCATAGTGCCGATGGGCATTGGGGTGGGGCTTCTTCATGTTTTAAGGAGCTGGAAGAAGTGTGTTCAAAATGGTACTGTCGTGTGGATTTATATGAGCTCAGGACAGTTCGTGCTCGTGGTTGCTTTCAATTTTAAGGAGTCTGAAAGCGATAAGAAGACTCTAAAATAATGGAATGGTACCGTCATGTGGATTTGTACGAGCCCAAGACGGTGCATGCTTGTGGTTGTTTTCAATTTTAGAGAGTCTGAAAGTAATAAGAATAATCCAGGGGGGTTCTTTTTCGTGTGTTAGTCTCCAAGGCCCGAAAAAGCATAAAAGGATGCAATGAAGAACTCTTCTAGCCGGTGTGACTAGAGTATTCCTTTTTTGTAATTAGTCTACCAGGTCTGGAAAAGGGTTAAACTTATACCAGATAGATGCCCTTTCAGGTACTTTAATGAGCATGAAAGGAAGCAAGATTGCTCGGCGATCTTTTCATTCTTTTAGGAGTAAGAAAAGAGATTAACAGAAATTCCCTAAGTTCCTTTTTCGTAAAGGACTTGTCCGACCCGAAAAAGGGATAAAATTATACTGAAAAAAAGGAATGGCCAAGCAAGGAGAGAGTGTTCGATCAAGGGACATTGATGAGAACCAAGAATGAGGGTGGGGGGGAACACTAGTGGGCCTCCTTGCGGGATGATGAATGGTGACAAAATAATGAAATAATTGCAGTATGAATGGAGTGAATGGCTCATGTAAAAATGTGTAACAATTCGATGGCGACCGATGTGGTGCGCAAACCGAGGAAGCAAGGTGCCGAGACACAATGTTGAAATTGTTCCTGGTGAGAGTGAGAAATGATCTCAAGCATCATCACGGGCTCGAAAAACTGAATCCGACAATATAAAAAGTGTCAAGAACGGATAACGGCCGAGGTGGCACACAAACCGAGATGACGAGGGGCTGGTAAAAAATGCCCAAAAAATCTAGGGGTGAGAGCAAGAAATGATCTCAAGCATCATCATGGGATTGGAAAACTGAATCTGATGGTATAAGGAATGCTAAAAACTGACAATGGTCGATGTGGCATGCAAATCAAGATGACGACGTGCATGGAAAAAATTGGAAAACAAAAAGAAATCAAATTGTACAATACAGACCGATGGGTCCACGGGATTATTAAGGATAAAAGCATTTGAGATACAACCCATTACAGAGGTTGTGCAAAGGGTGGCCTTTTGAGTCAGCTAGAATATATGCCCTAACACGGCGTGGTTGGATTCTGAGACATAAAGGATGAAGTCTTGAGAGAAATCTGGAGGGGAGATGAAAGGGGCTTGCGTGAGAGCGTTTTTAAGGGCTTCGAATGCAGCTTGCGCCTGGTCGTCCCAAACAAATGGGATGTGTGTATGAAGCAGACGTAAGAAACCATGAACTGTGGTGGCATAATCAGGAATGAAGCGACGGAGGAAATTAGATTTCCCCTGTAAACTCTAGAGCTGCCGGAGTGTGCGTGGTGTGGGAAGGTTTAATATGGCGTATACTTTGAGGGGGTCTACGATGATTCCTTTGTGGGAAACAATGAAACATAACAACTGGCCTACTAGAATGCAAAAGACGCACTTGAGTGGGTTCAAACGGATTTGATACTTGCGACAATGCAGAAAAAATTGCCGGAGGTCATTGAGGTGGTTGGATCGTTTCTTGGAATGTGCTATGAGATCGTCAAGATAGACTAATAGGATATGGACCAAGTCGTGAAAACAATAGGTCATGGCCCGCTGGAAGGTGGCGCCATCATTTTTAAGGCCGAAAGGCATGACACAATAGGCAAAGGTGCCCCATGGGGTGGTGAAGGCAGTCTTGTATTGATCTTCCTTGCAGATTTGAATCTGGTTGTATCCTGAGAAACCATCCATGAAGGATAGGATCTCATGGCCCGCACACGTATCGATGAGTTGGTCAATGAATGTTGTGGGGAATTTGTCTTTGGGACATGCTCAGTTTAAATCACGGAATTCAGTAGATACTTGGATGGTGCCTTGTTTCTTGTTAACAGGGACGGGGTTAGAAACCCAAGTGGTATATGCAATAGGATAAATGAATCCTACTGTTCGAAGTTTCTCAATCTCTTCTTTAACGGTGGGGATCTTCGATGGATGAATGGGGTGCTATTTCTGGACATGTGTCAATGTGGTGTTCTATGATAGCAGGGTCAAGACCAGGCATTTCGGTATAGGACTAGGTAAAGACATCGCGGAACTCTTGGAAAAGTTTTTTTTACTCTCTGATCTCATACTCAGTGCAGGAGGATCCTAACGTAATGAGTTCATGAGGACTTGCTGGGGCAGAGATATCAATGTGGATTGTGGGTGAGATATTGTCCATGTTACCTTCCTCGAAGGCATCGGGAGCGGGAATGGGCTCTTTAACCTGTCGACTTTGGTGGGGAGGAAATCTTTGGACTCAACTGAAAATTGGGTGGCTGTGGTGGGGGAGGACTCTTTTGGGAGAAAATAGGAATGATGGTGCATATCTTCCCAGGGGTAATCAGGTGTAGTAAAAGCCTCGAGAATCTCCTCATCATTGTGGAAACTTTGGGTCGTCAAATCAGTTTATGAGGGAGTGCTAGTAGAAGAGATCATATAAATGGTATTAATCTCTCCGGTTGGCGGGGATGCTGGGGGGTGGATCTCTTCAATGGTGGGAGGAGCCATCTCGAGGTCTAAGTTATTCATCTCATAGAGGGAGGCTCTATAATCTGGGAGATCATGGTAGTGAAGTGAGTAATGGTTGTAAATACCGCAGATTGCATAAGGGTGATTGGTACGCAGTGATTTATCAAGAGGCTTAGGGGTAGGGTCAAGTTGTACAATCGAGCTGTTGGGGTCGCCATCAAGCATTTGCATGTGCTCTTTTAATGCAGGTAATTGTGGACATTGATGGGTATCATGGCCTAATTCGTCAGACAATGAGCATTTGGGAGGAGCACGAAACGTGGGGAGGTTCTTAACTGTTTTGGGCGGGGGTAAAGCAGTGTATGGTTGTGGGACTCTGCCCCCAGTGTGCTTGATAAGAGGGGATGGATTGGTGGATGAGGAAGGAGTAGTGACACCAGGAGGTGGTTGACTAGTAGTGTTGATTGGTTGCACCGGTTGTAGGATGAAATTTGGTGTTGGAGGGGAAACGGGAGGCGTGATGTACAATACAGGTAATCCTAAAGTTAAACCAGGGAGGCTGAGAGTAGCCATAACCGGGGCGCTTACTACTCCCGAAGGGGGGAATAGGAAGGGGATTGTATGGATGGGTGTGACACCAACATGACTAGCTACCAATGGTGGTTGGGGTAGTAAGGGTGGTTGATGGTTGGGTGTTGGCGTATTGTGGGAAAGGGTACATAAGTCAGATATTTCGGTCACTGGTGACAGGGGTGGAATGGATTGGAATGTTGAGGTCATCGGCGTATCTGAGTAAACTCCAGGTCCCACTGCGGAAACCAACAAGGTAGATGCACTACAAACAGGTTGTTCAACCATACGAAGAACGTTTTTAGGTGCAGCGGGGGCATCGGGATCGTAATAGGTGAGTTGATCAACCTTGACCACGCGTCTATCATGGGGGAATATCATGGTATGAAAAAAGGATGAGGCAACCGCCCGCAAGGCATACATGTAACTGCGGCCAAGTAAGAGGTTATAATCAAGTTGGGCGCTGATGACCTCTATGTCAATGAGCACTATTTTACCAGCTAACTGGACAGGGACATTAGCTAAGAGACCTTGGGGTTGAGCCGAACGACCGTCATAGGCTCGCAATGCAGTGGTGGACTACTGGAGAGTAGGGGATCCCAACTTCTGCCGAATGAATGTGGACATAACGCTTGTAGAGGCACCTTCATCGATGATGCACCGATGGATGACAAGATTTTGAACGGATACTGAAACTTGGAATGCTAATGTGGAAGGCAGGCGTGGTTTGGATTGGTCCAAATCGAAGGCCATCATTCATGAATCAGTTGGGTCAATAGCACCAATGGCTGAAAGCAAAGTCTTGCGCTGTGTAGGACAGTTTTTTAAGACCTCTAATGCAGACATGGCTGCGAGGGAATGAGCTAAATCATCTACAATGTTGTAATTAGACGCAGAGCGAGCATTGGGGTTATTGTTGATGCAGCGAAGTGGGAAGCGAGGGGCTTTGGAGGCACCATCTAGTGGAGCCGGAGGTATTCGTAACGATTGATCAGTGGGAAGAGCGTTGGTGTTTTTGTTGGCGGGAGGGGATTTAGGGGTGGAGCCATATTGGTTCCGACAGGTTTGAAGGTTGACATCGACGGATGACATCATTAATAAGTGGTGGGTACCTGAGTCTATCATGGGTTGATCAGGAGCGGCATAAGTGATTTGCTGTTGTGGTGGTGCGTTTCCTTGAGGGGGAGCCAACGGTTGAGTGTGCACTACGCCTTGGGTTGGTAAAGGGTTTTGTAACACCAAGGGTTGAGTCTGAGGTGGTGGGGGGTTGAACGGTGCCTGAGGAGCCGCGTGCCCTTGGTGGTGGGCATCATCAGTCCAGAGTTGTCGAGCCCACTCCAAATGTGGGAAAGCGTGTGTGTAATGGCCATAGACCCTGCAAATAGAACAAGGATGGTTTGTTCACAAATTAAGATTTTTGGATTGCTTAGGTGGCCTGTTGGGGTTTTGGTTGGCAGGAGCCTAGTTATTATTGTTCGGACAATTAGAGGGTTGATTGCCTTGGTCTGGAGGGGGGTTGTTCCTGAGGTTACGTCCTTTTCCATGGTTTTGCTAGCCTTGTTGGCATTGGTTATTTAGGTTTTGCTGCGGATTTTGTTGGGCATACACTTTCCCTTGGGTGGCAGGTGGGTTCTAGGGTTATGTGGGTGCTGGAGTAGGCTGCGATGGATAATAAGTGGGTGCAGGCAGTGCAGGTGCTGAACCTTGTGGGGGTTGTTGATATGTCTGTGTAATGGGTTGTGGGTTTGCTACAGGTGTTGCCTGTGGTGGATAATAAGCAGGTGGGGCTTGAGAGGATACAAGAGCTTGCGTGGCCTGCGGGTAGTAATATGGCTGAGGTGTGACCGGGGGGGTGTAAGCGGGGGATGCATGGCCAAAGAACTGAGGTGGACATGAGGGTTTGTGGGAATGGTGGTGATGTGCCATGGGAGCATATGAATTGGTTGCTCCGGAGTGGGATGTAGCCCATGAAAGGTCGGGGCCAGGGTTACTACGTGCTATGGAAAAGGGCTAGTTATGTAAGGCAATGTGACCAATGATTCCATCTGCGCATGGGATGCCCTCGACGCATCATGTCGGGAGGAATCACTGTGGGGGCTGTCAAGTATAATGGTATAGAGGTAACCAGAATAGGTGTAAATAAGGTCAAATTGTTGGGATTTTATGATGGCCTCTTCTTCGGACTGGGGCCACTCGGATGCCACATCCTTGGCAATGACAGGAAGGAGATATTTTAGAAACCAATCTAAGAAGATACGGTCATCTAACTTGATTTTGCATAGGCTTCGACATCGACGCCACTCATGAATATGGTTAGTGATGTGGGTGGCCATATTCTGTCTGTAAGATAGTAGGATCTCAACTCCCGTGTCATAGCAGACAGGTAACTGAAAGAACTGCAGGAAGGTCAAGGCAAGGGAATTAAAGGTAGCATGGGTCCCATGGGGCTACTCGATGTACCACTTGGCTGCAGAGCCAGTGAAGGTGCGTTGTAACAGATGGATTCAGACAGAGTCATCCACTGTGGCGTTGGAGGAACACCATAGATGGAAGGACATAATGTGGTTTTGGGGGTCTTAACCTGCCTTGCCCTCAAACTTAGGGATGTCTAATGGGATTTTGGTGGGCATGTGAGGCCACGCAGGGTCGTGTCTTATGGGATCGTTAGTCAATCTGGCCAGGTTAGGAAGGTTGAGACTAGCCATTAATGGAAAACTAGTAGAAGGATGTGACATACTGGTGGTCATGACCATGTTGGGGCCAATGCCCCCAAGTGTAGGGGCTGGGTTCAGGTTGGGGATGTTTCCCCCAGGGGGAGGAACGAAGGTGGTATGGGATGGTCCTACGCTGCCAAGGGTAGCGTGAGTCACTAGTGGAGTTGGGTTGGGTATGCTAGCCACTGGAATGGGCACAACGATCGGAATGGTGGGTGTGGGCCCCATCAAGGGCATACCCAAAGCGGGTGTGGTAACTGGGGTGGTGGTGGATGCTCCACCAATGGTCCCTACAAAGAAAGGTTTGGATGTCATGCCAGCCATGGGGCTAATTGGTGCAGTGTAAGTGGGGTTTTCGGACTCTGCCTCAGAATCAGATGTGAAATAAGGGGCGTCCCAATCGGGTAACAGAGCTCTATGTCCCAATCGGGTAACAGAGCTCTATGTCATCGACGAGTAGAGTCAAGTGACGAAGCTCAAGGTCTGTGACGAGTGGTATCAAGTGATGAATCTTTACATCTATGACTGGTGATGTCAAGTGAACTTTGCTGCGGGGGCTTGCCCCGGAGGTGTCGAGAATGTCTCAAGGACTCAATGGTGACAGATGGTGTCAAGTATCTGGGGGTTGTGTTGAGTGAAAAAACAACTCAAAAACCCTAATGCAACCGAGTGTGCAAAAGGAGAGCACAAAAAATACGACACTTAGGCCAACAACCGGCTCAAAACACTTACTGTAATAGTTGTACTACAGTAAGTGGAGCGTCAACAACAATGGTCAGAATACCAACAAGCAGCAGGTTTCCTAAAAAATAAAAATAGTGGACTCACATGACCAAAGGGAGGTAAGGGAGCATGCAAACACCTAGCTAAATAGTATTCTGACTCAACTAGACATATCCTCTGCAAGGTGATGAAATCCAATTCAAACAATATGGATAGTAGAGCCAAGTGGCTAAAGATATCCCCCTACCGGGAGGGACACCGGGTAAGACAATCCTAGAAGAAAGGAAACTAAGATACCCTATTCATGACACATCCAGAAAAAGTGAATCTGCAGCTCTAGTCCTATCACTGTGTGGGCCTAAAAGGAATCACCACACGCAGACCAACGAGTAGGTAGCCTTTGGTTACTGAATGGATTGCGGTATTCCACTCAGGCCTCCGGAACCAGTCTGGCTACTTCAACCCTCCTAGGGGAGCCCTTTGATAAACTGGTTGTGACCGTGCCAAAAAATACTAGGGGATTTTGGTTCCCTAATAGACAACAACTATGTCTCAAGTGTAAGCGATCGAGGGGTGTTATTTGGATTCCTATCCCCCCTGTCCTACCTAACTACAATATTCTTATGTGTTCCCCAAGTGGGGTTAGAATGTTGGTTGTGTTAAGTAGTATTTTAGGGCTCACTTGAATTAGGTGACAGAGTGTGTGCGTGTGAGGTAATGAACCTAATCAAAAGTGCCACGGGGTGGGAAACTTTCTAACTAATAATAATAATGTAGAAATTAAACTTGTAATGCAAAATTTTCTTTTTTCAATTAAAATGCTTAAACTTTAAATTTTTTTGTAAATGGAACAGAAAGCAAACTGCAGAAAAAGGCTGTAAGTAAGTAAGGCTGTAGATAGAAAAGATGGCTGTGCAGGTGCAGAAAATATTGCAGCAAAGTGCTGGGTTCAAAACAGGGTAAAAAAGTGCAGAAAATAGATCGCGGGTCTGTGGCAAAACTACGTAGGTGGATCGCGAGAAACAGGCTGAAAGCCATGGGGCGATCGCAGGAAACAGGTTGAAAGCCGCAGGGAGATCGTAGGAAGTAGGCTGAAAGCCGTGGGGAGATCGCAGGTAATAGGCTGAAACCCATGGGGAGATCATAGGAAACAGGCTGAAAGCCACGGGGAGATCGCTGGAAACAGGCTGAAAGCCGTGGGGAGATTGCAGGAAACAGACTGAAAGCCGTGGGGAGATTGCAGGAAACAAGATGAAAGCCGTAGGGAGATCGCAGGAAACAGGCTGAAAGCCGCGGGGAGATCGCAGGAAACAGGCTGAAAGCCACGGTCAGATCACAACAAACAGGTTGAAAGCCGTGGTCGGATCGTAGCTATGGGGAAAAAATATGCAATTTCCGGCAGCAAACCCAACTGCCGAAAGGGACAGCCGAAAGGGGAAAACAGAAAAATACTTGCAGAAAATTAAAAACATCTAAAAATTATAACCAGAAACTCAAAGGAACACTAGGGGAGTTGCCAAAACTGTAGCTAGGGTTTTCACCCTAGCTGGTGCAAATGAGCACCTACTAAGGAGAAGGGACTCCTTAGTAGTAGTTCAATAAAATAGTAAAATATGATAGTAAAGAAAAGTAAACTTAAACTAGCATGTGCATCAACAAGAAATAAAAAGACATAAATTTTTTAAGAATTTTCTTTTATATTAACTTTACCTCAGATGTTGAGGTTGGTGAAGCTCTTGCAGTAGTCCAGGAGGGCTGCTTCCAAGCTCTAATGGGTTCCTTATCCTTCTCCAAAGTGTTTTGGATATGGGCCAAAGGGGCACTCAAATGTGAAATTAGCTCAAAAGGGTGAGCAAGGGTTTCAGGAGTGATTTTGGCAGAATGAGGATAGGGAAGATTATGGATATGAAATGGGGAGCCTCCATCACCTATTTATAGGTTTTTTAGTGGTGGAGTATTGACCCATGGTTTTTGGCACCATATGGTTTAGGTGAACTATATAGGGTTTTTGCTTCCTTTTTTCCCTCTTTTTCTTATTTTTTTGTATTTTTATTCCCTTTTATTTGATTTTTGGGAATTTAGGGCCCTTTTAGAGGGTTTTTGCTATTTTTGGAGGAATTTAAATTATTTTGGGGGAAAAGGGGTTTTTTTGGCCTTTTGGAGGCTTTTTAATGGATTTTAAGGTTTTGGAGGCAAATATGGTAGGAAATATAGACAAATGAGTCATGTAATGAGGGAGATGAGGTAGTGAGCACTTTTTGGGTGTTAATAGAGAGAGGCTTCATATTTATAAGACTAAATGGATAGAGTAGGTTGAATATTAATGAGAGAGGTCTAAGGGATCCTCCCATTAGGTTAGGGGATCGAATACCAACCCTCCTAATAACTAGGGATAGACCTCTATGTCACCAAGCTTCGAGAAGTCACTCGAAGATCCACTTTATCCACATTAACAAACCCTGGCGCACTCTGCATGAAGACAACTGGCACCAGGAAGGGATCAACGCAGGTTGCATAAAGGAAACAAGAGCCACTGGCGCACTCTACTAGAGAGCATCATGCACCACCCATGGTCTGGCACCTCTTGCTGGAAAGCAGGATGCGGCAATGCAACTAGACATTATGGAAACATAAGCACAACAACTTGTTCTAGATATTTTCAGCCAAGGAAACTTCAGGGATTAAGGAACAGAGTTAACACATGACTCATGATGATGATATTTTGGTGTAACACTCTCTCCTCTAATGCGAATTGCGAAAGTGAGTGAATGTACAAATGAGAGGAACTCACTCTCTATTTATACTTTACTTTTCACTTAACTTTTAATCCAACTAGGTCATCCCCAATAACCTAACTGGGACTACCTCTCTAGGAAGACAATATAATATTTATATTATATTCTTTTCGGTACTAATGACCTGACTTAGAATGGAGTTTTAACCTCATGAATTTTACATGACCAAATATAATAATGACATCTCCAAATAGAGGTAAAACATCCCCGATGGAATTAAAATAATAAAGTACAAGCAGAATATACATTGAAGTTACATTAATTCAACACAAACATCAAGACTACTATACATTTTTATGTGATGTAAGAAATTTACTACTACTATATCAAAAATATTTGAATGCGTGAAATTAAAGAAAATGGAAGATTTGTGTAAACGTTTGACACACAAATATTTTTTGTTTTTGGGTTATGAGATGCGACCTTCTCACTCTGCACACCTATACTCATTGCATTTATTTCTACAAACATATCTAAGTCATCAATCTATGTTGCATTGATTTCTATGTAACTCTATAAGTGATGGCCTCCTATAAATAGTCTTGTGGCCCTCTTACTGCACCCACCAATACTTACTACATTGATTTTAACAAAGGTATCTGTTGGCACCTATAAATTTTTGCACAAATCCTAAGGAAAGGATTGATTCCACTGATGAAATCCTGGAAGAAATGGTCAAAACCCCCTCCCCAATCATGTCTAGAATGCTAGATCAGATGGAAAGGAAACAATGAGAAAGATGGAGGGTTTGGACACTTTAGGCATAAGGAAGTGGCCCGAATGATAAAAAATGGATAAAAAGACCAATAGTCTATAGTCTGAAAAGGAAATAAAATGATAGAGAAAGCTTGGACTGATCTCCACCATTGATCTAGTGCGCGAAAGAGATCTACGGCCTATAAATCACCCTCGCATAGTGAAGTTGCACAAAGGGAAACACGAGAAAGTGGTCGCGAGAGATAAACCACCAATACAGATGGAAGTCGGAGGAGACCTCGCACGAAAGATTTGATGGTAAGTGGAAAGCGCCAAAGGGCTTGCGATACCATCACGGCAAAAAGGTGGGGTACAAGATCAACGACGCAGGCTGCATGGTCAAAATCTGATGGCATGGAAGATTCATTGTCATATTAGCATGGGATAAGGGAAGATCAATGGCTCGTGACAAAGGAGATCAGATCTACGGCTAGTGGATGCAGGAGATGCAAGGTTGATAACATAATGGGCTCCACTTATGAAAATACCGAAAGCTAGACACCTAGATAGCTCCCCACCATAGATATGCTAAAGTCGAGATCAATGCTCCTTATCGATCGTCGCAAGGTAAAGGAACACCCCAGATAAGAAGAAAAGGTGGTTGCAAGAGTATGTACCATCTGCCATGTGTTATCTCCTGAACACCTCGTGAGGGGGCTTAAGTGGTAACCCAAAAAAAAAAGTTGGTTCGTGATACCATCGTATCCTTATATGTGGATAGGTAAGATGGATGGCTAAGATTTAAAGCCCGTAGAGGATCCTACGGCAGAGAAGAAAAGATGTCAAATAAAAAGGGTTAGATAAAGAATCAGATCAATGGACTAGAAGCAACGCCCAGCAGATCAATGGACGGAAAAGAGGGACAGCTGGAGAAAGTGAGCAGAAGTTATTTGAAATTTTTTTATATATATAACGTGGGATGTGGAAAGTAAACATTTCTTTCTTGAACCTGTCGGAGTTGGAAGCTTCTGGAAGTGCAGAAGCCGAAAAGGACAACAGGTGAAAGGTCCCCCTCAAGCTCTCCCATGACAGGTAGGGTCCCAAACTCCTTTGTTTACAGCGGGAAGAGTGTTTTATAATAATATAATGGTAGACGAATAGGTTTTTGCTAGTTCTAAGGTCAGAGTAACCCTAGAAGACAAGGACTGTGATGTGTTTGACCCAAAGCTTCGGCTCCTTATACCAAAGGTTAAAAGAAGGCTAAAGGCCCTACTTGAATAGGGGTTAGATGTCCATAGAGTCCACCAATCCTTTTTTATCTTTTTCTGCTTAGAACAGATAATGCCCTTCCTAGAGTTCGTATCATGGTGTTCACTAAATTACTCAGAACCCCAACGAGTGATAATGAACGCCAAGAAGTCCAAACTCATATGTAGTAACAAGCTGTTGTCATCCAGAATACCCTTGCTGTGCCAGAGTCTCTGGTCCTAGCCCCCGAAATTTCCTCTAAAGAATCAGTCATTACCCTGTACAGGAAAATTTCTCCTGAAATCCGTAAAGCTTTCCTTGATACCTGTTTAAAACCCGATGTAGAAATTGCAGACACCCCTTGCCTGCCGGACATCAACCTTTTTAATGACAATACCCAATTGGTCCTTTCTTTGATAGCTCAGTTTTTAGGTTTAGACTCAGAATTATGGATAACTGAAATACAACTAAGCCTGTTATTCAGGATTAGTGTTAGTTCCCTAGAGGCGGGAAGTGAGTTAGTACCATCCCTCAAATTTGAGGAATTTTTGGCAGAGAAAATATATGCACAGTTAAGTTGTTTTGAAAATACCATATTTTTTCGGTTCCAGGCATATTTGACTAAAATTATGGAACACCAAGAAGCTGAAGGCCTGTCGAAAGGGAGAAATTTATTGTAGTATGAGCCCGAAGAGGCTGAAGACATAGATGTACAAATACAAGCCCTAATTGTTGCTGATGATCCTATGGAAACGGACCAGCTGCTTGATACTCAGGAAGTATGCGGGAAGAGAGATTCACAGGAAGTCATTGAAACAGAAGAAGAGGAAGAAAGTGAAAAGAAAAGGCTCAAATTGGAAACACTAGATGAGTTATCTGTCTAGATAAGTGATATGGATGAACAGGAAGAAGGGCCATCAGCCCCAGCTATCCAAATACAGGAGTATAAATTCCAAGATGCATCAGGAGGAAATGAGGATAGCAGATTTAAATCCCAAGAAGATATGTTTAAATACCATGGGAAAAATAAGTAGGCTTCTGCACAGAAACTTTTTAAGCTAATTCCCACTGTGAGGAACTTGTCTAAAACATGAGCGTCTTTGATAACAAGTAGAGATATCCAGACACATACTTTCAATCTGACGATATCTGATAAAGAGAAAATGACGGAAGCAAAGATAGACTGGAAGAAGATACCTTTGCCAGATAGGATTCAATTTCATAGGAAAATTGAAGAAGGTCTATATGACGACCTAGTGGAAGCAGCGTTGAAGATATCTAATTTAGAGGTCACTGTAAATAACATGGATGCCCAGTTAAAACATGAAAGGTCATAAATTAAAGCCCTTCAGCAGCATGTCAAAAAGCTGCAGTTTGACTTAATTGAACAGGATGGAGGAGGCAAAGTAAGCCAAAGACTGTTAAAGGATAAAGAAAAATTGATCCAGACCCTACAGAAGAGAACGAAAATTCTCAACACCCAGCTAATACAAGCTCCTGAAGAGACAAAGTTAATACAAGAAACAAAAGAAGGCCCTAACAAAGAGAGGGATGATACAGATAGCATTGTACAGTCCATGTCCCAGATCAACCTAAAGTATATTGAGATACGAGAGCTAAAAGAAGAAAATGAGGTAAGGGAAAAAGGAAAATATGAACTACAACAAAAGTATAAGGAACTGGTAGCAATTAACAACAGGTTTTCTCAGTAGATTACGGGAAGAGCAGCTATGTAGGGGTGCAAGCATTTGATTTGGGATTTGATTATCCAGGAAGCTGAGAGATTTAGACCTTATCTGTATCTCATGAGAACAAAGGAGAAGATAGTCACCGATGTCTTTAAGAGTTGCACTGCTATGAAGGAAAAACTACACAAAAGGCCAAAAGAGACTGCATATAATGCTATAAGATTTTTAAATAGTTTGATAGATAAGGATGTCATAGATTTGAGCATCAAAGACAGAGTCACGACCATTGCATTAGCAAAACAAGTCCTAGGGAAGTATGCGTTGGTCGAAGCTGTGGAGACCAAAGCAAATGAAATGAATGAACAATTGACAGAATTCAAAGGTCAGTTTGTAGGACTAGTAGAAAATGGGTTTCCTGCATTTTGGGATGAAAAGCAAAAATCGATTCCCCAAAGTGAGCATAAAAGTTGATGACTAATAAGCGGATGGATCATTCCAAGTTCAAACATCTGAGCCAACCACTTTCGAGGAAAATCTTGATAGACAAGTTGGACGAAGATTTCGAGATGTTGTATAGATTGATCTCTATTGGCGAAGGACTTCCACCTATGTCTTCTATTGATTAGCTTAACATCAGAGTCCTGGAGAAAGAGATGACAAGTTATGACATCCCATCACCTGAACTTTGGGTAACAGTAGAGAAATACGGAAAAATGAAATATACCTATCATACTCTGCTAGCAGATGCTATCCCTTAAATCTCAGATTTTGTGCATTTCTAAATACCAGTTTATTTTTGATAGAAAAGCTTAGGATATATCTAGGATTTTGATTTTCCAGGACATGGCAGTGGGTTGCCCGTTATGTAATGAGGTTTCATCACTGGACATATACTTTAATATTTTATATATATTTTTAATGGCATACTGGCAAATGCAAGAAAGCGATTGAGCTTATCTTGTTATATTTTCTATTTTATGATAGTGACATCTGAATTGTGATGAGGTGTCCCTGAATTGTAACTAATTTCTGTTTCAAATGGGCTGAGTATGAGACTCCAGGACGCTATAAGTTCCATGTAATTTAAAATGGAAAAGGGGGGAGAACTTTTGAAGCTCTACATATTTTGTCCACTGTTGTTATTTTGAGATATTCCTTGAATAAAATTGTTAGAAGCTTACACGCGTTTTTCAGAGATTCCTGTGTAATTGGTCTGGTAGTCTGTTTTTCCTTTTCTATGTGATATGTGTTTCTTTTCCTTTGTTAATCCATATTGTTAACATTCCTTTGTACTTGGTTCAGTGTAGCATATGAATGAGATTCATAGATATTATGCCTTGTTCATTTCTTACCAAGTATTTCATAAATGATTTTTGCTAAAGTTGGTATAGTATTAATCTGTGTATGCCTTATATCAATGGATTGTTCATCTTTCTTCTTTTTCACCAATTAAATCACTTTGACTACTAGTTGGTTGCTACCTTGCCTTTGTGTGAATGTATTTTCTAAGCATTTGATGATAATGTTTATGTTGCCTCCTTGTTCTCCCACCAATGGTTTACAAGAGTAAAATTTGTCTTACAGAAATCTGACCTTCTGTGTATGTTTAAATAGAACATCTTGAGGAATGAATGCTGGTGTCCTTTTTCATGATTGACGACCTTGATTATTTCCAATTTTTTCATTAGTTTATTGAGAGATCCCTCTCGGACTGTGTTGGGTCAGTAACATCAGTCCAAATATTGGTTAGTGGTTACCCCGAATTATTCTTCTCATGACCTGGGGGTCAATTTGGGTGTTAACAAATTGGCGCCGTTGTCGGGGAGCACAAGTTCTCTTGTTTTCCTTGAAAGAACGACAAAAAATTTCAAAGATTCGAAGAAAAGAGAGATCCCTGTGGGAAATCAGATATTTCCATATCTTTTGAAGGTTGTGAAATTTTTCCCTAGCGACTTCACTCATAAAGCTTTATATTCAAGAAAGCGCTCCATTGGGGAAGACCTCCGAAAGCTGAATCCTAGTTCTGAAGGAGATCTCAACAAGGCATCCTGGCCTCAAGAAAGATCCATACCAGAGGTAACCCTATTCTTGAAACTCTGTTAATTGTTGATGATTCGAAAAGTCTGCTTAGACGAAAAGCTGAAAAAGATAAAGTTAGTACTTCAAACAATGAAAGAATTGTGTCTGAAGAAGAATTCCCTGTTTTTCAAGAATTAAATATAGATATTGACATTGGGGAACCTTTACCAAGATCAAGATACGAATCTTATCTAAGCTTAGGTGAAGGAAGCCTAAATAATCCTGAATCCTACTTGTTAGATCCTATCTGGCGTGATTTACTAGATACTATCAAAGCTAAGAAAGCTAAACCCTGTTCCCAAAATATCCCACCCCTTTCACAAAATCCACCTGTAATCAGGGCTGCCAGATTTGCACCTTTAGCCCTGCCAGCTGTTTTACATGACCTACCTCAAAACTATGCACAAAGGATCGTCTCCTATGATGGAGAGGGAAATTTTTCTACCAGACAGCATGTAGACAAGTTTGAAGATTTTATTGATTTGGAGGAAGTAGATTATGATGATGCAAAGATGAGGTTATTCGCCCAAAGTTTGTTTGGAGAACCTAAGAAATGGTATAGGTTTCTACCAAATGCCTCCATAAATGATTTTGTAGAGTTCAAGACCCTGTTCTTAGAAAGATGGGAAATGATAAGAAGTTCTGCCCTAGTCTTGTCCCAGTACAATCACATCAAGAAAGGAGGTTTCGAGTTTGTGCACGAATTTTCTGCTAGGTTTATGAGGGCATATAATTCTTTTCCAGATGATCTAAGGCCCTGGGTAGGCACTGCGAAACTCCATTTTGTAGATGCCTTTGATGGAGATTTCTCATGTACATTAAGAGAAAGAAAGTTTACCTCCCTGCTTGTTTTGTTAAAGGATGCCCTAGAAGTAGAGGCGAACATGATGGCCTCAGGGAAAATAAAGGGTAAAGCAGAGGCTGAGAGAAACAAGCAGGAGACTCAAACCTCTACCTCATCTGCTTCTAACAATGCTAAATTTGATACCATGATGAAAACCATGGAACAATTGATGGATAGGTTTCCCGTAGATACCAAGCCTCCTCCTTGAGAAAACCCTGAAAACCAGATCCGAAACCCAAACTTTAGAAGACCATCGCCCCCTGCAAGAAATCAAAGAAATCCCAAAGAACAACCAATGCATCCTCCTTTTGCTGAAAATATGGTAGATAATGAAGTACTTGAGGAAACCAATGAAGCCCAGATTCATTTTGTTGACTCCCTAGACCATGAAATATACTTGACTGAAAGGGAACATGACTTCTTTAACAAAGGAAGTACTAGTAACAAACCTTAGTTAGAATCTGAACAATACCTAATGGGTTATCAAAATGTTGTGGATGATCTTCAAAGAAAGCTAAAATTGAGAAATAGAGAAGTTACCATGAGTAAAGGAAAGCTTCCTTTAAACCAACCCCTAGTCACCCCACAGGATGCAGAAGAGCCGAAAGAGAAACAACAAAGAGCTGTTGCAAACAAAAGCCCTTAAAATAAAGAAGAAGATTGTCATCCTTCAAGGGAGGTTAAACCACCAGAAGTCACAGAGATAGTCAAACCTGCCCCCACTTTTAGTCTCAGAGCTGAACTGTCAAATGTAAAGATCTCCATCCCTCTTAATGAGTTACTGAGAAATAATGAATATAGGGAAGAGATAACAAAGCTGGTTAAAGGAAAAAATGAACACTAGCATAATATTCTAGAGTTATCTGATGATGATCCTACCATAATTTTTGGATCTAAGTTGGAAGAACCAGGTGATGAAGAAGTCCCTCCTTCTACTTAAGACAAAATGTCCATGATCAGATCCTACACAATGCCTTAATAGACTCTGGGGCATCTCATAACCTGATGCCAAAATCTGTGCTGAAAGAGCTAGGATTAGAAGTGACTAGGCCATACCAAGACCTTTTCTCCTTTGATTATAGAAAAGTACCATGTTTGGGACTGATTAAGAATATGGTAGTAACTCTAACCCAACTCCCTGCTAAAAGTGTCATGATGGATGTGGTAGTGGCTGATGTACCTGCAAAGTTTGGGATGCTTTTGTCAAGATCCTGGGTTTCGAAGTTGAAAGGAACTATGCAGATGGATTTGTCTTATGCCACAATTCTCAATTTTGGAGTTAATATGAGATTGTATAGGGAAAGCAGGATGGAATATGTTGTCAGTAGTAAAAGAAAACTTGAGAATCATCCTATATATGCAGTTGATATAGATATGGGCTACTCCATTTTTGTTGTTGATGGGCCTTGTTGTGATCTTGACCCGCCTTCATATAGGGAAGTTAATGAAGATAAGGAATTTGCAACCAGATATGAAGCTTCTGAAAGAGAAAAAATTGAAGAAGGCTAGTGGAAAATGTATTTTGATGGTTCTGTGAGCAAGAATGGTGCTGGAGCATGGGTTTGGATCATTCCTCCCAACTAGGAGTCTAGGGCACTTTCATACAAGCTAACATTTGAATGCACTAATAATGTTGCCGAATACGAAGCATTACTATTGGGGTTGCGGGCTCTAAAAGACTTGGGAGCTAAGAAGATAGAAGTGTTTGGATACTCTGAGTTGGTAGTGAACCAGATAAATGATATTTACCAAGCCAAACACACAAGAATGAGAGCATATAGAAATGAAGCTTGGGATTTCTTTGGGATTTTTTTCACAGACCAAGAGATCAGAGTAATACCCAGGCATGAAAATGATGTAGCAGACTCTTTGGTGACTAGTGTTGGAGGATTTAAGACCCCAATCTTCTCCCAAGCTAAGTATGAGGTCGAAATAATCAACAGACCCTCTATTCCTGATAATTCTAAGTATTGGCAGGTATTTGAAGATGACTTACAGGTCAAAATATTTTTGGAACTCTCAGATGAGTTTACAAATGTGCATATTGATACTGAAAATGAGAACCTGGAAAACCTTGTAGAAGTGGAAAATGCTGAAGAAGAAGCTAAAAAGCAAGGGTGGAAAAACATGATGGGTGGTAAGGATATTATTCAATTGAAGAATAATTACATCCCTAAATGTCTGATACCCCTAGAAAAGCTCTTTTATCAAGATGATATAGCCAAAAATACAAAATTTGAGCTTGCCTGAGAATCAGTAGAAGATCAAAACTTGGGTACTGAGAAAGATCCTCGAATGGTGAAGCTGTCTAAAAGACTACAGGCTGACAAAAATAAACGCTATGTAGAGGTGATGAAAAGACACACTGATGCTTTCACCTAGACCTATGAAGACTTGAAGGAGTATGATACATCAATCATACAGCATACCATTCCACTCAAGCTAGGTGAGAAACCTTTTAAGCAAAAATTAAGAAGAATCAATCCTAAGCTAACATATATCATAGAGAAAGAAGTCAAAAATATTTTCAATGCAAAGATAATTGTTATCTTAAGGTTCTCACAATGGATAGCAAATCTGATCCCCGTCAGAAAGAAAAGTGGAGAAATCAGAATCTGTATTGATTTCAGGAACCTGAACAGAGCATCAATGAAGGACAATTACCCTTTACCTAAAATGGAGCACATCTTATAGAAAGTGGTAGGAGCCGAAAGAATTTCCACCATGGATGGTTTCTCAGGGTATAATCAGATTAAAGTACGCCCAGAAGACCAGGAAAAAATTGCTTTTACAACTCCTTGGGGGACCTTCATGTATGCTAAAATGCCATTTGGTTTGATGAACGCTGGAGCCACTTTCCAAAGAGCTATGGATATTGCGTTTCCTGAAGAAAAAGATAAATTTGTGGTGGTATATATGGATGATATAACAGTCTTCTCAAAGTCAGATGAAGAACATCTCAAGCATTTGGAGAGAGTTTTCATAAAATGTAGGAAATATGGTATTTCCTTAAATCCCAAAAAATCCTTTTTTGCTTTGGATGAAGCTAAGATTTTAGGGCATATCATCACCAAAGATGGGATAAAAATTGATCCTGAGAGGGTTAGTGCTATTCAAAAAGTAGGAGAGCCCAGAAGCAAAAAGGAATTGCAATCTTTCATTGGCCAAGTGGGTTTTTTAAGGAGATTCATACCAAGTTTTGCCGAAATAATGAGGAGTATTACAAATATGCTAAGAAAGAGAATCAAATAAAGTGGACCGAAGAGGCCAGAGATTCTTTTAAAGGGATCAAGACAGCCATCACCAAAGCTCCAGTGTTGGTTAGCCCAAACTTTACTAAGGATTTCCTAGTTTTTTCATATGCATCTGAACATACAATAGCTGGGGTGTTGTTGCAGAAGAATGACCAAAATGCTGAACAACCGATTGCTTTTTTCAGTAGAGTGCTGAGAGAAGGGGAACTGAAATATGATATCATGGAGAAACAGGCTTATGCTCTCATAAAATATTTGAAAGATTTCAGGGTTTATATTATACACTCACACATCATTGCTTATGTCCCAAATAGTGTTGTGAAAAGCATTTTGACCCAGTCTGATCATGAAGGAAGAAGGGCCAAGTGGATTGCAGTGTTACTGGAATATGATTTAGAGATAAAACACACTAAACTAGTGAAAGGCCAGGGGTTAGCAAAATTAATGACCGAAAAAAATTGTGACTCCTTGCAGTTGAATTTTCTGGAGAATCAACCCAACAAGCTGGATGCAAACATACAGGTGAAACCTGAATTCTATGAGTCTCCTTGGTATACTGACATTGTTTTTGTACTACAAAATTTACAGGCACAACCAGGGTTAAGTAAAAGCAGAGCCAGATCTGTGAAACTAAAAGCTGCCAAATACTGTATCATGAACCAGTACCTATATTGGAAAGACCCTGGAGGGGTGCTACTAAATTGTTTGATTGAAGAAGAGGCTAAACACACAACATAGGAAGTGACAGTAAACAAAATCCTGAGAGTAGGGTTTTACTGGCTCACTATGTTTTCCGATGTTTACAAAGAGACTGTGGTTTGTCACCAATGTCAGATTTTTGATGAAAAAGAAATGTTGTTTCCCTCCCTCTACATCCTATTATAGTTGAAGAACCTTTTCAACAATGGGGATTAGATTTCATTGGGGAAATAAACCCAAACTCCTCTGGACAAAATAGATGGATCTTGACGGCTACTGATTATTTTACCAAATAGATAGAGGCCATACCTACCAGGCGAGTGACTGAAGGAGTAATCATGGATTTTCTGGAAGATAACATCCTATCCAGATTTGGATGCCCCAAAAGAATTGTGACTGATAACACCCCAGCTTTTTGTTCCAAGAAGATGATTAATTTCTTCCATAAGTACCATATCAGCGTGAATCATTCCATGGCTTATTATCCTCAAGGAAATAGACTCAACAAGAGCCTAGTAAGGATCATCAAAAAGTTGTTAGAAGATAACAAGAGGTCTTGGCATACAAAGTTAAAGTATGCTCTGTGGGATGACAGAATCAGCATGAAAAGAGCCATTGGAATGTCACCATTTTAGTTGGTATATGGAGCCGAAGTGATTGTTCCAGCATCCCTAGGTGTTCCTGTCATGAGGTTGTTATAGGGAATAGAAGAAGAACCAAATCACATGCAAAGAAGAATAAATCAGATAGTTGATCTGAATGAACTAAGGAATAAAGCATATGACAAAGTAGAAAGCCATCAAGAAAAAATGAAGGAAGCTTTCTACAAAAAAGCCAAGGAAGATTATTTTCAGGTTAATGACCTAGTTCTGAAGTGGAATGCCTCTAAAGAAGAAAAACATGGAAAGTTTGACCATATGTGTATGGGACCATATATTATTGCAGTAGTCTGAGGAATAAATTCTTTTGTCTTGGAACATCAAGAGGGATCTGCCTGGTCGGGAGGGCCAGTCAACAGGATATTCTTAAAACACTACCTGCCCTAAGGGAAGCAGGTATTCCATGTACCATAGCCTCTGTATATATTTTTCATTTGTTTTACAATTGTTTTATAATCCCTGACAGAAAACCTGAAAGTCTTGAAACCCTAGAGAAAAGAAGATGAAGTCTAGAGGGCTAGCCATGGGTCCTTTTTCTTTTCATGTGTGAGCATCCCAAATATGTGGCAGATACAGTTGCAGTTCTAAAAAATTAGAAGAAGTTGTTGACTCCAAAGTTTAAATCACCCAATGGATTAGGCACTTAGTCTACGGAGTTCTTTGCTACCTCAGGGAGGATAGCTTCCCCGGCTGGAGCCAATTGTTGGAACCTATAAATTTTTGCACAAATCCTAAGGAAAGGATTGATTCCACTAATGAACTCCTAGAAGAAATGGTCAAAACCCCCTCCCCAATCATGTCTATATTGCTAAAGCTAGGAAAGCAACTCAAATGGAAAGGAAAGAATGAGAAAGATGGAGGGCTTGGACACTTTAGGCATAAGGTGTTAAATTTTCAGTATTAAATCACAATACTATAGGATCTTTGCTGAGAGAATAACATCTACAATATATCAATGCATGACAATCATAATATGACAAGCATCACAAGCATCACAAGAATCAAAAGCATAGAGACAAGAGACACAGAGTTTCCGTGGGGAAAACCCTAAGGTGAAAAACCCCACAAACTTCCTCAGAGATAGAGAGAGCAATGGCTCAACCAAAATACAAACAAATAATACAGAGATAGTCTCCTAGCAGATGATCCTCCTCCTCCTCACTAGTGCGCCACTTTCCAGAGAGAGAGATAGATACTTTTTCGAGTGAGTAAAATAGAGATCTCCTATCTCTATCTATACTCACCTTTTTGCCCAGTGACCTACTGGGGCCGACTTGTCTACTTGAGTACATCCACATTATATTATATATTAATTAGGGCCGACCCCATAAGGTGGTCTAATAACCCATCGGCAAGTACACACACTTGCGACACTTGTCAATCCACATGACGACACTTCCTTATAGAGGAATAACACATCTCTTATAAGGGTACAATAAATATACATATAATATACTGATGAAATACATTCCGAAGTTACATATACATCAACACTCCCTCTTAACAAGGAAGGTATTTCTTGACACAGATTTGCTAGACAAGTCTTCTTCTCTGGATCATCGTCATCGATGCATCGTCATCGTCATCGTCACTGCTGCTGCTATCTCGTCCAATCTCTGTCTCTACTCGTCATAGGAAGTTCTACAGAGCCAGTCCTTTTTCATACTGGATGTAGGCCCACCACCTGCACGTATTCATCATCACTGGCCATACTGTGGAATCCTCAGGACTTTTACGTGCGTCACAAAACCTCGAAAGAGCATCCCAGGCTGTTACGAGCACACAGCTCTACCTATAGGATCTCCCAGGGCACCGAATTACATGTGACCTCACCACAAAACCTCGCAAGAGCATCTGCCAGATATCCCAGGGAACCGAATTACATGCCATAGGCAAAACCTCAAAAGACTATCTGCAGATCTCCCAGGGAAACGAATTACATCTGGTCATGGCAAAACCTCGAAAGAGCATTTGCCAGATGTCCCAGGGAACCGAATTACATGCCATAGGCAAAACCTCGAAAGACCATCTGCAAATCTCCCAGGGCACCGAATTACATGCCATAGGACAAAACCTCGAAAGAGCATCTGCCAGATATCCCAGGGAACCGAATTACATGCCATAGGCAAAACCTCGAAAGACTATCTGCAGATCTCCCAGGGCAAAACCTTGAAAGATCATTTGCCAGATGTCCCAGGGAACCGAATTACATGCCATAGGAAAAACCTCGAAAGACCATCTGCAAATCTCCCAGGGCACCGGATTACATGCTCATCTGCACAACCTGATCCACGGCCATAGAGTATCATCCTGATACTCACCATACATCATCCTGATGTATCCATGATCATCCTGATGTATCCATGATCATCCTGATCATCATCACTGCAACGTCCTGCTGCATGTCATCTGGAGCAACATCCTGAAGCTCGTCATCTATGATCATCCTGATCATCACTGCAACATCTTGCTGCATGTCATCTGGAGCAACATCCTGAAGCTCGTCATCTATGATCATCCTGATCATCACTGCAACATCCTGCTGCATGTCATCTGGAGCAACATCCTGAAGCTCGTCATCTATGATCATCCTGATCATCAATGCATCTTCCTGATGCATACCAAGTATCATACATGATCCTCCTGATCATCAATGTATCCACCTGATACAAATACATGATACATATCATCATACATGATCCTCCTGATCATCAATGCATCTTCCTGATGCATACCAAGTATCTACCTGATACATATCATCATACATGATCCTCCTGATCATCAATGTATCCACCTGATACAAATACAAATACATGATACATATCATCATACATGATCCACCTGATCATACAATGTATCCACCTGATACATATACAGATACATGGTCAAAGCATCCAACATGATGCATAAACAATACATACACATGATCCAACTGATCATATCCAGCATCCAACATGATGCGTACATACATACATAAAATGATCCAACTGATCATATCCTGCATCCAACATGATGCGTACATACATACATAAAATGATCCAACTGATCATATCCAGCAGAAAATAGAACATCATCCTGATGCTCATCATCCAGCACTTACATCCACAGCCATGTGAAGGATCCTCCTCCCAACATGCTTGGAATGGCTTCAGCAAATGTGTCCATCACTTCTTCCTCGAAGTGTCCTCGATCTGAAGAACGCCAAGCCTCTCTCTGAAGTACTCGAACTTCACCCTGGCTAGTGGCTTCGTCAGCACATCTGCAATCTGCTCGTCCGTCGCAACATACAGGAGCTTCACAGCTCCTCTCTGCACCATATCCCTGATATAGTGATATTTGATCTCTATGTGTTTCGACCTGTCATGAAACACTGGGTTCTCGGACAGCTTCACACAACTCTGGTTATCACAGAAGATACCAGTAGCCTCCAACGGGAGATCAAATAACTCAGACAGTAGCTTCCGTAGCCATACTGCCTCACAACTAGCTGAACAGGCTGCAACATATTCTGCCTCAGCTGTACTCAGTGCTACACAGGACTGCTTCCTGCTAAACCAAGAGATCACACCTGATCCCATACTGAAGCAACACCCTGATGTGCTCTTCCTATCTGCAGCACTGCCAGCCCAATCCGAATCAACATAACCATGCAGGTTAAACTTTTGATTCGCCTCATATCTGAGCCCATAATCCACTGTACCCTTCAGGTACCTCAGAACATGCTTTACAGCAACTAGGTGAACACTCCTCGGATCCGTCAGAAACTGGCTCAATGTGTTCACAGCAAAGCAAATGTCTGGTCTCGTGTTCGTCAGGTACATCAAGGACCCAATCATCTGACGATACATAGAAACATCAACCGGCTCAGATGAAGCATCACAAAGAAGCTTCAGATTCGATGCCATAGGTGTGGCCATGGCCTTGCAACCCATCATCCCATATCTCTTTAGGATATCTACTGTGTACTTCCCTTGACCAAGGAAGATCCCACCTGCATTCTGCCACACCTCCATACCTAGGAAATAGTGCATCATTCCCAATTCTTTCATATCGAATTCAGCTGCAAGCTTCCTCTTAGTATCCGCAATCAGTCTGTCATCTCCTGTCACAAATAGGTCATCCACATATAGTAGTAGAATCACAGGATTCCCTTCCTCAACTTTGTAGTAAAGGTTGGAATCCGCTTTACTCTTGGTAAAGCCCAAACTAGATAGGAAACTGTCCATCCTACCGTACCAGGTTCTGGGAGCTTGCTTCAAGCCATACAAGGCTTTCTTCAATCTGCATACATAAGATTCCCTGTCATGTATTTCAAAGCCAAGTGGCTGTTCCACATATACTTCCTCTTCTACTATACCGTTCAGAAAAGCAGTCTTGACATCCATCTGGTGTATCTTCCACTTCATTGCTGCAGCCAGGGCAAGTACTGTTCTGATGGAAGTATATCTGGCTACAGGTGCAAAGGTTTCTTCATAGTCTATTCCTTCCTTCTGAGAGAAACCACGAGCTACGAATCTTGCTTTATATTTTTCCACACTGCCATCTGCAGCATGCTTGATTTTGTAGATCCACTTGGAAGTCACAACAGACTTCCCTTTAGGTCTTGGAACAACATCCCAAACATCATTCTTCATAATTGATTGATATTCCTCAACCATAGCATCCTTCCATTCTTTCTTTTCTGCTGCTTCTTCATAACTGGAAGGCTCTTTGTTCATGATGTCACAGAGTAAAGCAACATAACTGGTGTGTGATCTGGTTCTTTTCTTTGCTCTCTGTTCTTCTTCTGGAATGCCAAATCTTTCTGCATCATGAATGAGTTCTCTAGCCCATACAGGTTTCCTCTTGTGAGAGTTATCCTCACGAGGTGGATCTACAGGTTCTTGTGGATCTTCAAACTCACGAGCAGTTCCTGGAACTGCATCAGTCATGGTAGTGTCTTGAAATCTTGTTTCCTTAGGTTCTTCATAAACTTCAATAGGTGACTTTCTTGATTTGATGAATGCTGAATTTTCATCAAATGTTACATCCCTGCTGACATCAATCTTGTTGAACCCTGGAAAATATATTCTGTAGGCCTTCGAGCTTTCACTATAACCCACAAAGATGCCCTTCTTTCCTGAAGGATCTAGTTTAGTCCTCTTCTCCTTTGGGACATGAGTGTATACTGGACAACCAAATATTCTGAGATGGCTGACTTCAGGTTTCTTACCAGAAAAGACTTCTTCTGGTGTTTTGTTGTCCAATATCTTGTGGGGTGTTCTATTCTGCACATATACAGCTGTTCTAGCTGCTTCTGCCCAAAGATGCATAGGAAGATCCTGGTCATGCAACATTGCCCTTGCTGCTTCCATGATAGTTCTGTTCTTCCTTTCTGCAACTCCATTCTGTTGAGGATTATATGGAGCAGTCAACTCCCTCTTAATCCCTGAATCACTACAAATCTTCTTGAAGTCATTTGAGGTGAATTCTCCACCATTGTCAGATCTGAATGTTTTGATTTTCTTGTCAGTTTGATTCTCCATCATGTTTTTGAATTCCTTGAATTTATCAAACACCTCATCTTTGCCCTTCAAGAAGTATACCCAAGTCTTCCTGGAGAAGTCATCAATAAATGATACATAGTAAACATACCCAATCAGGGAGCAGGATGACATAGGGCCACATACATCTGAGTGGATGATTTCTAGAATATCTTTTGCCTTGCTTTCACTGCTTGGGAAATCCTTCTTAATGTTCTTACCTTTTGCACATCCTTTGCAAACACCTTCATGTTTGGTCTTGATTTCAGGAAGACCCTCTACAGCCTTGCTTGCAATTGGAAGTGCTCTATAGTGCATGTGAGCAAGTCTTCTATGCCAAAGTTCACTTGGCTCCATGGATTCATGTACCATGGCATGTTCGGGTTGACCCTTTAATTTGTACAAGCCTCCCTCTTGCTCTCCAATCACTACTGCATCATCTATGGTATTTCCCTTTGGCCACATTAGTACTTGGCCATCAACAAATGCAACTCTCATACCTTTTGCATCTAAAGCAGAGATGGAGAGTAAGTTCTTCTTGAGTCCAGGTACATAGAGGACTTCCTTCATCTTCAGAGATTTTCCCGAATCTAGGTTGTAAGAAGCTTCACCACTTCCTTTGATTGGGTATTGATAATCATCCCCAAGTTTCACCTTATGGGGTGATTCATGTTCAGAAAGGTTCACAAAAGATTCCTTGAACCCAGTCATGTGTTTGGAAGCCCCACTATCAATCAACCAATCATTACAACCATGGGAGATGGTACCAGTGAGTGCAGAGATCAGAACATACTCTTCTTCACTTGATGAATCATCATCACTACTACTTTCTGCCTTAGCCTTCTTCTTTGGGGGTTCATCATCTTCAGCAGCATGAGCATGAAACCTTCTTTTGCTTCCCTTCTTCTTCTTACTAGGATTTTTGTTATTATCCCTTTTGTTCTTAGGACAATCTGAAGCAAAGTGACCCTTCTCATTGCATGTGAAGCATCTTAGGTATTTCTTATTCTTTTGATAGGATCTATTGTGGCGAGGGTGATCCTTCTTGATTTTGCTTCTTTTGGTGTGAGCTGCAAGAGCTTGATCTTCTCCTCCCATCTTTTCTTCACGAGCTATAAGCCTAGCTTCTTCTTGAGAACATTCTTCTCGAAGTCTACTGAAGGAGATCAACTTCTTCCTTGCACAAATTCCTTGAATAAAGGAATCCCATGACCTGGGTAGGCCATTTAGAGTGGTCATCACCACTTCACCATTCTCCACCATTTCATCTACTGCTTCTAATTGTTCCTTGATCTGAGAGACCCTTGAAAAGTAGGATTGAATGGTTTCTCCATTCTGAAACTTTACTGCTTTCAATTGGTTCCGCAGGGTCATCTTCCGATTTATGTTCTTTCCTTCAAATAGCTTGGTCAAAGATTCAAACATCTCTTTGGGTGTCTTGAGAGAAGACACATGGGGTATGAGATGGTCTTTGATAGAATCGGTAATGATTCTCTTTGCCTTGACCAAGTTCTTCTTGTGCAATACCTTGGCCTCTTCATCCTCTGGGATAGGGATGTCTTCTTTCACATATGAGTCCAACTCATTCTCTTCCAGGATTAGCCCAATCCTATACTTCCAGGCTCGGAAGTTATCAGCCCCTTCAAGCTTATCCTCAAGCTTGGTGTGAAGAGACATCTTTAAGAGTACTTCAAATGGAAATAGAAAAGATTTAGAACTTACCACTTGAAGTGCTGAAAACTGGATCTGGTCCCGGATTAGGGTTTGTCAAAGAAACCCTAAAAATTCAAAAAGTGAATTTCAAAATTCCGAAAGGATAGAAAGATGCGCCTTGGAGAGCTGATCAGCCTAGTACATTTAGAATTTGAGATCAGCAAAGTCTTGCCCTTCAAAATTGCCTTTTTGTCCTCCCGGGTTCACTGGGGAGAGCCCTGAATTAGGGTTTGAGTTTCCCGGAGATCTACCCAGCCAAAAATCTCGATCCAAAGCTCAAACCTTCGATTTTTGCAAGGAGCTTCCAGCTGTACCTTCAGTTTCCAGAACTTCCTATTTTTGTGGAAACCCTAATTTTTAGGGCCAAAACTGAAAATGCTCGGAACTGAAATCTGATTGGACAGAAAGATGCGCCTTGATGAGTAGATCCAATCTACTATACTGAATTTCAAAAATCTGTGGAGAGAAACCCAATAAACAAGCAATACAAGCTTCCGTCACTGCAAAATGTCTTCTTCTCAGTTAAGCTCTGATACCATGTTAAATTTTCAGTATTAAATCACAATACTATAGGATCTTTGCTGAGAGAATAACATCTATAGTATATCAATGCATGACAATCATAATATGACAAGCATCACAAGCATCACAAGAATCAAAAGCATAGAGACAAGAGACACAGAGTTTCCGTGGGGAAAACCCTAAGGTGAAAAACCCCACAAACTTCCTCAGAGATAGAGAGAGCAATGGCTCAACCAAAATACAACCAAATAATACAGAGATAGTCTCCTAGCAGATGATCCTCCTCCTCCTCACTAGTGCGCCACTTTCCAGAGAGAGAGATAGATACTTTTCCGAGTGAGTAAAATAGAGATCTCCTATCTCTATTTATACTCACCTTTTTGCCTAGTGACCTACTGGGGCCGACTTGTCTACTTGAGTACATCCACATTATATTATATATTAATTAGGGCCGACCCCATAAGGTGGTCTAATAACCCATCGGCAAGTACACACACTTGCGACACTTGTCAATCCACATGACGACACTTCCTTATAGAGGAATAACACATCTCTTATAAGGGTACAATAAATATACATATAATATACTGATGAAATACATTCCGAAGTTACATATACATCAACATAAGGAAGTGGCCCGAATGATAAAAAATGGATAAAAAGACCAATAGTATATAGTTTGAAAAGGAAATAAAATGATAGATAAAGCTCAGACTAGTCCCCACCATTGATCTAATGCACGAAAGAGATATACGGCCCACAAATCACCCTCGCATAGTGAAGTTGCACGAAGGGAAACACGAGAAAGTGGTCACAAGAGATAAACCACCAAGACAGATGGCAGTCGAAGGAGACCTCACATGAAAGTTTCGACGATAAGTGGAAACCACCAAAGGGCTTGCGATACCATCGCGGCAAAAAGGTGGGGTACCAGATCAACAGTGCGGGCTGCATGGTCAAAATCTGATGGCACGAAAGATTCATTATCATATTAGCACAGGGATCAAGGCAGATCAATGGCTCGCGACAAAGGATATCAGATCTATGGACAGTGGATGTAAGAGATGCAAGGTTGATAACATAATGGGCTCCACTTGCGAAAATACCGAAATCTAGACACACCTGGATAGCTCCCCGCCGTAGATATGCTAAAGTCGAGATCAAGGCTCCTCGTCGATCATCGCAAGGTAAAGGAACACCCCAGTTAAGCAGAAAAGGTGGTCGTGAGAGTATGTACCATCTGCCATGTGTCTCTCCTGAACACCTCGCGAGGGGGCTTAAGTGGTAACCCAAAACTAGAAGTCGGGTCGCGATACCATCGTATTCTTATATGTGGCTAGGTAATATGAATGGTTAAGATTTAAAGCCCATAGAGGATCCTACGGCGGAGAAGAAAAGATGTCAAATCAAAAGGGTTAAATAAAGAATCAGATCAATGGATCGGAAGCAACGCCCAGCAGATCAACGGACGGAAAAGAGGGACAGCGGGCGAAAGTGAGCAGAAGTTATTCGGAAAAGTTTTATATATATAATGCGGGATGTGGAAATTAAACATTTCTTTCTTGGAGCTGTTGGAGTTGGAAGCTTCTGGAAGTGCAGAAGCCGAAAAGGATGATAGGTGAAAGGTCACCCTCAAGCTCTCCCATGACAGGTAGGGTCCCAAACTCCTTTATTTACAGCGGGCAGTGTGTTTTATAATCATATAATGGCAGACGAAAAGGTTTTTGCTAGTTCTAAGGTCAGAGTAACCCTAGAAGACAAGGACTATGATGTGTTTGACCCGAAGCTTTGGCTCCCTATACCAGAGGTTAACAGAAGGCTAAAGGCCCTACTTGAACAGGGGTTAGATGTCCATAGAGTCCACCAGTCCTTTTTTATCTTTTTCTGCTTAGAACATAAAATGCCCTTCCTAGAGTTTGTATCATGGTGTTCAGTAAATTACTGAGAACCCCAATGAGTGATAATGAACGCCAAGAAGTCCAAAATCGTCTGTAGTATCGAAGCTACCATCATCCAGAATACCCTTGCTGTGCCAGAGTCTCCGGCCCTAGCCCCTGAAAGTTCCTCTGAAGAATTAGTCGTTACCCTGTACAGGAAAATTTCTCCTGAAATCCGTAAAGCTTTCCTTGATACCTGTTTAAAACCCGATGTGGAAATTGCAGACACCCCTTACCTGCCAGACGTCAACCTTTTTAATGACAATACCTAGTTGGTCCTTTCTTTGATAGCTCAGTTTTTAGGTTTAGAATCAGACTTATGGATAACTGAAGTACAACTAATCCTGTTATTCAGGATTAGTGTTAGTTCCCCAGAGGCAGGAAGTGAGTCAGTACCATCCCTCAAATTTGAGGAATTTTTGGTAGAGAAAATACATGCACAGTTAAGTTGTTTTGAAAATACCAGATTTTTTCGGTTCCAGGCATATTTGACTAAAATGATGGAACACCAAGAAGCTGAAGGGCTGCCAAAAGGGTGAAATTTATTGCAGTATGAGCCCGAAGAGGCTGAAGACATAGATGTACAAATACAAGCCCTAATTGCTGCCGATGATCCTATGGAAATGGACCAGCTGCTTGATACTTAGGAAGTATGCGGGAAGAGAGATTCACAGGAAGTCATTGAAACAGAAGAAGAGGAATAAAGTGAAAAGAAAAGACTCAAATTGGAAACACCAGATGAGTTAGCTGTCTAGATAAGTGATATGGATGAACAGGAAGAAGGGCCATCAGCCCCAGTTATCCAAATCCAGGAGTACAAATTCCAAGATGCAACAGGAGGAAATGAGGACAACACATTTAAATCCCAAGAAGATATGTTTAAATACCATGGGAAAAATAAGCAGGCTTCTGCACAGAAACTCTTTGAGCTAATGCCCACTGTGAGGAACTGGTCTAAAACAGGAGCGTCTTTGATAACAAGTAGAGATATCCAGACACATACTTTCAATATGACGATATCTGATAAAGACAAAATGACGAAAGTAAAGATAGACTGGAAGAAGATACCTTTGCCAGATAGGATTCAATTTCATAGAAAAATTGGAGAAGGTCTATATGACTACCTAGTGGAAGCGACATTGAAGATCTCTAATTTAGAGGTCACTGTAAATAAGATGGATGCCCAGTTAAAACATGAAAGGTTAGAAATTAAATCCCTTCAGCAGCATGTCAGAAAGCTGCAGTTTCACTTAATTGAAGAGGATGGCGGAGGCAAAGTAAGCCAAAGACTGTTAAAGGATAAAGAAAATTTGATCCATACCCTACAGAAGAGAATGAAAATTCCCAACACCCAGCTAATACAAGCTCCCGAAGAGACAAATTTAATACAAGAAAAAAAGGATTTAAGTAGGGAGATCAGCAATAATAAAGCTGAATTCCTAAGGTTCGCAGAAAAAGAAGGGTGCTGGGAGAAAGAAAAGATGAGTCCGAAGAATCGGATTGAAGAATTAAAAAGTAGTTTGTCAAACATATGTTCACAACAACTAAAAGAAGGCCGTAACAAGGCGAGGGACAATATAGATAGAATTGTATAGTCCATGTCCCAGATCAACCTAAAGAATGTTGAGATACGAGAGCTAAAAGAAGAAAATCGAAGATTGAAAGAAGAAAATGAGGTAAGGGAAAAAGGGAAAAATGAACTACAGCAAAAGTATAAGGAACTGGTAGCAATTAACAACAAGTTTTCTCAGCAGATTACAGGAAGACCAGCTATGCAGGGGTGCAAGCATTTGATTGTCTAGGAAGCTGAGAGATTCAGACCTTATCTAGATCTCATGAGAGCAAAGGAGAAGATAATCACCGATGTCTTTAAGAGTTGCATTGCTATGAAGGAAAAACTGCACAAAAGGCCCAAAGAGGCTGCATATAATGCTATAATCGTTTTAAACAGTTTGACAGATAAGGATGTCATAGATTTGAGCATCAAAGATAGAGTCACGACCATTGCAGCAGCAAAACGAGTCCTAGGGAAGTATGCATTGTTCGAAGCCGTGGATACCAAAGCAAATGAAATGAATGAACAGTTGACAGAATTCAAAGGTCAGTTTGCAGGACTAGTAGAAAAGGGGTTTCCTGCATTTTGGGATGAAAAGTCAAAATTGATTCCTCAAAGTGAGCATAAAAAGTTGATGACTAGCAGGCGGATGGATCATTCCAAGTTCAAACATCTAAGCCAACCGCTTTCGGGGAAAATCCTGATAGACAAGGTGGACGAAGATTTCGAGATGTTGTATAGATTGATCTCTATTGGCGAAGGACTTCCACCTATGTCGTATGTTGATCAGCTTAACATCAAAGTCCTGGAGAAAGAGATGACAAGTTATGACATCCCAACACCTGAACTTTGGGTACCAGTAGAGAAATATGGAAAAATGAAATATACCTATCATACTCCATTGGAAGATGCTATCCCTCAAAGCTCAGATTTTGTGCATTTCTAAATACCAGTTTATTTTTGATAGAAAAGCTTAGGATATATCTAGGATTTTGATTTTCCAGGACGTGGCAGTGGGTTTCCCATTATGTAATGAGGTTTCATCATTGGACATATACTTTAATATTTTTTATATTGTTTAATGACATACCGGAAAATGCAAGAAAGCGATTGAGCTTATCTTGTTATATTTTCTGTTTTATGATAGTGACATCTGAACTGTGATGAGGTGTCCCTGAATTGTAACTAATTTTTGTTTCAAATGGGCCGAGTATGAGACTCCAGGCCGCTATAAGTTCCATGTAATTTCAAATGGAAAAGGGGAGAACTTTTGAATCTCTACATATTTTGTCCACTGTTGTTATTTCGAGATATTCCTTGAATAAAATTGTCAGAAGCTTACATGCGTTTTTCAGAGATTCCTGTGTAACTGGTCTGGTAGTCTGTTTTTCCTTTTCTATGTGATATGTGTTTCTTTTCCTTTGTTAATCCATATTGTTAACATTCCTTCGTACTTGGTTCAGTGTAGCATCTGAATGATATTCATAGAGATTATGCCTTGTTCATTTCTTACCAAGTATTTCACAAATTATTTATGCTAAAGTTGGTATAGGATTCATCTGTATGCCTTATATCAATGGATTGTTCATCTTTTTTCTTTTTCACCAATTAAATCACTTTGACTACTAGTTGGTTGCTACCTTGCTTCTGTGTGAATGTATCTGCTAAGCATTTGATGATAATGTTTACGTTATACTTGAATCAACTCCATTGCCCAATATAGATCCATGTTGTTCTCCAACCAATGGTTTACAAGAGTAAAATTTGTCTTACAGAAATCTGACCTTCTGCGTATGTTTAAATAGAACATCTTGAGGAATGAATGTTGGTGTCCTTTTTCATGATTGACGACCTTGATTATTTCCAGTTTTTTCATTAGTTTATTGAGAGAGCCCTCTCAGACTATGTTGGGTTAGTAACATCAGTCCAAAGATTGGTTAGTGGTTACCCCGAATTATCCTTCTCACGACCTGGGGGTCAATTTGGGTGTTAACAATATCTATCATGAATCTCGGTTGCATTGATTTCAGTGTAACTCTGCAAAAGATAGTATCTCCTCTATTTTCTTGCATCCCTCTCACTCAAGCCATCAATACTCACCACATTGATTTCAACAAATGTATATGAATCATCAATCTATGTTTCATTGATTTCGAAGTAAGTTGGTAAGAGATGGCCTCTCCACTATGGTTCTATGGCCCTTTCAATACACCAAGCAATACTTGATGAATTAATATTAACGAACATTTCATACACCAAGATTTGTAGCATTGAAGTATGTGGAAACTCTATAGGAGATAAATAATTTATAAGAACTTAGATAAGTTCATTGATGGAGTTAAGTTAATATCCTCTTACAATAAATCATTCTTAATATGCATTAATTTAAATCAATGATATTTTTTATATTCTTATAATAAATCATTCATAATAAAATTAATTTAAGCATCCAATTCTTAATTACCTTCACATGGTGGATGGATTTTATTGCTTCCTACTCTCCCCAAGTCCCCACACCCATGACTGGAACAACATAGATCCATCTTAAAAGTGGCTCAACCAAGTGCCAAGACGGATCAAATCTCTTGAGATGCAAATCCTTCCTTTGCATTTGCACTCTAAAAATGATTTGCACCTCGAGAGATTTGATCCCTCTCGGGCGCTTGGTAGAGCCATTTTTAAGATGGATCTATGCTGGTGTTGCCTTGTCATCATATTTAATTTAAGATAAAAAATTTGAAAAAAAAATTGCAAATAACTCTTTTAATTGTAATTCTATTTATTATTTTTAACATGAAAATACAATTTAATTAGCATGATAATATTGTTATATTAAAATACAAATTAATGAGTAATTTTTTTATTAATATTAATAAGCAATCCAATACGACCTATAAACATTCTCCTCTACTTTAATCTTGAAAAAATAACATTCTCTTCTACGACATGGTAGATGGGTTGTGACTTGAGAGTGACAACTCAATGAAATTAACGTTGAGTGTTATTTCATAAATAAAGGTTTATTAGCTTTTTCTTCCATACATATGTTGGTATTGTTATTGACAAAGTTGTATATATATTGGTTGTGGACACCGTTTATTTTGATAAGTTTGATGTAGAAAAGTTAGGATTTATGATTTTTGTAAAGTTTTCATTGAAATTTATTGTAAGTATAGATTTATTAAATATACATAAGACTTAAATTTATTCAAGTATAAATTATTTCATAATTCATATTTTCATATATTAAATTGTAAAATCATTATAATCATGCAAAATATTTTAAGTAGGATGACAAGACAATTTAATTATTTATATATTTTTATAACAAAATAAATATATTTAATAATTTAATAAGATATTTTTTATTGTATTTAAAAATAGTTATATTATAAATGGAGATCTTTTAAAATTATATATATAATTTTTTACCACATTAATGTAATCAGTTTTATCAATTTTATATATATCTAAATAAAAATATGTTATTCCATTTTGTAAAACAACAAAATACTTTTATGCAACAAAACACTTTTATATAACATATTATATGCTTTCACGCACTAGATATATATAAAATGCAATCCAAATTTAGTGGCATCAATAATTGTGTTTGTATCTTAAGATGTCCAAATATTTTAGATGTTAAACATAATTATTATTTCCAAAATATTTTAATTAAACTTTAAAATTATTATTTTTGAGACATAGTGGATCTTTACTTTCAGAATGAGATTGAAATGAAACATAGCCAAAGCAAAGAATAGAGGATGGAATTATTGGTGATTCCTTGATATGCTAGCCTAATACAAGTTTACATGTCAAAAATTCTACTTTAATCATCAACCCAGGGATGGTGCAAACTTAAGAGGTGTTGGGAATTGTATGTGCAACTGCTGAGATAGTTTTTTATGGTAGCTTAATCTATGAATTTATAAATTATTCTTACTAGAAAACAATTTGATTTACTCTATGGAATGCGTATGATACTACTGTTAGAAACATGAATATTTATTCTGCAAAAACATAAAATCTTATTAACTTACTAAATGATTTGAGCTCTGAAAACATGAACTAATCTATGAAAGCATGCAATGGCTATTCTAAGAAAATTATAGAAATTTACCTGGAATACCTTGAAGATTTTAACTCAGGAAAACAAAAATATTTTTGATATAAGAAAACAATAAAGGTCTATTCTATGAAAACAAAAGATGCTACTCTAAGAAAGCGTGCAAGGTTTAACTTGACCAAAACTTGAATGTTTATTCTATAACTTGGAAATTGTTCTGGAATAGTTTACGAAAATGACCCACAACAATACATAGGCCATAAATTTAAACTATAGACACTATTATTCTTTCCTACAAAAAAACAGAGCATTTTAAGAAATCAAATTTAAACCTTTTACTTGATATTCCAGAGTTTTAATTATCTTGTCATGCATTCTAACCCACAAATATAATTCTAAATAAAAATCACTAATGATGATCTTAATGGAATGAAATATGCCAATCTATTGAACTAATATTTGAATAAGAAAATGGGGAAACTAATTATGCTGAAACAAAAAACAAAAATCATGCACAACACCATGAGGGGTCCCACCTCAAGGTGTATACAACAACTTCAGCTAAACTATAAACTCACAGATTTAGTAAAACATGATTATTCCATTAAGTTTTTTGAAGGTCCATATCAAAAGTACAAAACTTGACTGCTAAAAGATGTAAATTAAAATGTCTAAGATAAACGATAAAGTATGTCTCTCCCTCCGTAATGCGTGAGTCTCTATTTATTATATAACTTAAAAAAGATCCCCAAAAAATCCTCTTTGGAAATCACGACATCAATATTTTCTCGATTTTCCATTCCTGAAAATCAAGGGAGACTTGTAGAGTTGATCTCGAGTTCTCCTTCATTACTTCCTGTGGTCAAATGGATTTGACTATGCTGAGCGTTATTATATATATATATATGTAGCCTTGGAAAAGTGTGATCTTATATCTTCATTGTTTCCATTATTCCTGCACTAATTCGCACATAACACTCATCCATTGGTTAACTCATTAAAAATCATGCTAAGCAAAGAAAGATTACCGCATATCCATCATCACTTTATAATCAACTATAATCATTCCCTATCCTACAAAAAGGGGGTTATTTCATGCTAGTTTGTTTCTCTTTGTGAGTAAAGAGGGAATTGGTAAGTGCAATTGCTACCTATAACATGGGATTATCATTTCCCCCAAAATTCAATAGTTTACACATCCCTGTGTAACCCATCA
The DNA here is from genome assembly GCA_027924585.1 of Larix kaempferi. Classification (NCBI taxonomy): domain Eukaryota; kingdom Viridiplantae; phylum Streptophyta; class Pinopsida; order Pinales; family Pinaceae; genus Larix; species Larix kaempferi. The sequence continues at coordinate 560,669 of BSBM01001788.1, forward strand.
CCTTGGATCATTAGACCTGTATGTTCTCCCATTTTCTCTTTGATATCCCAGGAAACTATTCTTAGTGCCCCTGTCTCCCTATAATACCCCATATTATGCTCCTCTTTAGTCGAAATTCTCTTTTATTCATCTTCATTTATTTCCTCTTTAAGATTTAGAGGGAGGAGGAATGTTGGATTTATCTTCAATCGATTCCATCTAAACTTGTTCTTCGATAGGTATTCCTTGTACATTTTGGATCCAAATAGGGAAACATTCAACCTATGGGGATAGTTTGGATCTGTTTTCTTTAAATCCATGGAGACTCATTTCCACCTTTTATTGTTGGAATCCTCCACATCCTTAAGGATTCCTTGAAGGGTTTTGTCAAAATTATCGATGGATTCTTGTTTTTTTTTCATCAAGGATTGGGATCATATCCTCATCCACCATCAAATTTTTGTGACCTTGGATCATAGTTTTAGGATTAGATGCTTTTTCCTGAATCCATAATATATTTTCCCATTCCTTCGACTTGTAAATGTGGATGTCCTGGGCCCTTTCTACTTCATGATTCATCTAAGAACAAAGAGCTCTTAACTGAAAATCAACAATATATGGATTAGGTGGCCAATTGTATGGATTAGGAAATATGAAATTATGGAGATAACATTTAGACAATTGGTATTTTTCCAGGTTTGTACTATCCAGTCATGCATCCACAAAATCTTTTGGGGTGAATAAATCCAGTGGAAAATTGTTCTTTAACTCAATCAACTAAAACATGCACCATTTTTCCTTGAGATAGATGGCATAGATCCTGGAACGACGCATATAGATAATAATATCTTTATAAAGTTTGGCAATTTTATCCATCGTGGTCTATAGCTTTAGTATTTGTTGGTTCTTTTCCACCAATTCTTCTTGAGATTTCTCAAGTTTTGCTTGCAATGTTTAGTTATGTTGTTCCAGGAGATTTTGTTGATAAGTGTGTTTATTTTGAGGATTTAGATCTTCTCGTGAATTACTGGGGTTTCTGCTAGGGTTACAAACCTCCCAATATTCCGAGGGGTAGGGGGGAAATGCATTGCGAGCTTGAGTGCTTCCAACTCCTCTTTCACTCTATCTAGTTTGGACAAAAAATCCATTTATCAAGGGTCCTCTTTGATGTGTGTACCCTCATCCTTAAACTCACAGAATCCTCCTTCTAAAATGTCACACTCATCTTGGTCATACTGGTCTGTGTGGTCCAGTGTCTCCACCTTGGAGGTTTTACCATCTCCTTCCTTCTCTTTAGATTCCTTATCCCGTTCTTCCTTGATCTTTGCCTCTTTTTTGAGTCTCCCACTTTGTCCCCCGAATTCATATGCTGCTTTGGAGGAAAATGCTTGCTTATTCTAAATAGAAATCTCTTGAGAATTATTTATCCTCACTAGAGTATTAGTGACGAATTCATTATCATCTATGTCCAACTAAATATTTCTCTTGGCCCTTGATTGATTGGACATATTCCCTTCAATGCCAAATTTCTCTTTCTCTTTCTTTCATGTGGTGGAGGCGAGGGATGAGCCTGGAGTTCCTCTCATCCTCTATACATCATAAGCAAAGATGTGTATAAATTATTCCGAGGAGAGTTCAGGTATCTATAGTGATAATTCCTTGAAAGTAATCAATTTAACCAAACCATGGTATGCTAGAGCATCTTCTTTGCCTTGTCCGAACTTCCTTCTCATCTCCCATATAGATTGCAAGAGGAAAAAGGTAATGTTGATTTTATTGTTCAGCCTTATATGACCGCAGTGTTTCAAGAGGTCCAATATTCTGAAATGAAAGGTAGGAACATATGCAAGTGACATACTTCAAAATGATGGCTTCTACTCCATCCCATGGTTTGGGCATTGTGTCCCTCTTCACTCCATTCTTGTCTTCATATCTTTCCCCTTTTGCAAAGAAATATTGATTAGATTTAATGGTGATATCCCCGTCGTCCTTGCCCCAATGAAACCCTCATGGAATGCATATATAATTAGATATATTTCCCTCATTAGATGGATATGCACTCTTTTTACCCTAGTCACATATTCCTCCTCCTTCAGTTGTTTGAGGTTTTTGGAAAATTCTAGGGCCATATTTTCATCATGTCCATTTAAAATAGTGAGGAATTTCATCCATCCTACTGTGCATAGGATTTTTAGGAAATCAAGATGATTATAGAGAAGGGAGGGATCTGTAGGTTCACTTTTATTAAAACTCATTGACATTTTGCAGAAAAAGTGATGCCAAACTGCATAGTACTGAAGGGTTGAGGACATACTTAATTGCACTTAATGGAGGAAAGAACTGGTTTCCTTGAACTTCTATTTGAACAATTGTGCTATGTACTACTCTTTCTACCTTCCGATCTCTCTATTGTGAACTTGTTTTTCAGAGGAAAATGCAGGTGAAATGTAGGGTGATCACCTCATGACTTTTGTCTTAATCATGCATACATATTTGCTTATATCCTTATCAAATCATCATTTTCCCACTTCTGCAACTAATTGATAGTAAAATCATGGGGGAATGTATTGTTTTATGCTCATCATGCTACTTCATCTGCCGACCGACATGTGCCATCATTATTGACATGTTTTATAAAAGACCTTTTTTTTAAAATTGGGTGCCACCTCCCTAGTAGGGAATCTAAGTTATCCTCAATTGAGTGTTGGGATAATGATTCTTTATGTAGGTAGGTTGTAGTTGAAGTGATTAGAAAGAATAGGTTAGTAGTTACCTTTTTCTTCACTTAATATACCTGGAAGAGCTGTTGTGGTGGGCGATGTGGCATATTTGATATGATGTGGTGTCTGTGGTTGTTGATGCTTAGTCCATAGTTATATTGTTTTGTTTTGTAGTTAGGTGGTGGTTTGATAATTTTCTTGATATATGTTTCTATTTGACTAACTCGCTTGTTTGCTTGATATTTTCTTCTACATCACTTGATATTTGCTTCTAGTTCTCTTGATATTTTCTTCTAGCTCGCTTGATATTTGCTTTTGGTTCTCTTCATATTTGCTTCTAGTTCGCTTGTTTGCTTGATACTTGGTTTGTAATGATAGTCGTTGTGTTTTTTTCTTTTTTGTCCTTTTTTTTATATATAATAGAATTAGTTTTTTTCGAGAACTTTAATGTCCTCAACAATCCTAACATGCTTCTTGTATAGGTTTTGAGTGAATTCTTATTTGGAAAGTGGTTTTTTGTACATCTTTAGTCTAATTGACCATTCACCAACATTAGAAAATGAGTGTAATCAATTGTTCTTATCTTGATTAACCCATGGAATCTTAAATGTTTTAAGTACATTAATGGTCTATAATGTTAAGCATTATGTGTTATATTTTGTAGGGCACATATATGCAGTTGTTTCCATGAAAGGTAATTGAATGGGGCGGGGATTATTGGTTAGAATTTTGTCTAGAGGGAAATCAAACCCTTAATATATCTATAACTGATGATGAAAACAACAAATTGCCAACTGGTTCAATGGTTTTCAAAGGGAGTACTTGACACAAGACAATAATGTAAGAAGGAAGGGTGCACATGTTTATATTGATTAAAAAAATGGTGCAAGTTTGTATCACTTTGTGAACCTAATCGTTGGTACAAACATCTAGTTACAAACGATGCCTAGAAGAAACTCCTCAAGAGTTTGATACTTCCAAATTGTAACGTCCCTCATTCTGACCCTTAGTATAGTTTGGCTGTAATATAAATATTGTATCCATGTGATGTAAGATTCCTAGCATGGAGCTCAAGGCCAAGGCCCTACTAGTGAATGCTCATCCTTGCAGAGGCAAGTGATTGGTATTATGCTACCCATGTGCTAGTGAGCCATGGAAATTGTAAATGATGTAAATAATACCATGTAAATAAAATACCAAGGGCTCGCTATGGATGCAACTAAATGAGGGGGTATGTGTATCCACTAGGGAGTGGTGAGGGTGTTGTTGGATGGAACCCTAGGCTTTCATTTGTCACATTGAGAACCCATTTGACTCTCCTAGATGCCATGGAATGCTATTGTAAGGTAAGTACTGCAGAGCGCTGTTCATGAGGTCGATAGAGTATGGTACTTCTCTGAAATACGTAAGGCAGGGTATCAGACTCTGTCTTTCTTCTCTTATAAGCCACTCCACCTCGTGGAGGACATATTACTCATCTCTATACCTTGTTTGATCAAGAAATCATTAGTGGAACCCTTACACGACCCAACAGATCGAGCAGAGAGGAAGAGAACAAAAAATCGTGATTCTTGGGAGGCCACGATTTGCAGAGCTAAGATCGCTTAGAAATCTTGTGGGGAAAGTGGAATTCAATGAAGGATCTACATACAAAAACCTTGGGGTGAAACTAAGAGGTTTAGATTCCCAAGAGTTCATGAGAGGACCATACTGGACAGTCGAAACCCTGTTACGGGACAGAGCCATTCGACCACAATAGTGAGGGAGATCCAAGTGTGGATTGCAGTGGGAAGAGGCCAGGAGGGTTTAGGCTGCATGGTAGAGCCAAAGAGGGATCAATTACCTTGATTTAGTAGTCAGGACCAACCACACTTTCCCAGGTCAGTGCTGAAGGAAGGGGCTCCTTGTTAGGAACCCATGTCAACCCTTCTCTTTACTTTGTTAGTATATTATTGTTGGACGCATATGCTTTGTAAGCCGTCCTGTAGTTTTTGTTGATCCATAGTTTGTATTAGCCCATGGTATTGACCCATAGTATTGGACACATATGCTTTGTAAGTCATCCTATAGTGTTATATGTCCCATAGTATTGGGAATAGACTTAGTATATAAGTGTGTGTTGAGGCCAATAAAGGTACCGTGGAGTTATTTGTATTGAGCTTGCTCAAAAGAGGTTGCCCCCTCGAAGTGGCATATGATCAATAAAGTGATTCTAAGTTCTGTTATTACTGCTATCTCGTGTATTTTCATTAATTAATTGTTGCAGGTTCCTCACATTTGGTATCAGAGCACTTTCTTAGGCTCGTAGGGTGGAATTTTTGCCAATTTTTTTTTTTGCATATGTTGCAAGTTCAGATCTGGGAATAATCTCTATCTGCTTAACTGTGGGAAGTACTTGGGCATAAGCCCTAAAACTCATTGTGAGGAGTACCACATGAACCCCAAAGTAGCTGGCCCATTGAGAGGACCTGCCAGCAAAAAGGGAAACGACCCCTACCTGATTGACTAGTTCCCACCCGTGAGGTAAACCAAGAACTATCGTTTGTGGCCAAGCGGTTATCAGTTTTACTTGAGCCATGGGGTGAGAGGTACTGCCCCAATACGCAAGCCGTCAGACAGCATTGGTGGCCGAGTGAAACCCCTGAACCGTTACGAAGCCGAACATACCTGGGGTCCATATCTATTTTTAGCTAAACTGTTTCCGATCACTTTCCCGCTGTTTCAGATCTATTCTGAGCCATTTCAGATCCAGCTGCTTCAGATCCATTTTGAAAATATTCCAAATCTAGCCATTTCAGATCTATTCTGAAAGACATTTCAAATCTAGCTGTTTTCGATCCTTTCGGCGTCATTTCAGATCCATCTATTGTGGATCCCTTCTGCGCTGTTGCAGATCCATTTCTAAAAAAAAAAATCCATTTTTTCGCCATATCTCCCTTGTTTTAACTCTATTTCCCTTGAAACTTCTCGGACACCCCTGCAATTCCATTATGCATATTTCATTCCTGAATACCCTATCCCAAATTCTACTTCCCAAAGCCAGAAATCTCACATTTGTCTATTTTTAGGGTTTTCCATAACTTCTTCAAATTTAACCCACTCGCCTCCAAATTTTTCCACTGTGTTCATTCCCTTTTTTTGCTTCTTTGCCCCTCTCTGACAATTTTTCCCATTCTTTCACCCTGCTTCTGAAATCCTCATTTTCTGCTTCCCTGTCCATTCGAAAGTGTCCAAAAACTAGTCAAACCCCAATTACCCATTAGAGTTTTTCCCAAATCCAATTTTCCCTGTACTAAATAAGCTTTTGTTTGTGTTTTTCTACCCATTCGCCCCCCCCCCGCAAAAGAAAAACTCTTAGCTATGGATGTCACCCGCGTAGGAGCAAAAACCATTGAGGAAGCACTTGTAGCCATCCAAACCAAACTCTAGGATCTGGATGAAAATTTTCTCGGCCTCCATCTTACGCATTCAGCCATGAACAACAAATGACAGTCCGAGTCTTCATCAGACAATGGGTTCTCTTCTTCCAACAATTTCCGTGGTTCAAAGCTTGATTTTCCTCGCTTCAATGGTACTGATCCGACTGGATGGATCTATCGTGCCGAATAGTATTTTAGTCTCCATAATGCTTTTGATGTCAACAAAGTTCCACTTGCATCATTTCATCTGGAACAGGAAGCTCTTCAATGGTACCGTTGGTACATCAAGGCTCATGAAGAGCCAAAATGGCCAGATTTTTGTGAGCTCCTTTTGAAACGAGTTAGTCCTAGTGCTTTTGATGACTTCACAGGAGACCTCACTAAACTTCGCCAAATTGGCACTGTGAGAGAGTATCAGACAGAATTTGAGAAACTAGCCAATCACATAGAAGGATTGTCTGATGAATTCTACATGAGTTGTTTTATCAGTGGTCTTAAGTATGAAATCCACTCAAAGGTTAAAATGTTCGGTCCCAACACAATGATGGAATCCCTGGGGTTGGCTAAGTTGGCATACGACAAGATTGCAGCCCAACAATGCTCCAAACCCACTTGTGTTCCCTTCTGAAATATGGGTTCTCAATGACCTCCCATCCTGCCATCTCCTCGACCAACTCCTATTGTCTGAAATAGAGATGCAGGCACACAGAGAAAAAGGGATTTGTTATAATTTTGATGAGCAATTCACTTGGGGACATAAATGTGTCCAGCACAAGCTCTATCTCTTGGATATGGATTCTCCACCCGCCTCTAAAATTGGTGAAGAAGCTCCAGATACAATGGATGATCAGGTCGACATTCAAGAGCGGCCTATTGACCCCCCATCTCAGGATGACCAACCAAAGATATCTCTTCATGCTTTATCCGGTGTCACCACCCCCCAAACAATGCAGGTCAGGGTTTACTTCAAGAAGCTTCCTCTTACATTACTCATTGATTCTGGTAGCACTCATAACAACATTGACCCTCGGATCGCTAAACAGGCTGATTGTTTTTTCCATCCTTGCTCCAACTTTGAAGTCATGGTTGCCAATGGGGGCACCTTAACTTGCAAGGGGAAGTGTCACAATGTGCGTATCTCTTTGGAATATTATAACCTACGTGCTGACATGTTTTCCTTGTCCCTGGGCAGATGTGATGTGGTTTTGGGAATTCAATGGTTATGCACACTTGGCCCCATCTTATGGGATTTTGCTGAAATTTGGATGCAGTTTTAAGTCAATGGGAAACGACACAAATTTATGGGCTTACAACAAGGGTATATTTGCATCATCAATTGACATCACTTGGAAAAGATCCTTAAGAAGAATTCACATGGTTTCATCGCTCAAATCCATTCCATTCAAATGCACCCATAAACAGTCTCCAATACTTCCTTGGATAGATATGCAGGTGTCTTTGCTGAACCAGTGGGCTTGTTGCCTTCAAGAGACCTTTCCAGTAAGAATTTAGCCGCATATACATCTCAGCAGGAAATGATGGCTATTTCACATGTAGTACAAAAGTGACAACCATACCTGTTAGGGAATTATTTCTGCATCAAGGTTGCTCTCCAGAGTATAGAAAATTTCCTGGAACAACAGGTCTCCTCCCCATAACACTTGAAATGGGTTATCCAACTCATGGGTTCTGCCTATGTGATCACTTACAAGAAGGGTAAGGATAATATGGTGGTAGATGCTCCTTCTTGCACATTTGATGACCCAGTTTCTCTTACAACTATTTCTTTGCTTGTTCTAAATTGGTTGCAATTTGTTCAATAGGGCTATCTCTTCTATGAAATCCATGCTTCTTCATTGGCAGGGCGCTCTGGGTTCCTCAAAAAGTATGACCAGGAAAAATGTAACTTCTTTTGGCAGGGACTAAAAATGACAATTCGATAGATGGTGGTTGACTGTGATACTTTCCAGGTCAACAAGGGTGAAACGACACTCCTTTTTGGATTGCTTGAACCCTTGCCCATCCCTACATAGATTTGGATAACTATTTATATGGATTTCCTAGAAGCGCTCCAGTGGTACAATACCACATCTAAAAGGAAATCATATGAATTAGTCTATGGACAGGCACCACCATTTCTTCTTCCATACACCCTCAGCAGTTCCCCAGTTCAAGAAATTGACTCGGTTCTTCGAAACCGCGATCAGATTCTTCTCATTCTATAGGACAATCTTCACATGGCAAGAATTCGATTGAAGAAACAAGCCGATCAGCACCGTTCTGAGCGCAATTTTTATGCAACTGATATGGTTCTTCTTCGTCTATAGACTTCCACGCAATTCTCCCTGAAATTCAAAAGGCATTAGTGGCTCGGAATGCAACATGAGGATGCTACAGGGGAACCACTCCTTCAGATTCTGCATCAATTTCCACATCTAAAGATTTGAGGACAAAGATTTTTCTAAGGGAGAGGGGATGTTAGTAACCCGTGTCAACCCTTCTCTTTACTTTTTTAGTATATTGTTGTTGGACGCATATGCTTTGTAAGTCGTCCCGTAGTATTTGTTGATCCATAGTTTGTATTAGCCCATGGTATTGACCCATAGTATTGGACACATATGCTTTGTAAGTCGTCCCATAGTATTATATGTCCCATGGTATTGACCCATAGTATTGGGCATATAATTAGTATATAAGTGTGTGTTCATGCCAATGAAGGTACCATGAAGTTATTTGTATTGAGCTTGCTCAAAGGAGGTTGCCCCCTCGAAGTGGCCTATGATCAATAAAGTGATTCTGAGTTATGTTATTATTTCTATCTCATGTATTTTCATTAATTAATTGTTGCAGGTTCCTCACACTCCCTAGGGACTATGAAACAATGAAGGGGACCTTACTTAGGATGAGAGTGGAGGTGATGGGGTTCCTGAACTAGATGAGATCATTGGGATGTGCCCATAGCTCTGTGGATGAGCTTAGTGACCTAGAAAACCCTCACTTTCCTCCCCACTTGTTTGAAAAATTAACTGTATGCTGGATTCCTTGATGGAATGTGAACCAAAGCTGCGAGTGAGCCTGAGTGATACCCCTTAGTGGATACATAGCCCCAGCTTAGGGGTGGTCTCTGAGTGTTGAAATAATACAGGCTGGGAATATACCTATGGTTGGGTTGGAATGTTGCAGTCCATATCCATTTTACATGGGGATTTCAATAAAGAGATAAGTGTTCCTTGTGCTTGATTGTTCCTAATTTGCATATATGCATTTGTGGTTATTCATGTTATAGATCCTTCCAACTGATTAATAGGACTAAATTCATATTCCTTATGTGTTCATTCTGATGTGCATGTCATTTCCATACTTTTGCACCTTTGCATCTTTATATTATGTTGATACTCATATGTATTTATGCTTTAGGAATAGGGCTAAGTCTCTACATGCTTTCAACAGTATTCCTAGGGAAATAGGTTGCATGTATCTCATTCTATGTGTGTGGATAAGGTTTCATACCTCTGTGTTTATTGGTGCATAAATATGTATGCATGAGTTATCTATCATACATATGCACATCTCCAATACTCTTATATTTATATTTGTACTTATATAAATTGTCCCTTGATGAATAGGAATAATTGCAAGGCTAGGAGGTGCATAATACTTCAGTCATGGATGTGGGGAAAGAATAGACACCCCCACCATGGTATTCATGGCTTTTTTGTGGATCAGAGGAGGGGGTGTGACATGGCAGACTAGAGTAGAGCTTCTTGCAGAGTGGTGAAAATGGCATAGATGGGGCTCTAGGTCATATTTTGGAGAAGAATAAGGGTAGGAACTAAGTCCTTAGGTGTGGATGAATACCTTGCAATTGCATAGTGCTCTCCAAGAGATTTCCAATGGTATCGAATTTTCCCAATTTGGACTCAGGATGAAGAAGATATGAGCTAGAAAAGTTGTGCAGTGGGGGATTCTGACTTTCTGAACCCGCATGTGGATTGTGGATTGTAGAAGTCGGAAGGGAATTTTGACAGGGTTGCAAAATGGTAGTTCCGATTTTCGAGTTCCACATGCAGATTCTGGATTGCGAAAGTCAGAAAGGTAAATTCATCGGAGTTATAAATTTGGGCATCCACATTTCCGAGTTCTGCAATGTGGGTTGTGGATTGCAGATGTCGGGAAGGTAATTTTCCGGATTGGCGAAGTTGGGATTCTGAATTTCTAAGTCCCGCATTGTGGATTGTATAAGTTGGAAAGGTAATTCAGCGAGGTGAATTTGGGCTTCCACCTTTCCAAATCTCGCAAGGTGTATTACGTATTTGCGGATTGTGGAAGTTGGAGAAGATATTTCCGTGGATCAGAGAATTGGGCGTTTCTACTTCTGAGTTCCACATTTCAGATTGTAGAAGTCGGAAGTGGAGATTTACAGAGTGGAATAATTTGTGGTTCCAACTTCCGAATCCCACAAAAAAGATTGTAGATTGCGGAAGTCAGAGGAGTGTTTTTGTTGAAGTTGAAAATCGTAGTTCCAACTTTCTGAATCCCGCAATGCGGATTGCGGAATTCGGAGGGATGATCATCGAACTGTGAATTGTGGTTTCGCCTTTCCGAATTCCACATTGCAGCTTGAAGATTGCAGATTGCGGATTGAAGGTCTTTGTGGGTGCAGAGTTGTAGAACCTCTGAATTGCTTGGGAATAGAAGAAAAATATTAGCATGTGATTTAAAGGTTGTCTACCATTTCCTCTAAAGGGCACCGAGGTGACTGGGGATGTGACACAAATAGATGATGATCATGAGAAACTAATGGATACCATCAATATTAGAGATGATCCAAAGAGTTTGTATATATGATAATTTAAAGGTATGTTGACATGTTGGAGTATGGTGATAGACAAGGTATGTTATTTAAGAGTTCTTTTCAATCATTTTTTTTAATGCAAGTTCAATTATGTTATTTATGCAAATTGTTTTTTCAATCTAATGTATCATGATACTAACTATACCATCCTTCTGTAGTCCAAGGTTCTACAAATAATTTATAGATATAATACATGAAGGAGAAAATAAGAACTCATTATCTTTAGACACTACCATGACATGCTTGGGAATTCATAAATTTTATGTTTGAATATTTATATAGATGATGGATGAAATTGCATAGAGGGATTAAATTATGTTGTTATATCATAGTTTGTGAAACATATACAAACATTATTTCTCTTTCTATTGATTCTCGTAGACTCACGCAATTACTAGTTTCATCAATAAGGAGGTTATCAAATTCATTTTGAATCTATGTGACCCAAAATTAATCTCAATTTTGTGGTTGATGAATTTTTTGAACCTATAATACAAAATATTAACCAAATATCTCATCATAAGGCATAAAAACTGAACATGCTTTGTACATGTAGCTCTACCAAGGAGTTAAAACTAGACTTGTAATATGGGCTAGTGTTTATTCTTTTTCTAAGTATGGGTATAGATTAAATATTTGTAATGGATATTGAAAATGTTTAGAATAAAATTTAAAAGAGTTATAAATAATAATAGTAGATGTGATTTGTGAATGTTACATCCAAAAATCAGTTGTCTTGTCACTCTACTTAGTACTATCTAGATTCTAAACATCAAATTTATTACAAGCTAGAAATAGCTCTAGAGATTCCATTCCATGCCTAACGAGAGATACCAAATTGTTATGTATTCATGTCTATGGATGAACTTTATGGATTATGACTTGGATTGATGGATGTATTGGAGGATATTTTCATATTACTTACAATGATTGATTTGTTGTATCATAATTAACATACTTGGATTCATTGTGTATAGAGTGTATGTAGTGAATCAATTTGGGGGTCACATGTAGTGTATATTGTGTATGTGGTGAATCAATTTTGGGGTCATAAAAATATGCAAGATGACATGTGTGTCACTGAAATACTGTAAACTACAACATCAAAGTAGCATTGAAATACAAAATATAAATACTTGCACAAATATTAAACACAAAGTAGATTTTATGTATAGCTGAAATACTTTTAGTACAATATATACATATGCCATGTGGCTTCCATGATAAAATATACATGGTAGGTCATTTTTTTAGAATAAAATAAACATGCTCAACCATGTGCTTCCCATAAGTACAACTAGGATCCAAAATCAATCTTCCTTTTTTCTAATGTACGTTGAGCATGCCTACATATAGGATCCATGTTCATCTCCAGAGTCTAGAAGTCAAAGAACAATTCTAGTGATCAACTATGAGATCAATTTTAGCAAGATTAAAGCAAACTCAAAAATTCACTTACTAATCACTAATTTATATCAAACATTGACCTTGTCCATATGAGGAAAGGATGACTATATGGACCTCCTCCTAAAGGAGATCCTCTCTCTGATTGTCATCTACAAAAATTACAGATAACTAATCATTCTATACACCAATTATGAAGAACATTGACTAAATTGAATAAAACACTTGAACTATTAGATGAATATGTCTTTAATATCGTAAAGATTGGCTCTGGACTAGGATGTTTTCTTATTTTGGTAGGAGGTGGTGTCGTTGGATGAACATCCATATGAGCAACATCAATAGCTAAACTTGAGGGAGTAGTCTTGGCTACTGGCAATGTCTATGAGCAACAAATTATTTCAAATACTTAGATGTTAAATCTATGTGGGATGTATGAAATGTAAATTTTAAAAATAAGAAAATATAATTTAAGGCTAGTCAAATTACATGTCTATGTGTATCCCCACTCTTCATATTTTTAGGATAAGACCGTCTAGTATACAAATGACTCTCCTCTCTTAATGACTGCAAACATTGAGTGCTCAAATAGTCAATTAGTTGCATTTATTACAAATCTAACATCAACTAACATTGTAACATGTTAAAAAAATACCTTTTGTTGATATCTTCCTATGGTCTAAGGAACTAAGGTATCTATAGTGGGAGGCACCTGACGACTCTCGTCTCTCAATGGCTACAAACACCAAGTGCTCAAATATTCAAATAGATGAATTTATTACAAAACTAACATCGAATAAAAATATAAATGTTCAAAAAGATACATATTACTGATATTTTCCTCTAGTATCAAGAACTGAAGTCTCAACAGTGGGAGGCACTTAACAACTCTCCCCTCTCAATGGTTGCAAACACCAAGTTCTCAAATAGTCAAATAGATGCATTTATTACAAACCTAACATCAACTAACAGTCTAAAGTGTTCAAAAAAGATACATCTTGATGATATATGCTTATGAACTTATGAACTTGTTTTCCTACATTAATTCCCTCCCTAAGGGGAAGTTGACTAAGAAACTACAAGTTAATAACATAAAAAGATGAGAAAACTAGATATATATCTATGAACCATAAGAAACAAGCATTTTCAAACAAAATATTTAGGTGTCATGTAATTACCTACTACCAAAAACCCAGATGGGAAAATCCATAACATATATTTCCACATGATGTGCATGAATGGGAAGGAGATATTGGAGTAGAAGGTACTCCATGTTTGGTAGCTAATGGTCATGCCTGACCTGCAACTGATGGTCTTGTCTGACTTGTAGTTGATTGACCTGCTTGAATTATAGCTAATGGTATTTCATGATCAATAGGAACCGCCTCTTTATAGCCAGTACTCACAACAAAGGTGGCATGGTGGCCCATGGTCTAGGACAACTGAAGCAATGCAGTGTGTGTATCCGAAATTAATTATTGTTCTAGGTTAGAATTTCGACTTAGGAAGTGGCCTATGCGATGGAGCGGCTTGGAAATTTTTTGTTTGAGATAGAACACATTAAGGAGAAAAACAAGAACTAGGTTTCTTTAGACACCACCATCACATGATTGATAATTTGTATACTTTTTGTTCAAGTATCAATAAGAGAGAACCAAATTGGGTCTCCTCTTCATTCCCCCACTCCTCATGACCTCCCACTCCTCCACCTATTCGTATTACCCCCGACTCCTCCACCTATTCCTCTTACTTCTCATCCCCCCTTCCTCCTCCTCATATTCCTCCTCACCCTCTCTCCCTCCCCATATCCCTCCCTCCCTCTCCTCCTCCTCCTCCTCCTCCACCCCATATCCCCCTCCTCCTCCATGTCCCCCTCCTGCCCCTCCTCCTCCATGTTCACCTCCTCACCCTCCTCCTCCATGTCCCCCTCCTCACCCTCCTCATGCCCCCTCCTCCTCCCTCCCACTTTTCCCCATTCCTCCTCCTCCTCCCTATGCCCCTCCTCCTCCTCACCCTATCCCCTCTCCCCCTTCCCTTCTCCCCCTCCTCCTCTCCCCCTCCCTCCCCCTCTTCTACCACTTATATTCCTCCTCCTCCCCTCCCCTCCCCCTACCCTTTGCATTTCACCTATGACTCATCATATGCCTCCTCCTCCCCCTACTCCTCCTCCCCCCCCATCATCCCCTCCTCCCCCACCTGTCCCACCTCCTCCTCCAACCCCCTCTACTCATCCTTCACCCCCTATTGCTCACCCTCCACCTCCTCCTAACACTCTACCCTCTCCTCTCTACCTCATCCACCCTCTCCTCCTACACCCCTCCCATTCCTTCTCCTTTCTCCCCTACCTCTAGCCTCATCCTCCTCCTACCCTTCTCCCTCTCCTGCTACCATCCCATACCCACCCCTCGTCTCTCCCCTCCCCTCTACACCCTCCTTGTACCCCTCCCCCGCTTCCTCCTCCTTCTCCTTTCCCACTCACTTCTCCTTCTTCTCCTCCTCTTCCTCCTCCCAAATTCCCTCCACCTCCCTTCTTTCCCCATTCTACCCCTCCCCTCCCCTTCCCTCCCCTCCACTCTCCCCTCTACCCATCCTTTCCCATCCCCTCAATTCATTTCCCTGTACTCCCCCCTCCCCTCCTCCTCCTCTCCCCCTCCTAATCCCTCCTCTACTCCTCCCCCTCTCCCTTCTCCAACCACTCCCCCCTCTCCCCTCCCCTCCCGTCCCTTTCACCTCCTTCCCACCTCCCTTCCCCTTCTCCTCCCCACCTCTTCTACCCCTCCTACTCCTACTCCTCCCCTTCTCCCTCTCCCTTCCCTCCTTCCTTCACCCCACCCCTCCCCTATACTCCCCTCTTTATCCCCCTCTTCCCACCCCATCCTCTTCGTCCTTATCCCCCTCCACCTCCTCCTCTTACTCATCCCCATATTCCTCCTCCCCCTCTTTTGCCTCCACCTACACCTCCCACTGCTTTACCATAATCCCCTTCCCTATCCGCAACCTCCCACTCTCCTAATCCCTCCCCTATCCTATCCCCTTCCCCCCACTCTCCTAATCCCTTCCCTGCCTTTACTTTCCCATTCCTCTCACTCCTCCTCCTCCACCTCCTCCCCCTCTCCTCCTCCACATCCTCCCCTCGCCTTCACTCCCATCCCTCTCCCACTCCTCCACCTTCGCCCTCCTCCTCCTCTCCCATCTCACCTCTGCCTCCTCTAGATCCCCCACCACATTCCTTCTCCTCCTCATGCTTCCCCACCTCCCCTCTACCTCCTCTACCACATCCTCCTCACTCCCTTCCCCATCCTCTCATCCTCCTCCTCCCCCTCTCTGATTTCCTCTCCACTACCCTACCCCTCCCCTACTCCCCCTTTTCCCCTTCCATTAACCCGACTTCCTCCTCCCTCCCTTCCTCTAGCCTCTTGTTTTCTTCTCCCCACTCCTCCCATCCCCTCCCCCCTCCTCCTCCCCCTTTCCCCCTCCACTTAACCGCACTTCCTCCTCCTCCCCCCCTCCCCCTAGCCTCTCGACCTCCTTCTCCCTACTCCTCCCCTCCCTCACCCCATCCTCTCCCGCTCCACCACTAGACACCTCCTCCTCCCCTCCCTCACCCCATCCTCTCCCGCTCCACCACTAGACACCCTCCTCCTCCCCTCCCCCCTCCCCCTAGCCTCCTCCTCATGCTTCCCCACCTCCCCTCTACCTCCTCTACCACATCCTCCTCACTCCCTTCCCATCCTCTCATCCTCCTCCTCCCCCCTCTCTGATTTCCTCTCCACTCCCCTACCCTCCCCTCCTCCCCCTTTTCCCCTTCCATTAACCCAACTTCCTCCTCCCTCCCTTCCTCTAGCCTCTTGTTTTCTTCTCCCCACTCCTCCCATCCCCTCCCCCCTCCTCCTCCCCCTTTCCCCCTCCACTTAACCGCACTTCCTCCTCCTCCCCCCCTCCCCCTAGCCTCTCAACCTCCTTCTCCCTACTCCTCCCCTCCCTCACCCCATCCTCTCCCTCTCCACCACTAGACACCTCCTCCTCCCCTCCCCCCTCCCCTACTCCTCCTCCTCCTCCTCTTTCCCTCCTCCACCCTCCCCACTCCTCCTGCTCCTCCCCCTCCCCCTCTCCACCTCTTCCCCACTATCCCCTCCCATCTCCCTCTTCCCTTCCCTCCCATACCCACACTCCCCTCCCATACCCACTCCTCTCCCATCTCCCCTCCTCCCTCTCCCTATCCTCCTCCCCATCCCCACCTCCCATCCCTTACCCCTCCTCCCCCAACTCTTCCTCTCCCCCTCCTCCTACTCCTCCCCCTCTCCATCTCCCTCTCCTCTTCTCTCCTCCACACCTCCCATCCCTCCCCTTTCCCTCTCCCCTACCTTCCCTCCTTATCCTCACCCTCCCTTACCTCCCCCCCCTCCTCCTCCTCCTCCCACTCCTCCTCCTCCTCCCACTGCTCCTCTCCCCCTCCTCCTACTCCTCCCCCTCTCCATCTCCCTCTCCTCTTTGCTCCTTCACACCTCCCATCCCTCCCTTCTCTCTCACCCCTACCGTCCCTCCTTCTCCTCACCCTCCTCCACCTCCTCCCCCTCTCCTCCTCCACATCCTCCCCCCGCCTCCACTCCCATCCCTCTCCAACTCCTCCACCTTTGCCTCCTCCTCCTCTCCCATCTCACCTCTGCCTCCTCTTCCCACTCCTACTCTGGATCTCCCACCACATTCCTTCTCCTCCTCATGCTTCCCCACCTCCCCTCTACCTCCTCTACCCCATCCTCCCCACTCCCTTCCCATCCTCTCATCCTCCTCCTCCCCCTCTCCAATTTCCTCTCCACTCCGCTACCCTCCCCTCCTCTCTCTTTTCCCCTTCCATTAACCCAACTTCCTCCTCACCCCCTTCCTCTAGCCTCTTGTTCTCTTCTCCCCACTCCTCCCATCCCCTCCCCCCTCCTCCTCCCCCTTTCCCCCTCCACTTAACCACACTTCCCCCTCCTCCCCCTAGCCTCTCGACCTCCTTCTCCCTACTCCTCCCCTCCCTCACCCCATCCTCTCCCGCTCCACCACTAGACACCTCCTCCTCCCCTCCCCCCTCTCATTACCCCCCACCATCCTCCTCCTCCCCCACTCCCCCGCCCAAAACCCACTCCCCCTCTCCCCCTCCCCTACTCCTCCTCCTCTTTCCCTCCTCCACCCTCCCCACTCCTCTTGCTCCTCCCCCTCCCTCTCTCCACCTCTTCCCCACTATCCCCTCCCATCTCCCTCTCCCCTTCCCTCCCATACCCACACTCCCTCTCCAGTCCCCTCCCATACCCACACTCCACTCCCATACCCACTCCTCTCCCATCTCCCCTCCTCCCTCTCCCTATACTCCTCCCCATCCCCACCTCCCATCCCTTACCCCTCCTCCCCCAACTCCTCCTCTCCCCTTCCTCCTACTCCTCCCCCTCTCCATCTCCCTCTCCTCTTCTCTCCTCCACACCTCCCATCTCTCCCCCTTTCCCTCTCCCCTACCATCCCTCCTTATCCTCACCCTCCCTTACCTCCCCCCCACCCCTCCTCCTCCCACTCCTCCTCCTGCTCCCACTGCTCCTCTCCCCCTCCTCCTACTCCTCCCCCTCTCCATCTCCCTCTCCTCTTCACTCCTTCACACCTCCCATCCCTCCCTTCTTCCTCACCCCTACCGCCCCTCCTTCTCCTCACCCTCCCTCACCTCCCACCCCTCCCCCTCCTCCTCCCCTCTTCCCCCCTCCTCCTCTTCTACCCCTGCCATCCCCCTCACACCTCCTACTCCCACTCTCCCCATCCCCCCTACTCTCGCCCTCCCTCCTCGCTATATCCCCATTTTCTCCCCTCCCCTATGCCCCTCCTCACACGCACCCATCTCCCATCCCCCTCCCGTCCCCTCCCTCTCCCCCTCCTCCTCCTCCTCATACCCCCTCCCCCTCCTCCTCCTCCTCATACCCCCTCCCCCTAGTCCCTCATACCCCCTCCTCCTACTACCCCTATCCCCATCTCCCTCCACCTTCCCCATACTCCCCTACTCCCCTCCCCCTTCCTTCTCCTCATACCCCCTCCTCCTACTTCCTCTCCACCATTCCTCTCTCCCCTTCTCCCCTCTCCCCATCCCCCTCCTCTATCCCCCTTCTTCCCCCCTCCCCATCGCCCACACTCCCCCTCTTCCCCACCTCCCATCTCCTATCCATTCCTCTCCCCTCCTCCTCTCCCTATCCTCCTCTACATCCCCACCTCACATCCCTTACCCCTCCCCCCCCCCCCCCCCCGACTCCTCCTCTCCCCCTCCTCCTACTCCTCCCCCTCTCCATCTCCCTTGCCTCTTCACTCCTCCACACCTCTCATCCCTCCCCTCTCCCTCTCCACTACCCTCCCTCCTTCTCCTCTCCCTCCCTTACCCCCCCCCTTCTTCCCCCCTCCTCCTCCTCTACCCCTCACCTCCTCCCCTCCCATCCCCCTCGCACATCCTACTCCCACTCTCCCCATCCCCCCTACTCTCACCCTCCCTCCTCCCTATATCCCCTTTTTCTCCCCTCCCATATGCCCCTCCCCTCCTGTCCCCTCCCTTCCCTCTCCACCTCCTCCTCCTCCTCATACCCGCTCCCCTTACTCCCTCTACCCCCCTTACTCCCTTTTTCTCCCCTCTCCCCTCTGCCCTACTACCCCTATCTCCATCCCCTTCCCCCTCCTCCCCTTATCCCCTCCCCCTACTCCCTCTCTCCCCATCGCCCTCCCACATACTCCCCCTCTCTCCCCCCTCTTTCCCCCTCTCCCATCCCCCTCCCCCTTACTCATCCTCTCCCCTCCCCCTTCCTCCTCCTCATACCCCAGACCCCTACTCCCTCTTTTCCCCTCCTCTCTCCCCCTCTACCCTCAATCCCCCTTCTTCCCCCCTACCCATCGCCCCTCCTCCTCATCCTCCCCTCACTATCCCTCTTCCTCCCCTTTGCTTCCTCCCCCAGATCCCTCCTCCTCCTCCTCCTCCCACTCCCGCTCCCCCTCCCCCTTCTCCTTCCTGCTTCCTTTTCTCCTCTCGACCCATGGCCCTTGCACCCTCTCCAACTCCTCCACCTTTTCCTACACCCCATGCCTCCTCCACCCTTCAATTGTCCTCCATCCTCCCTTCCTTAGTGTCCTCCCTATCTTTTGTTTTTCTTTTTCTCACATCCCTACCTACTCCTTCTATAACCCACCATCTTCATATGTTTTTTCTTTATTCCTCCGATCCCTTCATCTCCCCATGTTCTCCTCCTTTACCACTCCCAAACTCCCTAAGTTACCTTACCTTCCTCTTCAATGCTTCTTCCCTTCCTTTCTTCCCTTCCTTTGACTCCTCTCTTGTGCACCCCTCTATAAGACCCATCACAATAAAAATATATCAAAGTACTATACTATAATAATATAAATAAATAATGTACTTTACCTCTCCATCACAATTTTAATGTACTTTACCTCTCCATCACAATTTTAATGTACTATACTCCTCACAATTTTAATGTACTTTACCTCTCCATCTATTAGTAATATTTTCATTAAAGCATTTACTAAAAAGCTATATATTTATATTTTATAATCCATGTTCTTAAATATTACATCCATAAATAATAATGAACTAACCATATTCATCAACTAACCAAAAATATAATAAAGAAATTTTAAATGGACTAACCATATTCATCAACTAACCAAAAATATAATAAAGAGATTTCAAGAAAATTAATTCTTTCAAATAAAAATATATTTTTTAAAATAAAAATTACAAAAAATAATACTAGTCTCATTGGAATCATTACTCTATTTCCCATTATATGTCTAACTTAAAAAACAAAAATTAAATAAATTCTAATACTATAATAAAGAGATATTTCAAAGATAACTAAGTTCTCAAATAAAATATCTTTTTAAATAAAAATTAAAACAATAATACTACTTTCATTTCTAACTAAAAAACAAAAACTAAACAAATTCTAATAATTTAATAAAAAAATATTTCAAAATAACTAAGTTTTCAAATAAAATATAATTTTAAATAAAAATTAAAACAATAATACTATTTTCATTCTAATCATTACTTTATTTCCAATCATTTTAAGCATTGCTCTATTTCCAATCCTATGTCTAACTTAAAAAGACAAAATCATGGGATAAAAGATATGCCAAAATTAATCTTTAATTATCCATTTCTACATTTAACATTTAGAATAATTTAATAATAAGTTAAAAAATAAAAAATCAAGTGCTACTTAAAAAAATGGATTTAAGAAGCTTAAATTAACTACAAAATAATTAACTAGAAAATGTTTTAAAAATAAAATAGGTACATGGCCCTATATTTCTGGTTTGAAATGTACTTAATGTGTAAGGATGGGAAAATAAAGTTCTGTTTTATATTCAAGAGGACTCTCGACTACCAACCCTAATTTAGGGCAATAATCACCTAGGCCATATATATATACAATTAAAATATTTTTATAATAAAAAAGAGAAATCTGTGATTTGTGATGTTATTTTTAAAATTAGAGAAATGATAAATATATTTAGACAGAATAAAAGAGATACAAAATGTAAACACTACTGCAGGAATAGTATTGGCAAATTGACAGATCAAAGGTATTATCACGAATTTTTTTACATCTGGTAAATATACTGACATAAACAATTTAATTCTAGTCACGGATAGAAATAAAAATTTATGAAATAAAAAATATTGTCATTCACTTGCTTTCTAATTTAATAAAGTCAAGACACGGAGAAGAGAATGCCACGAAGGCCACACAGAGGTGCAACGTGAAGGCAGACTGATAGAAGAGAGAGTGGGAGAGACGATTGGCACAAACCTTAACGGCTATCCAAGGCAGATTCGGATTGCTTGGCAAGGCGCAACGCAACAGAGCTGAAAGGCAGCTCGACCTCAGGCAATGAACAGAGCCCAACGCAATGGCTACCCTGGCAATCAGAGGAGCGTCTAGCTGGTGAATGTTCCTCTCAACTACGATTCACCTTGTCCATTGCTCAACTTCTATTTCTATTTCTGCACAAACAAGTCTGGATGACATTCCACGAAGTAATGAAGGCCATGCTGAGATGGAGGAGGCCATTTGTTGCTCCCTACCTGTTGGACGTCAATCTTCTCCCTCAATATCTCTTCGCTTCTGAAACACTAACTCAACTATTCCATCGCAAATTGTGTACATTGCAAATCGCGTCCTTCACTACCATTTTTATTTTTGTTTTCCATTTCGCAATGGCTGCATCCTCCTCCACCCCTGCCGCCGCCTCCGCCTCTAGCTCCACCTCCACCACTGCCTCCGCCTCCACCTCCACCTACGCGGCTGCTAATCCCAACCACAAATCGTACGCCATTTTCATAAACCATCGCGGGCCTGATGTGAAGGCAACCTTCGGCAGGTCTCTGTACCTCCGCCTTCTCCAAAATGGATTGACGGCTTTTCTCGATGAGGAGGAGATGCAAACGGGATACAGTATTACATCCCAAATAGAACACGTTGTTAGGACCGCCACTGTTCATGTGGCAATCTTCTCTCCTCGCTATGCGGAATCAGATTGGTGCCTAAACGAACTTGTACTGATGTTGGAGTCAAAGGCTCCAATTATTCCAGATTTTTTTGGTGTAAGTCCCGGTGAGGTTCGGTGGACGAAGGGCGATTATGGTCGAGCCCTACAAACTCATGAAGAGAAGGGGCGACATGATCCCAACACTATTGGTAAATGGAGAAATGCACTTTCTCAAGTTGCAGAGATCAGCGGTTTCGAGTTGAAGAAGCTCAATCGGTGAGAACTCAACCTTCTCTCTCGATATGTTTGTAATTTATGTTTGATACCTGGTCACAGACGTTTGTTTCTCACTATCTCTAATTCTTTTCTTCTGAATCACTAGCGAGGAATTGCAGCTGGAGCTGCTAGATAACCTGGTTAAACGTCTGTTGGAAATGGTGAAACTGAAAACGCCAACGCCAGAATCCTTGTATGTGGCCAAATTTCCAACAGGTTTGGATGAGAATAGAGTCCCATCGCAGCAACAGCAAAGAGGGGGACCTCAGCTCCTGGGGATCTGGGGTTTAGGAGGCGTAGGAAAGAATTCTTTAATAAGAAGAAATCAGATTATCGCAGATCGTGCTTTTTGTTTGACGTCAAAGCTAATGCACATAAAGGCTCTTTAATGTCGTTGCAGAGAGAACTTTTGAAGAGCTTGTCTGGATTGGATAAGCCAATAAAGAATGTTGATGAAGGGACAGGGATGCTACAAGAGCACATAAAGAAGCTTATATCTTCTGATGCCTCGTTGCACAGAAAACATCTTCAGAGCTTGACTGGACTGGATCAGGTGAGTGCACTTTTGATGATCAGTGAACCAGTACACGGTGTTGATGAAGGCTTCTGATACCCACGCGTCTAATAACGACATTTTAGTAATCTTAGATGATGTAGATCATGTGGATCAGGTGAGTGCACTTTTGCCTGTTGATCTCCCGTCAGGTAACTTAATATTGATTACATCCAGAGATAGGCAGGTTCTTAACAGACCTTAAGGAACAACACTCCCTAGAACTCTTCTGCTCTTATGCTTTCAGCCAAACCTATCCACGCCCAGGATTTGAATCCATTGTAGATAGCTTCGTAGATGGTTGTAATGGATTGCCCTTGTCTTTACAAGTATTTGGGGCAAATCTTTATGGAAAAGGTATATCTTACTGGAAAGACGAATTGGGAAGTTTTCCCACTGAGATAAAGGAAAGGTATAAAGTTAGTTATGACGCCCTTGACAAATATGAAAAAGTGTTGTCGGTCATGTCGACGCCTCTATGTTTTCATTTGAGGAAAATAATTGATAAGCTCAATTTCTTCATAAACCTTAGGGAAACACATGTTAATTCTTATCATGCACTCATATGTCTGTCCATCCGAGGTGCAAATATTGGGGAAATCCAAGAACCAGGTGGTGTGGAGCAATTATGTCCATAACAAAAATGATGAAAAGGAAATCCAGAGTTGTTCTGCACACCAAAGGGTTCTCCTCGTTATGTTCTTCTTTACAAAGTTACAACATCTTTCCAGTAACACTCTGAGGAAGACTGTGCAACCCTCGTTACGTTCTTGCTTACAAAGTTACAACATCTCTCCAGTAAACACACTCTGAGCGAGACTGTGAGGGAGAATGTCTAAGCAACATCTTAAAAAAAATAAAGTCATTCAATTGTTTTTTAATTTAATAAAAATAATATCTAATTATCACCTAATTACAACTAAAATAATTATCACCCAATTACAACTCAAGCATTTAGTTATAAGTTTTCAAAAAAAATTCATTTTATTTAGTTATAAGTTTTCAAAAAAAATTCACTTTATTTAATTATAAGTTTAAAAAAAAAATTCTAAAGTCTAGCTTCTGCTATATTTAAAATTATATTCTGTATCTCTTCCCTTCTTGGTGGGTTTTCTTTGAAAATTCAATATCCTCCCCATATTAATGCTATATAATTATAAAAATGAGAGAAGATATGAGCCTCTATGATCTGATCTACTTCTTCTTTCCTTTCTCTCATTAAAGCAAATCATATTAAATATACTTACCTTTAAGTGTCTATCATCCAACATAAAATCGAGCCAAGTCCCTTTTGTATGATCAGCCAACCATATGAAAAAATGGCACACGTTGTGCAGCCCTTCTCAAACATATTGGACGAATGCCGATTAATCACTGCACAAAATCAACAAACCAAATAACATATATGAAATCAATTAACAATAACGGGCTTTTTCAAACAATCTAACAACAAATACGAATCTGAAAGGCAATAATGATAACAGGTTGTCCATAGAGAAGTTTTCTTCGAGTTGTCCAGTAAGGCACTGGACTACTTGCTCTATGATCAAGCTTCTTTCGTGCACAGAGTTGAATTATCATTGATGAAACCCAATCAGCAACAGAAACCCCACTTTAACAGAATATTCAAATTGTTTTTAAAATCAACACCAGATTACGAAATCCTCTATGAATTATTACGCCCAACAAAGCCCAGGTAAATGGGTATCAGACATATGCTAAGAACAGAACCTGAGGTGCCAAGATCCAGTTTCCTCAGAGCCATTGTTGAGCTGGGCGTAAGTCTGAGTGGGGATATGCCTTGAGAGTTCAAGTGTCAGGGAAGTAGACCATCCAAAGCTTCTCACCATAGTATGGGGCCAGATATCCATATCCCACCATAGTGTCGCTTTTCTGCTGCTCTTAACTCCATATTCTTCCCAGTCTCAAGCTTCAAAGGGCTTAACCGCGGACACTTGCGGATCGATTTTGCGTTTGGACAAAAGCCATGTAGAAACTTTCGATGGTGGCTACCATGTAATGGATGAGGTCACACATCTCGGTAGCGACATGCGTCCTACTCCCAAACAGCTCTGGAAACCCTCGGTGGGAGCTCAGAATCTTCTCCCCAGGATCAATAGACGGTTATTGCCAATCTGCCAAACACAGAAACCCTAGAGCTGCAAAAACAGAAACCCATCTGGAGCTGCGAACACAGAAACCCTAGAGCTGCCAAAACAGAAACCCTAGGCTCCTCTCGCCAACAGTGGCTGCCTCCATGGATCTGCCAGATCCGAAAGGCAATAACAATAATAAGTGTTTTAAAGAAATTTGAATTAACCTAACTATTTGAATTTCAAACTGTACACTCATCCTTGGATCCCGGATTTTTAGTTTGATAAATCAACATTGCCTTTTTTTTGGATAAAAATGCAGTTATCATACAACGAATACTCAAGATACTTTTCTGATTGACAGGGGCAACTTTCAAAAATGTGATATGGCATTAATAAATCCTTCTTTACGTGGAGCGTCATCTCGAATACGAATTTGAAATTTCAATATACGAATCAATGTTCTTATGTAACCATTTATCTGTACGTTGAATAAAACAAAAGTTGGTGGCCAAAATTTTATAACCTTATGTTTACGAAAACGAATTCCTACAAAAGTCAAGCAAAAGTTTATTAATATATTTATGAAGTGGCACATTTTAACTTTTGTTTATCCCTATGTACATCACCCAAAAGAATTAATAATAAATCATTTTAATGTAAATAGATAAAGTGATTTTGGTGACAAAATTTTGAGTACGTGGAAACCAAATAAAATATCTAAAAGAATTAATAATAAATCATTTTAATGTAAATAAGAGAATTAATAATAAATCATTTTAATGTAAATAGATAAAGTGATTTTGGTGAAAAAAATTTGAGTACGTGGAAACCAAATAAAATGAATAAAATATCCAAGAAAATTAATAATAAATCATTTTAATGTAAATAAGAGAATTAATAACAAATCATTTTAATGTAAATAGATAAAGTGATTTTGGTGACAAAAATTTGAGTACGTGGAAACCAAATAAAATGATAAGTGTTGTCCATTTTAGATAGAAATTATGATGAAAGTTTGGTAATTAGTTTTCACTCAAGTTGATAAAAGTATGTAAGATGAATTTTTTATGTTTATATTAAAGCTAACTATATAAAAATAGGTCATTACATATTGAATAAATCAAATAAAAATAATTAATGAATTTTTTTTAGGTATAATAATCACAAACTTTGTAATTAAATGAAAATTTATTTTGTAATAAAATTAAGATTTATGAACATCGTCAAAGGTTATAGAGAGATTTTAGTATATAATTATAGTATAGTGGGAGTAGCAACAACAACAACAACATAAATGCATCAGAATATACACTCACATAAATGAATGGCACATGGAAGTCCTAAATAGCTTTGGTGGTGATCCCACTTGTTTGTCTAGATTATTGTAAAATATGATCTTGACTTTAAAAAAACTTTTATTTAATCTTTTCAACTTTATTTTATTTTATGATTTTTGGAATTTCACTTTGTTAAATTACATTTTGTGATTTGGATGATGCTCTTTTATAGGAAAAGTTCAAAAAAAAAAATAGTAGATGTATAGCTTTCATATAAGAGAGAAAGTGTTTTACCTCTTAAAATTAATCTAGAGAGATCAAATGTAATGTCCATTTGATATATTATTTTGTTGTAACCATGTTGATAAATTTTTTCCCATAGATCTTTTATTATAAATATTTGTTTACAACATCAACTTAATTATAGATAGCATTAAACATTATATTGGATTTAAACATTGCACCGAGTGAATTCACATCGAGGAATATAAGAAACCCAAAATCAAATATATCTTAATATTGTTTGGAAATGAAATTGGAGAAGGAGAAATGAAATTGGAGAAGAGAGGAATATATTACAACCCACTTATGAGAGTTAATATGTGTGAGAGATTCTGGAACTCAAATTTAACTTCATGATTAGGCTAGTGTTAAGTGTTTTTTTTCTTCTATATATTTATTATTCTCATATTACTAATAAAATTTAGAATTATTTCTTCATTTACTTCACTTTTAGATATTTATTATTCTCTTATTATTAATAAAAAATATTTTTTAATGAAAAAAGGAAACAAACATTTTAAAATTTAGTTAGAAGAGAAAACACATGGACTTATAAAGGAAGTGAAAGGGAATAACAACACTAATCACCATAAAGGTTTATGATATAAAAAATATTATGAAATTTAAAAGGAATAACAACTAAATACTTAAAAGGTTATGATAGATCAAATATAAATACTAGTGGCAAGAGGCATAATCATGCCATAAGATAATGATTTTATTTTATTTATTAATTTGATTTTAAAATAATTAGGGTCAAATATTATCAAATCTTATGGTAAATTTTGGTAACCTTTATTTCTAACTAACTTATTTAATTATTTTTATTAAATTATGATGTGGTTATCATTCATGCTTTTCTTCTCTTAGCAGAGTGTAAATTATTTATACTTCAAAACGAATAGAAATAATTTAATTATTTAATAAAATGAATCTACTTAACCATATACTAAGATATTTTTTATTGATTTTTTTTGTTTAAAAATAAATATATCACAAATTAAATAATATATATATATAACATTAATTTATTCAATTCTACAAATTTTGAATATATCTAAAAAATCTAATTTGTAAAAAGCTTATAAATAAAAATATATATATAAATAATCATGAAGACTCTCATTGGCATTGCAATTCCTTAAATGAAATTCTTTTTCCCTAGAATTAAATTTGGTATAGTTATGTTGGATCTCCTAAATCTTCCATGTGACAAATCATATGGTTATCCAAATTTATTAGATACTATAATTATTTCCAAAATAGTTTAATCAAAATATAAAAATATTATTTGGAGAGAGTGGATATTTATTTCTAGAGAAACAATGATATAAAACATAGCCAAGATGTTCATAAAACAAAATTTGTATCTCTATTTGATATAAAATCCTTGCCTTAGTGACTTGATATGACAAAAATGACAGATTCTTGAACACTCCAAAGGTATGAAACTTAATGATCTCAAAACCACACTATATTTTCTCCCATACCATATTTTTGTAGGGAGGCTACATTGTAGGGTCACATTCTCCATCAGTTGTTAAATGGTTAAAAATGAGTATTGGATCACTTTATTCAAATAGATCTTGAATCCATATTCTATTACTCACATTGAATGGATCTTTGTTACTTCCTAGTAAGGTTTGTTGGATGGAATCATATGTAGGAAAATAATTTCTAGTTTGTATACTTGAGTACTTTATTGAAGAAATGCATGTTTGATTAATTCATTTCAAGTTTTTTTCCTACAAATGGTATATTATGTCAAGTGGATACTAGTTGGATGTGGAATTTAATTTCACACTGAACAAGTACTCACACTCATGATTAAACTTACATGGATATAAGTTGAAAATACAATAGAAAAAAAGTAGTGTTAGTCGTTTCCCTCCAAAACTATTTACCCTTACGGGTTGACATCATCATCGTATTCGTTCTTCTAAAGATGGTTTTGATAGTAAATGTTTTGTTTGGGATACATTTTCTACCTCAAAATTCCAAACCAAGTGTGAAAGGATGGAAAATAAAAATTAGAGTAGATTGAGTGTTCTTCACATTAAATTAGTAATTAAATTTGATTAAAAAATGTATTAGTAACTTAGTTTACAAAATATCAATAGTCGAGCTTGATTGTAATTAATTATATATATATATATATATATATATTATGATATATATCATGTTGAATTTTGCTATTCTCGATGAAAAATATTAAATTTTTATTAGATTATAATTATTATTTGTGGATTTTAATGTTAGTATTTGGATTCTTAGATGTTTTCAAAAGTAAAACTTTTAAAAGTATTTTTAATAGTTAATGATATCCTTCCCTCACTCTTTATATATAAAATTTAATTAGAATAATTTTTTTATTTTGTAAGTTAGATTAGGTCATTATATTACTTTCAGAAAGATATACAGAGTATCACCAGGCCCTCCCAACACTAAGGAAAATAGACCCGGGGTAAAAAAAATAATAAGTCATCCT
This sequence comes from Larix kaempferi, assembly GCA_027924585.1. Taxonomy (NCBI): domain Eukaryota; kingdom Viridiplantae; phylum Streptophyta; class Pinopsida; order Pinales; family Pinaceae; genus Larix; species Larix kaempferi. The sequence goes on from BSBM01001788.1 coordinate 589,528, forward strand.
CGAAAGGAAGCATTGAGGCATCATAGTCTGAGAGATTTTGTCTTCCTACACAGTAGGGTAGCTTAAAAACAAAAAAATACAGCAGGAACTAAACTAAAAAGTCTAAACATAAAAAAGACATAAGATGATTGAAACCTAGCTATGTGTTCAAACTGGTTGTGGCTTCCTAAGCGTCAGGTTCTTTGATGAGCTCAATACCAAGCCTGCGAGCAATCTCGTTCTGGTTGTGGAGTATTTTCTTTAGGTAACTCACCATTTCATCCTGCTAGAGCAAGATTTCAGCGTGTGCTTCTCTGTGCTCTGCCATGGTCTTTTCGAGGATGGTTTTTTGTAGCCAGTGAATGTCTAGGATCTGCTGGTAGAGCGCAATGTGCCCTCTAGTACTTCCCATGTTCGAAACTAGGGCCTCAAACTCCTCCTAAATTTTTGAGTATGAGAGATATCCCCTCGTCACCTGGGCGTCTTCTTCAACATCCTTAATTTCTTTTTCAATAGACGATAGGGTATCTTCCTTGAATCTGCGGGATTTTCCCACTAAAATCCGCATAAAACGAACCGGCAGGCCTCGAGAGGGGTCGGTTGGCTTCGTCTTCTACTTAATGCAATCTCTCATGGGCGGCATTGCTTCTACCACCACAAGCGAACCAGGAGCTGAATTACCAATAGAAGCGATGCAGTTGATGGAGAGTCGCAGCACTGTAAATCTACAGTATTTCTCCTTTCTTCCATGTCTAACAACACGCATAGTTTTATTGTGTCCCTTTCTCATACCATCACCTCTAACCATTATTACAGGAGTACCTGGCCAATTGGAGCACATCGTGGAGTGAATGCGAACTCACAGAGCTAGACCAGGACGAGACTTAGTGCACGCCGGAGTACTAGAGCACTCAGATGTGGGTATGAAATAAGAAGTCTGTTGGGACGCATGGATAGACGGGGATGGAATGTGCCCTGACTCATGGTTGACAGAGGTGGGAATGTTTTGGGCCCCTTGGTTGACAAGCTCTTTGCGGGGGTGGCCCCGCCTTAGCACCTGCCATGGGGAAAAATTAGAATAATTAAATTAGGATAAGGTTCTATATATTTTTTTAATCTATATTTAGATTGTGTATATTAGGCCATAAGGGTAATTATTAAATGTATTATGTGGAGTGTCTCGACAAGACCATTTTGATAAATTGTTTAGAAAGAATGTTCTCACTCGATATCTTGATACGTGTTTCCTTTTTTGTTTCTAAGAACTGAAATTCAATTGCGTTAGTAATATATGGAGGGAGTTCATTCCTAAATAAGCACTTTGAGTATGCCCAAGTTCAATGTTCAACAATGTATACACAATATTTTTAAAGTTTTCTAACGAAGGACCCCCTTTGTTAATTCTTTATTCAAGCATCATAGGAGATAACATCTATTATCTTAATAGTTAGAGCATATACATATGCCTTCTTATAAAAACTATACTTTATAACACTTATATACTTTAATCCCTATAACACCCAGCCCATGGAACACATGAAATTTATAAACCTCATCTACTTTGACCCCTATATCATCTAATCCATATAACAATCACTAACTCTTAAAACGATACCCCTATAAACCCTACACATTCTTAAATTTGTAAGTCCTAAATCATTGTAACTTTAAACCACTAATCTCTATAACCCTTAATATTAACCCTTAACACATATAACACCTAAATTTTACAACCCTCAACCCTACTCGTTATAATTCTTATGAAACATAAGACCAAAACTTTAGAACTCATATTTTCAATCGATTGTAACCACACAACTCCTAAAACTTATAACAAGTAATTAAAATACAAAAAAATATCAACACATATAATTATTAACCCTTTTAAACATTAAAACCAAGATCTATTTATTACATTAACAAGTATTAATTCTAACCCCTATAATTCAATTATCCTTAACAAATTTAAGTTATGAAGATTCTAAATTCAATAACTCTTATATGGTTTAACCACTAAGAACCATATAACCCATAATTCAAACTAGTCTTAACTATTATAACCCATATAACCATTAACCCCTAATTTATATAATCCTTAACCCCATCCTGAATAATTGCTAACCATTTTAAATATTAACTCATACATTATAACCCCTATAAGCTTTATTAACCTAAGAATTACCTTAATACACCTATAACATCGATCTTCTACTGCAAGTCACCCTTAACTGTTCTAAGGATTCTATTATTTAATCTCAAACCCCTTAAAACCTAAGGGATATAGTCATTAACATTACAACCCATACAAACCTTGAGAGTTGTAAACTTGAATGCTTAACGCTTAAATTTCATAACACCTAAACTTTAATTCCTAACCCTTATCCCCTAGAAGAAATTATAATCCATAAACCCTAATGTTAACCTTTACACCTTAAAAACTAGCATTATCATGATTAGTCCCTATAGCCAATAAAAACTATAAATCCTAATATTTAAACACAATAACATATAATCCATAATTTAAATCTCTTGTGACCATTACTATCCCTAATACTTAATATCTATAACTCAAAACATCTAATAATTATAATTTGTAATCCATATTGTAATATACTAACTCGGGATGATGATACACTAACTTAATCTCCTACAAGACTCAGTGGAAAACAATGGACTCAGTGGGATAGTTTGAATGTAGGTAAGAAAGATTAAGTTCTTTGAATAGGAGGAGGAATATGCTAGCTGATAATTCCTTTGCACAAAGAACTGGGACCATTGATTTTTCTAAGTCATCTAGGTTGAAATCTATGGCAATGCTCTTGGGCACCTCAGCATATGCAAGCTAGTACTTCAACTCTAGATTGAATGGAAGCTATTGGTGAAGTATTATGAATTAAGGCGGATAAATAATATCAAATTATAGTAAATATATAGTCATGGTTCACTCCAGAAAGTTTGATAAGGTTCTTTCCTGCTATGATTATACACAACTAGTTTGAATTGATGTTCCAAAACTGACTCGGAGGCTCGCAAATTTATGATATGAGACTTGGACGAATTCATATGACATATTAAATAACTCCAGGAACAATAATTACTTCATTTGGATCGATACTTATTCATTTATCAAATACATTCTCGAAACTAGCTCAAATCTATGCAAATCTAGAAGGGGCATAGAAAAATCAGAATAATTCAGACTTATGCATATATCAGAGGATCATAATAAAATAAAATGCAACATATGGGAGCCAAAAGGCTTCTTAGAATATCCCAAGACTCCAATCCTCTAAATACAACAAACTAGCACTGGAAATCAATAGAAATATTGAAGATTCGAACCATAGAATTCATGACACCTATCCTGAACTTTAAAACATACTTGAATCATATATAGGAATCGCAATAAAATCATTTACAATATCTGAATGCCATCATCCTCTCATAGCAACAAGGGGCTGTTATGCAACAAATTTCCAAAAAGAGTATGAAAAGAGCATAAATAGATCAGAAAGAGTACTCCACGACTTGGTTGAAGACAATAGCTGAATAACAAGCCTCTTCGAGGGGGGAACCTACTTACACAATGTACTAAGTACACAATAAAAGACAAGACAATATACTCCAAATGAAATGTTTCCTTCCTATATATAGGAAACTAAGGGGTACAATCCCAACTAACTGAGCATCATGAAGCTCATCAAGAATAGGAATTGATGTTAGATTTTGAGCATTAGTTCAATATGATCTAGGATCTTATCTGAGAGAATAACAAGCACAGTATATCAATCACAAGAGATAATAGACACATATTTTCCTTGGGGAAAACCAAGAAGGTGAAAAACCCCAATAACTTCCTCAAAGATAGATAGAGCAATGATACAAAACCAAAGCATAAGAGATAGACTCCTAGCAACTTCTCCTCCTCCACTAGTGCGCATCACTCAATGAGAGAGATAGATGAAAAAAAATGAATGATCAAATAGAGTGCCTCCCACACTCTATTTATACACAACTTGACTTGCCTTTTAACTCTAACTAGGTCGGCCCCAACTTAACCACTTAACATAATACTAACTGGGCCGACCCCACTAAGGTGGTCTAATAACCCTTTAACTCACAAGACTCATACAGGGACGACCCCATCGAGGTGGTATAATAACCCATCAAGTATAAGTTGCGACACTTCCGTACAGAGGAATAATAACCTCTCTGTAGGGATACAATATACATATATGAAATACAATCCGAAGTTACATATACATAAAAAATCCCTCTTAACTAGGAAGGTATTTGTCGACACAGGTCTTCTAGCACAAGTATTCTTCTCTGGATCATCAGATCATCGTCATTGGATCATCGTCATCATATCATCATCATCGTCACTGCTGCTATCTCAATCAATCTCCAATCTACTTGTCATAGGAAGTTCTACAAATCCATCCCTTTTTCATGCTAGTTGTAGGCCTAGCCTCCATGTAGGTATTAATCATATCTGTGAGCAAGCCATCAAGTAAGTACACCTCAGGACTGAATACATTGCCTCTGCAAAACCTGTAAGATCTCCCAGGACTGATTACACTACCTCTACAAAACTTGCAAGAGCATCTCACGACCAATTATATGCCTCTTCAAAACCTGTGTACCATACTGTCACCTCATTGTCTCCAGATCATCGTCATCGTCCACAGAGCACAACCCAGATGCATATCACACAGCACTTACATTCACCGGCATGGGAAGACACACTTCAACCATCTATGAAAGGCTCAACACTTATATCTACGCCTTATATCTATGCCATGGGAAGACATACTTCAACCATGCGAGAATGGAATCGCACGTATATCCATAGCCATGGGAAGACACACCTCAACCATGCTAGGAATGGTACAACACTTATATCGCAGCCATGGGAAGACACACTTCAACCATGCTCGAATGGAACAACACTTATATCGCAGCCATGGGAAGGCACACTTCAACCATGCTCAAATGGCATAGATCTTACATCAATGACCATGGGAAGACACACTTCAACCATGTCGGAATGGCCCCATCCCTTATATCTGCACCATGGGAGGACACACCTACCACCATGTGAGGATGGCTCATGTGCATTTGTGTCTCCAGACTCATCACTTCCCCTTGGAAGGAATCTCGATTTGAAGTACACCAAGTCTCTGTCTGAAGTACTCAAACTTCACTCTGGCTAGTGGCTTGGTCAACACATTGGCTATCTGCTTGTCTGTTGCAACATACAGGAGCTTCACTGCTCCTCTTTGCACCATATCCCTGATATAGTGATATTTGATCTCAATTTTCTTCGACCTGTCATGGAACAATGGGTTCTCAGACAACTTCACACAACTCTGGTTGTCACAAAAGATATAGGTAGCATCCAACGGGAGATCAAATAACTCAGACAATAGCTTCCTAAGCCATACTACCTCACAACTAGCCAAACAAGCTCCAACATACTCTGCTTTGGCTGTACTTAGTGCCACACAGAACTGCTTCCTGCTAAACCAAGAGATCATACTAGATCCCATACTGAAGCAGCACCCCGAAGTGCTCTTCCGATCAATGGCACTGCCTGCCCAATCTGAATCAACACAACCCTCTAGGTTAAAATTTTGATTCACATCATACTCAAGCCCATAATCAACTGTACCCTTTAGGTACCTCAGAATATGCTTTACAGCAACCATGTGAACACTTCTTGAATCCGTCGGGAACTGGCTCAATGTGTTCACAACAAAAAAAATATTTGGTCTCATGTTCGTCAGGTACATCAAGGACCCAATCATCTCACGATACATCGTGACATCAACCGGCTCAGATGAAGCATCACACAAAAGCTTTAGGTTCGATGCCATAGGTGTGGCCATGGACTTGCAGTCCATCATCCCGAACCTCTTTAGGATCTCTACTGCATACTTCCCTTGTCTAAGGAAGATTCCATCTATGCTCTGCCACACCTCCATATCTGGAAAGTAGTGCATCATACCCAAGTCCTTTATCTCGAACTCAACAGCAAGCTTCCTCTTCGTATCGGCAATCAATTTATCCTCACCTGTAACAAACAGTTCATCCACATACAAAAGTAGTATCACTGGATTGCCTTCCTCAACCTTGTAGTAAAGGTTGGAGTCCTCTTTACTCTTAGTAAAGCCCAAACTGGATAGGAACCCATCTATCTTTCTGTACCAGGTCCTGGGTGCCTGTTTCAAACCATACAGGGCTTTCTTCAGTTTGCACACATGAGTCCCTCTGTCATGTGTCTCAAACCCGAGTGGCTACTCCACATACACTTTCCTCTTCAACTACACCATTCAAGAAAGTTGGCTTGACATCCATCTGGTGTATCTTCCACTTCATCACTGCAGCCAAAGAAAGTATTGTTTTGATGGAAGTGTACCTGGATACAGGAGCAAAAATAATGTGCCACAACCTGGCCTTGTATTTATCTATGCTGCCATCTGTAGTATGCTTGATCTTATAGATCCACTTGGAAGTTACAACAGAAGTCCCTTCAGGTCTTGGGACCACATCCCAAACATCATTCTTCATGATGGAATGGTATTCCTCGACCATGGCATCCTTCCATTACTGCATCACGGATCCTGGGAATTCCAGATTCTTCAATATCTTCAATAGATAGTTTTCTTGAACTTCGTTGCTGGAACAAATGTTGTAGTCCTTCTTTTGTAGGTGATTGTACACAATCTTTCCTACAACTCAAATTCAATTGCATGATTAGAAACTTATCATTGTTTTCAAAAACAAATTCTTATGCATAGATACATATGTCATACAGTCATGCAATTATCTTAGCCAATGCTTCAATACAACATTTATCCATCTCCCTAACTTTCTAGATGCCTTCCATCTCTACCAGAACATTGTTAAGAGTGTGCACAACTCCCAACATGTCAGCAAAGAGGTTTCATTCTAGATAAGTAGCAATGGAATGTTGTATAGTACCATAGGCCGCTTACCCATTACTTGCATATTAGTAGTATCTTGTTCATTAATGCAATTATTCTAATATGCATAATACACAACCTAAGTCTAGGAACATAAGCATATACATAATTGAATAACATTATTTAAACAAACAGAATATACAAGAAATGGAAATTCAAATACTTATCTTTGTTTGTTTGTTGGGTGGACTCCCTCTGAATCTTTGCTCTCTTGTAGGAGCTATTGGAGTCCGACTTTGAAGTAGCTTCTTCTACTTCTTTCTGTTGTGGATTGTAAAAAGTGGTAAACTCCCTCTTAATCCATGAATTACTGCATAACTTCTTGAAGTCCCTTGAAGTGAATTCTCCGCCATTGTCGGATCTAAATATCTTGATCTTCTTATTAGTTTGATTTTCTATCAAGGATTTGAATTCCTTGAACTTATCAAAACACTTCATCTTTGAATCAATTTCAGGAAGACCTTCTTTGCTTGCAATTGGTAGTGCATATGTGCAAGCCTTTTGTGCCAAAGTTCATTTGGCTCCATGGATTCATGTACCATGGCTCGTTCAGTTTATCCCTTCAGCTTGTATAATCCTCCCTCTTGCTCTCCAATCACCACTGCATCATCTATAGTTTTACCCTTTGGCCACATAAGGACTTGGCCATCTATAAATGCAACCCTCATGCCTTTTGCATCCAATGCAGATATGGAGAGTAGATTCTTCTTGAGACCTGGAACTTATAGTACATCTTTCATTTTCATAGACTTTCCGGAGTCTAGCTTATAGGAGGCTTCACCACTTCCTTTTATGGGATACTAGTAGTCATCCCCAAGTTTCACCTTGTGGGGTGATTCATGTTCAGATAGATTCATAAAGGATTCCTTGAATCCTATAATATGTTTGGAAGCCCCACTGTCTATAAGCCAATCATTGCTCCCATGAGTAATGGTACCAGTGAGACCAGAAATTAAAATATACTCTTCATAACTTGAAGAGTCTTCACTTTCTTCTCTAGCCTTCTTCCAAGGAGGTTCATCATCCTCAGCAGTATGAGCATGATGTATTTTCTTGTTCTTATTTTTGTTCCTAGGACAATTTCTAGAAATGTGTCCCCTTTCAGTACAAGTATAGCAACAGATGTAGGACATGTTCCTTTGAAGTTTGAAATCACCCTTCTGATGGCGATGTCTTTCTTTCTTATCATGGTGGTGAGTCTTCTTGACACCATGCCTCTTGGAGTGTGCTGTGAGAGCTTGGTTTTCATTCCCCCTCTTCTCTTCTCGAGCTACAATTCGAGCTTCTTCTTGTGAGCATTCTTCCCATAGCCTACTGAATGTGATAAGATTCCTCCTAGCACAAATTCCTTGGATGAAGGAATCCCATGACCTAGGAAGGCCATTAAGAGTGGTCATTACCACTTATCCATTTTCTATATCTTCTCCCATAGCTTCAAGTTGTTCTTTATCTGGGAGACCCTTGAGAAATAATACTGCATGGTCTCCGCATTCTGGATCTTGATATTCTTCAATTGATTTCTCAAGGTCATCTTCTGATTTATGTTCTTCCCTTCAAATAGTTTGGTCAAGGAATCAAACATCTCCTTGGGTGTCTTCAGAGATGACACATGTTGTATGAGATGGTCTTTGATAGAATCAACAATTATCCTCTTGGCTTTGACCAAGTTCCTCTTGTGTAAGACCTTAGCCTCTTCTCCCTCTAGGACAAGGATCTCTTCACTTATGTAAGTGTTCAACTCATTCTCTTCCACGATTAACCCAATCCTATACTTCCATGCTTAGAAGTTATCAACCCCTTCAAGCTTATCCTCAAGCTTGGTGTGGTGAGACATCTTAAAGAGTAATTCAAATGGAAATAGAAAAGATTTAGGTCTTACCACTTGATTCCCTGAAAAATGGATCTCGTGCTAGATTAGGGTTTGTGAGAGAAACCCTAAAAATTAAAACTTTGAATTTCAAACTTTTGAAAGGATAGAAAGATGCGCCTTGATGAGCTAATCAAGCTAGTATACTTGAAATTTGAAAACTGCAAAGTTTCACCCCTCAAAATTTCCTTTTAGATTTCCAGATTCACTCGAGAGGACCTTGAATTAGGGTTTGACTTTCCCGGAGCTTCACCCAACCAAAAAGTTCGATCCAAAGCTCTAAACTTCAATTTTTCCAGGGAGCTTCTAGCTGTGGTCTCAGATTTCATAAATTCCAACTTTTGTAGAAACTCTAATTTCCGGATTCACTAGAGAGGACCCCAAACTAGGGATTGATTTTCCTGGAGTTTCACCCAACCAAAAAGTTCGATCCAAAGCTATAAAATTTGATTTTTCCAATGCGCTTGCAGCTATGGTCTCAGATTTCAGAAATTCAAAATTTTGCAAAAACCCTAATTTTTGGATTCACTAGACATGACCCCAAACTAGGGTTTGATTTTCCTAGAGTTTCACCCAACCAAAAATTTCGATCCAAAGCTCTAAACTTCTATTTTTCTGAGGAGCTTCCAGCCGTGGTCTTGGATTTTAGAAATTCCAATTTTTGCAGAAACCCTATTTTTTAGGTGAAAAATTGAAAGTGCTCAGAATGGAATTATCTTTCGACAGAAAGATGCGCCCTTGAAAGGAGAGTCAATATAGCCTTCTGCCTTTGAATATATGTGGAGAGAAACCCAAAAAAAATAAGAAGCCCTAGCTTCCGCAACTGCACAATGTCTTCTTCTCAGGTTAGCTCTAATACCATGTTAGATTTTGAGCATTAATTCAATATGATCTAGGATCTTATCTGAGAGAATAACAAGCACAGTATATCAATCACAAGAGACAATAGACACAATATTTCCTTGGGGAAAACCAAGAAGGTGAAAAACCCCAATAACTTCCTCAGAGATAGATAGAGCAATGATACAAAACCCAAGCATAAGAGATAGACTCCTAGCAGCTTCTCCTCCTCCACTAGTGCGCATCACTCAATGAGAGAGATAGATGAACCAAAAGAATGATCAAATAGAGTGCCTCCCGCACTCTATTTATACACAACTTGACTTGCCTTTTAACTCTAAATAGGTTGGCGCCAACTTAACCACTTAACATAATACTAAATGGGCCAACCCCACTAGGGTGGTCTAATAACCCTTTAACCCATAAGACTCATATAGGGATGACCCCATCAAGGTGGTCTAATAACCCATCAAGTATAAGTTACGACACTTCCGTACAGAGGAATAATAACCTCTCTGTATGGATACAATATACATATATGAAATACATTCCTAATTTACATATACATAAAAAATTGGAAACTTATCCTTGATGGTGAGGTGATTAAGTGATCGAAAGTCAATGCAGAGGCTTCATGACCCATATTTTTTGCGGACAAGAAGATCTGGTGAAGAAAAGGAACTAGTTCTTGGGCGAATAATACCTTGCTTCAGTAAGTATCGAGCGAGCATTTCAATCTCCGTTTTTTGGTGAAATTGATAGTGATACAGCCTAATGTTGGGAGGAACGCTTTCAGGAAGAAGCTGAATACGATGGTCCTCTGGGCTTGAAGGTGGAAATCCCACTGGTTTAGCAAAGACACCTGTATATCGATCCAGAATTTGTTGTAGATCCAAAGGAGTAGTGGAGACCGTTGATGGTTGCATATGAATGGAATGGATCTGAGCGATGACACCATGTAAATTCTTCTTAAGGATGTTTTCCATGTGATGTGAATTGATGATGCTGAGAGACCTTGGTTGTAAGCCTGTCAATGTGTGCTTTTGTCCATTGGGGGAAAACTGCATCCAAATTTTAGAAAAATCCCATAAGATGGGGCCAAGTGTGCGTAGCCATTGAGTGCCCAAAACCACATCACATCCGCCTAAGGTTAAGGCAAACATGTCAGAGTGCAGGTTATAATATCCCATAGAGATACGCACATTACAACACTTCCCTTTGCAAGGTAAGGTTCCCCCATTGGCAACCATGACTTCAAAGTTGGAGCAAGGATGGATAAAAAAATCATCCTATTTGGCGATTCGAGGGTCAATGAAATTGTGAGTGCTACTAGAATCAATGAGTATGGTAAGTGGAAGCTTCTTGAAGTAACCCCTGACTCGCATTGTTTGGGGGGTGGTGATTCTAGCTAAAGAATGGAGAGATATCTCTGGCTGGTTGTCTTGAGATAGAGGGTCAATAGGCGGCTCTGGAATGTCGACCTGAGCATCCATTGTATCTCGAGATTCTTCACCAATTTCAGAGGCAGGAGGAGAATCCACATCCAAGAGATAGAGCTTTTGCTGAACACATCTATGTCCTCGAGTGAATTTCTCATCACAATTATAACAAATACCTTTTTCTCTGCGTGCCTTCATCTCTGTTTCAAACAAATGCTTGATAGGAGTTGGTTGAGGAGCTGAAGGGATGGGAGGTCGTTGAGAACCCATATTTCAGAAGGGAACAAAAGTGGGTTTAGAGCGCTGTTGGGATGCAATCTCATCTTCTACCAACTTAGCCAACCCAGGGCTTCCATCATTGTGGTGGGACAGAACATTTTGACCTCATATCAGATTGCATAATTTAGACCACTGATAAAACAACTCCGGTAGAAGTCATCAAGCAATCCTTCGGTGTGGTTGGCTAGTTTCTCAAATTCGGTTTGATACTCTCTCATAGTGCCAATTTGGTGAATTTTAGTGAGGGATATGGTGAAGTCGTCAAAATCACTAGGAGCAAATCATTGCAAAAGGAGCTGGCAAAAATATGGTCATTTTGGCTCTTCATGAGCCTTGATATACCAACTGTACCATTGAAGAGCTTCCTGTTCCAAATGAAAGGATGAAAGTGGAACTTTGTTGACATCAAAAGTATTATGCAGACTGAAATACTGTTCTGCACAATAGATCCATCTAGTCGGATCATTACCATTGAAGCGAGGAAAATCAAGCTTCGGACCACGAAAATTGCTGGAAGAAGAGAACCCATTGTTTGATGAAAACTCGGACTGTTGTTTGTTGTTCATGGCTGAATTCTCAAGATGGAGGCTGAGAAATTTTTCATCCAGATCATGGAGTTTGGCTTGGATGGTTACAAGTGCTTCTTCCATGGTTTTTTCTCCCTTAGACCTCTCCCCTTAATATTCAACCTACTCTATCGATTTAGCCTTATAAATAGGAATCCTATATCCATTGGTAAGGGAGGAAGGAATATAGTACTCTCATGCTGGTGGAATTTTTCTAGGTGATCCTCACTCATCTTTGGGAGGCAAACATCATCCTTTGGAGGCTTGGCTTGGATTGCCAGATGGAAGTTGTCACGTTAAGGCTTAGGTTGTGACATTCTCTCTCTCTATGTATTTCCCTTTATTACATTAATACAAACTATTTCCATAAGTGTTGTCTTGATAATGCTTAGAAATTTCTTCCTTAACTGTTAGTTTAGATCAATTCATATTTAGATATGCTTTTATTGTTTGCTTGTTTCCATATGCTTGACGAGGTTTTGCATCTAAAGATCTGAAGACCTTGCAGCTTGGAGAAACAAAGAGGAAATTATTTTTAGATCTAAGGTAATTCATCTACTTGTTCACCCTGCACTTCTATTGATCTAGGAAAGTAGATTGTGTTCTGTACTTATTTGTTCTAGATCCACTTGGACTAGGGAGATCTTGCTTGAGACTGCTTGAGACCGCTTGAGATCTTGTTCACCCGTGCAAGAGCAAAAACCATGGAAGAAGCACTTGCAACCATCCAAGCCAAACTCCAGGATCTGGATGAAAAATTTCTTGGCCTACATCTTGAGCATTCAGCCATGAACAACAAACGACAGTCCGAGTCTTCATCAGACAATGGGTTCTCTTCTTCCAGTAATTTCTGTGGTCCGAAGCTTGATTTTCCTTACTTCAATGGTACTGATCCGACTATATGGATCTATCGTGCCAAATAGTATTTTAGTCTGCATAATACTTTTGATGTCAACAAAGTTCCACTTGCATCCTTTCATTTGGAACAAGAAGCTCTTCAATGGTACCGTTGGTACATTAAGGCTCATGAAGAGCCAACATGGACATATTTTTGCCATCTCCTTTTGCAACGATTTGGTCCTAGTGCTTTTGATGACTTCATAGGAGCCCTCACTAAACTTTGCCAAATTGGCACTGTGAGAGAGTACCAAACTGAATTTGAGAAACTAGCCAACCACACTGAAGGATTTCCTAATGACTTCTACCAACTTAGCCAACCCCAGGGCTTCCATCATTGTGTAGAGCGGATTGCATGGAAAAAATCCTTAAGAAGAATTCACATGGTGTCATCGCTCAGATCCATTCCATTTATATGCAACCATCAATAGTCTCCACTACTCGTTTGGATCTACAACAAATTCTAGATCGATATACATGTGTCTTTGCTGAACCATTGGGATTTCCACCTTCAAGGCCAGAGGACCATCGCATTCAGCTCCTTCCTGGAAGCGTTCCTCCCAACATTAGGCCCTGTTGTTACCCATTTCACAAAAAAACAGATATTTAAATGCTCGTTCGGGACTTAGTGAAGCAAGGTATTATTCACCCAAGAACTAGTTCCTTTTCTTCACTAGTTCTTCTTGTCCGCAAAAAAAGATGGGTCATGGCACCTTTGCATTGAATTACGAGCACTTAACCACATCACTATCAAGGATAAGTTTCTAATTCCTGTTGTTGATGAGCTTTATGGTGCTCAATTTTTCTCCAAGTTGGATCTTCATTCTGGGTATCATCAAATTCGGGTTCATGAGGATGATATCCCTAAAACAGTTTTCCGCACACATGATGGCCACTATGAGTTTTTTGTCATCCCATTTGGCCTCATTAATGCTCCTTCCACATTCTGGGCCTTGACGAATAAAATATTCTGGCCCAACTTGTAAAAATTCATTCTGGTATTCTTTGATGATATCCTCATCTACAGTAAAACCTGGGATGAACATTTCCAACATCTGGATCTTGTAATGAAACTTTTCTCTGACCATCATCTCCACACCAAACAGTCTAAATGTGTTTTTGGACAGAAGGAAGTTGAGTATCTTGGGAAAATTATCTCAGCAGAAGGGGTTCGCGTGGATGTTGCCAAAATCGTTGCCATGAACAATTGGCCGCATCCTCAGACACTCAAGAGCCTTCATGGTTTTTTGGGGTTGATTGGCTACTACCACAAGTTTGTCAAGGATTATGGGAAGATTGCAGCTCCATTAACTGCTCTATTTAAAAAGGATGCTTTTACATGGACACATGCTACTGAGTGTGCATTTGAAAAACTGAAACAAGCCTTGTGTACTACACCTGTTCTCTCTATACCTGATTTTTCTAAGCCCTTCACTATTGAGAGTGATGCTTGCGGTAATGGAATTGGTGTTGTTCTCCTTCAAGATGAACACCCCATTGCATTCAATAGAAAAGCCCTTTTAGGTAAGAATTTAGATGCCTCTACATATGAGAAGGAAATGATGGCTATTTTGCATGCAGTACAGAAATTAGGGAATCATTTCTGTATCAAGAATGATCACTAGAGTCTGAAATATTTTCTGGAACAACGTGTATCCTCCCCAACACAACAAAAATGGCTTAGAAAACTCATGGGTTATGAATATGAGATCACTTACAAGAAGGGTAAGGACAATATTGTGACGGATGCTATTTCTCGCACATTTGATGACCAAGGTTCTCGTTTAGCTATTTCTATGCCTGTTCCAAATTGGTTGCAATCTGTTCAACAGGGCTATGCCAATGACTCTTCATTATCTCAAATAATCCAACGTTTAGCCAACAACCCTTTTGCTGTACCACATTACTCTTGGTATGGTGCTTCCCTGAGATACAAGGGTCATCTGGTGCTTCCCCAGAGCACATATATTCAACAGGCTGTCTTCTATGAACTCCATGCTTCTCCATCGGCAGGGCACTATGGGTTCCTCAAAACATATGAGTGGGCATGGCGTAACTTCTTTTGGCAGGGAATGAAAAGGATAATTCAACAGATGGTGGTTGAATGTGATACCTTCCAGTGTAATAAGGGTGAAATGACACTCCTTCTGGGATTGTTCGAACCCTTTCCCATACCTACACGGATTTGGACAGATATTTCTATGGATTTCAGTGAAGGGATCCCTAAGTCTGGAGGGAAGACAATGATTTTGGTTGTGGTTGATCGCCTCTCCAAATATAGTCATTTTTGTGCTCTCAGACATCCCTATACAGCCTCCTCAGTCACTCAAATTTTCCTGGACCAGATCTTTCGTCTTCATGGCATCCCTTCTTCCATTGTCTCGGATCATGATGCGACTTTCACCAGTCATTTTTGGATAGAAATATTTATCCACACTAGCACCAAACTGAAGATGAGTTCAAGGTATCATCACAAACAGATGGTGAGACTGAAATTATCAATAAATGCTTGGAAACGTATCTTTGTTGCTTCACCTCTGAACAAAAACATCAGTGGGTAAAGTGGCTCCCTCTTGCTGAATGGTGGTACAATACCTCTTACCACAATTCCTTTAAAATGAACCCATATGAAGCAGTCTATGGTTAGGCACCACTAGTTCTTCTTCCCTACACCCCAGAAGTTCACCAGTTCAGGCAGTTGACACAGTCCTTCGCAACCGCGATCAGATTCTTCACATTTTGCGAGACAATCTTCACATGGCAAGAAATCACATGAAGCAACAAGCCAATTAGCACCTTTCTGAGTGTAGTTTTCAAGCAGGTGATATGGTTTTTCTTCGTCTCCAGTCGTACAAGCAATCCTCCCTGAAACTCAAAGGGCATCATAAGCTTGCTCCAAAGTTCTATGGGCCATATCGGATTCTTCAGAAGATTGGGTCCGTTTCTTATAAATTGGAACTTCCTCCTTCTTCTCGCATTCATCCAGTATTTCATGTCTCTTGTCTGAAGAAAGTTCTTGGCACCAACATCAGAGGAAAAACTATTTTACCCGAACTGGATAATGAAGGATCCATCCTTTCAGAGCTGGAGGCCGTCCTCACTAAGCGCACTCGCCAGCTTCACTCTCGCTCTATCACAGAGGTCTTAACTCAGTGGCACGACATGCAACCAAAGGATGCTACATGGGAACCATTCCTTTAGATTCAACAACAATTTCCACATCTAAAGCTTTGAGGACAAAGCTTTTTCTAAGGGGGAGGGGATGTTAGGAACCCATGTCTTTAATTTGTTAGTATATTGTTGTTGAATGCATATGCTTTGTAAGTCATCCCGTAGTAATTGTTGATCCATAGTTTGTGTTATTGTTTTTTGGCGCATATGCTTTGTAAGTCGCCTGTAGTATTGTTGATCCATAGTTTGTATTGGCCCATGGTTTTGACCCGTAGTATTGGCGCCTAGACTTAGTATATAAGTTTGTGTTGAGGCCAATGAAGACACCGTGAAGTTATTTTGTATTGAGCTTGCTCAAAGGAGGTTTCCCCCTCGAAGTGGCTTGTGATCAATAAAAGTATTTTGTGATCTCAAATATTGTGCATTTTATCAATTAACTGTTGCAGTTTCTCCACAGAACTTAGATAAGTTCGTTGATGGAGTTAATTTAATATCCTCTTACAATAAATCGTTCTTAATATGCATTAATTTAAATCAATGATATTTTGTATATTCTTATAATAAATCATTCATAATAACATTAATTTAAGCATCCAATTCTTAATTACCTTCACATGGTGGATGGATTTTATTGCTTCCTACTCTCCCCAAGCCCCCACACCCATGATTGGAACAACATAGATCCATCTTAAAAGTGTCTCGACCAAGTTCCAAGAGGGATCAAATCTCTTGAGGTGCAAACCCTTCCTTTGCATTTGCACTCTAAAAAGGATTTACACCTCGAGAGATTTGATCCCTCTCGGGCGCTTGGTAGAGCCACTTTTAAAATGGATTTATGCTGGTGTTACCTTATCATCATATTTAATTTGAGATAAAAATTATGAAAGAAAAATTACAAATAACTCTTTTAATTGTAATTATATTATAATTATATATATTATTTTTAACATGAAAATACAATTTAATTGGCATGATAATATTTTTATATTAAGATACAATTTAGTGAGTAATTTTTTAATTGATATTAATAAGCAATCCAATACGACCTATAAACATTCTCCTCTACTTTAATCTTGAAAAAATAACATTCTCTTCTACGACATGGTAGATGGGTTGCGACTTGAGAGGGACAACTCAATGAAATTAGCGTTCAATGTTATTTCATAAATAAAGGTTTATTAGCTTTTTCTTCCATCACATATGTTGGTATTGTTATTAACAAAGTTGTATATATATTGGTTGTGGATACCGTTTATTTTGATAAGTTTGATGTAGAAAAATTAGGATTTATGATTTTTGTAAAGTTTTCATTGAAATTTATTGTAAGTATAGATTTATTAAATATACATCAGACTTAAATTTCTTCAAGTATAAATTATTTCATAATTCATATTTTCATATATTAAATTGTAAAATCATTATAATCATGCAAAATATTTTAAATAGAATGACAAGATAATTTAATTATTTATATATTTTTATAATAAAATAAATATATTTAATAATTTAATAAAATATTTTTTATTGTATTTAAAAATAATTATATTATAAATGGAGATCTTTTAAAATTATATATATAATTTTTTACAACATTAATCGAATCAGTTTTATCAATTTTATATATATCTAAATAAAAACATGTTATTCCAATTTGTAAAAAAACAAAATACTTTTATGCAACAAAACACTTTTATATCACATATTATATGCGTTCACGCACTAGATATATATACAATGCAATCCAAATTTAGAGACATCAATAATTGTGTTTGTATCTTAAGATGTCCAAATATTTTAGATGTTAGACATAGTTATTATTTCCAAAATACTTTAATTAAACTTTAAAAATATTAATTTTGAGACATAGTGGATCTTTACTTTCAGAACGATATTGAAATGAAACATAGTCAAAGCAAAGAATAAAGGATGAATTTATTGGTGGTTCCTTGATATGCTTTCCTAATACAAGTTTACATGTTAA
The DNA here is from genome assembly GCA_027924585.1 of Larix kaempferi. Taxonomy (NCBI): domain Eukaryota; kingdom Viridiplantae; phylum Streptophyta; class Pinopsida; order Pinales; family Pinaceae; genus Larix; species Larix kaempferi. The sequence continues at coordinate 607,536 of BSBM01001788.1, forward strand.
AAATTCTACTTTAATCATCAACCCAGGGATGGTGTAAACTTAAGAGGTGTTGGGAATTGTATGTGCAACTGCTGAGAGAGTTTTGTATGGTAGTTTAATCTATGAATTTATAAATTATTCTTACTAGAAAACAATTTGATTTACTCTATGGAATGCATATGATACTACTCTTAGAAACATGAATATTTATTCTGCAAAAACATAAAATCTTATTAACTTACTAAATGAGTTGAGTTCTGAAAACATGAACTAATTTATGAAAGCATGAAATGGCTATTCTAAGAAAACGATAGAAATTTACTTTGAATACCTTGAATATTTTAACTCAGAAAACAAAAATCTATTTGATATAATAAAAAAATAAAGTTCTATTCTATGAAAACAAAAGATGTTACTCTAAGAAAGCGTGCAAGGTTTAACTTGACCAAAACTTGAATGTTTATTCTATAACCTGGAAATTGTTCTGGAATAGTTTACGAAAATGACCCACAACACTACATAGGCCATAAATTTAAACTATACACACTGTTATTCTTTCCTACAAAAAGCAGAGCATTTTCAGAAATCAAATTTAAACCTTTTACTTGATATTCCATATTTTTAATTATATTGTCATGCATTCTAACCCACAAATATGATTCTAAATAAAAATCACTAATGATGATCTTAATGGAATGAAATATGCCAATCTATTGAACTAATATTTGAACAAGAAAATGTGGGAAACTAATATTGCTTAAACAAAAAAAAAAATCATGCACAACAACATGAGGGGTCCCACCTCAAGGTGTATACAACAACTTCTGCTAAACTATAAACTCACAGATTTAGTAAAACATGAATATTCCATTAATTTTTTTGAAGGTACATATCAAAAGTACAAAACTTGACTGCTAAAAGCTGTAAATTAAAATGTCTAAGATAAACGATAAAGTATGTCTCTCCCTCCCGTAATGTGTGAATCTATATTTATTATATAACTTAAAAAAGATCCCAAAAAAATCCTCTTTGGAAATCACGACATCAATATTTTCTAGATTTGTCATTCCTGAAAATCATGGGAGACTGGTAGAGTTGATCTCGAGTTCTCCTTCATTGCTTCCTGTGGTCAAATGGATTTGACTATGTTGAGCATTCTTATATATATATGTAGCCTTGGAAAAGTGTGATCTTATATATTCATTGTTTCCATTATTCCTGCACTAATTCGCACATAACACTCATCCATTGGTTAACTCATTAAAAATCATGCTAAGTAAAGAAAGATTACCGTATATCCATCATCACTTTAAAATCAACTATAATCACACCCTATACTACAGAAAGGGGGTTATTTCATGCTAGTTTGTTTCTCTTTGTGAGTAAAAAGGGAATTGGTAAGTGCAATTGATACCTATAACATGGGCTTATTATTTCCCCCAAAATTCAATATTTTACACATGCCTGTGTAACCCATCACCTTGGATCATTAGACTGGTATGTTCTCCCATTTTCTCTTTGATATCCCAGGAAACTATTCTTAGTGCCCCTGTCTCCCTATAATACCCCATATTATGCTTCTCTTTAGTCCAAATTCTCTTTTATTCATCTTCATTTATTTCCTCTTTAAGATTTAGAGGGAGGAGGAATGTTGGATTTATCTCCAATCGATTCCATCTAAACTTGTTCTTCTATAGGTATTCCTTGTACATTTTGGATCCAAATATGGAAACATTCAACCTTTGGGGACAGTGTGGATCTGTTTTCTTTAAATCCATGGAGACTCGTTTCCACCTTTCGTTGATGGAATCCTCCACATCCTTAAGGATTCCTTGAAGGGTTTTGTCAAAATTATCGATGGATTCTTGTTTTTTTTCATCAAGGATTGGGATTATATCCTCATCCACCATCAAATTTTTGTGACCTTGGATCACAGTTTTAGGATTAGATGCTTTTTCCTGAATCCATAATATATTTTCCCATTCCTTTGACTTGTAAATGTGGATGTCCTGGGCCCTTTCTACTTCATGATTCATCCAAGAACAAAGATCTCTTAACTGAAAATCACCAATATATGGATTAGGTGACCAATTGTATGGATTAGGAAATATGAAATTATGGAGATAAAATTTAGACAATTGGTATTTTTCCAGGTTTGTACTATCCAATCATGCATCCTAAAAATATTTTGGGGTGAATAACTCCAGTGGAAAATTGTTCTTTAACCTGCTCAACTAAAACATGCACCATTTTTCCTTGAGATAGATGGCATAGATCCTGGAACAATGCCTATAGATAATAATATCTTCATAAATTTTGGCAGTTTTATCCATTGTGGCCTATAGATTTAGTATTTGTTGGTTCTTTTCCACCAATTCTTCTCGAGATTTCTCGAGTTCTACTTGCAATGTTTAGTTATGTTGTTCCAGGATATTTTGTTGATAAGTGTGTTTATTTTGAGGATTTAGATCTTCTCGTGACTTTCTGGGGTTGATACAAACCGTTACACCAAAACCCCGAGGTGTTAGTGAAGGCCATCCACTAGGATCTTAACATCCCACCACGCTCTGCAGTCCAGACTCTGGGATTGATGTGCGCCCGTACGGTGGTGTCCCCTTTGCACCGTACGAGCCTCGTGCGAACACTGCAATGCCGACGTTGCCACCCGCTCTATGACTTGAACCTGGGTGGAGGCTCTGATACCAGATGTGATGAACTTGCAATAATTAATTAATGCAAATACACGAGATATCAGAAATAATAGAACTCATAATCACTTTTATATTGATCACGGGCCACTTCGAGGGGGCAACCTCCTTTGAGCAAGCTCAATACAATTAACTTCACGGTGCCTTCAATGACCTCAACACATGCTTATATACTAAGTCTATGCCCAATACTATGAGTCAAAACCATGGGACATATAATACTACGGGACAACTTACAAAGCATATGCATCCAATACTATGGGTCAATACTATGGGCTAATATAAACTACGGATCAACAAACACTACGGGACGAATTACAAAGCATATGCGTCCAACAACAATATACTAACATAGTAAAGAGAAGGGTTGAAATAGGTTCCTAACATCCCCTCTTCCTTAGAAAAATCTTTGTCCTCAAAGCTTTGGTTGGAGAAATTGCTGCAGAATCTGAAGGAGTGGTTCCCTGGTAGCATCCTCGAGTCGCATTTCGGGCCACTGACGCCTTTGGAGTGTCAAGGAGGATTGCTTGGAAGGCTGTAGATGAAGAAGAACCCTGTCAGATGCATGGAAAATGCGCTTAGAACGGTGTTGATCAGCTTGTTGTTTCAGGTGAATTCTGGCCATGTGAATATTGTCCTATAGAATGAGAAGAATTTGATCGCGGTTTCGAAGAACCGAGTCAATTTCCTGAACTGGGGAGCTGCTAAGGGTGTATGGAAGAAGAACTAGTGGTGTTTTTCCATAGACTGCTTCATATGGTGTCCTTTGAGATGTGGTATTGTACCACTGGAGCGCTGCTAGGAAATCCATAGAAATAGTTGGCCAAAGCTGTGTAGGGATGGGAAAGGGTTTGAGCAATCCCGAAATGAGTGTCGTTTCACCCTTGTTGACTTGGAAAGTATCATCGTTATCCACCATCTGTTGAATTGTCATTTTTAGTCCCTGCCAAAAGAAGTTACATTGTTCCCGGTCATACATTTTGCAGAACCCAGAGTGCCCTATTGATGAAGAAGCATGGAGTTCATAGAAGAGATATCCCTGTTGAACATATTGCAACCAATTTGGAACAAGCAGAGAAAGAGCTGTAAGAGAAACTGGGTCATCAATTGTGCGAGAAGGAGCATCTTCCACCATATTGTGCCTACCCTTCTTGTAAGTGATCACATAGGGATAACCCATGAGTTGGATAACCCATTTCAGGTGTGTTGGGGAGGAGACCCATTGTTCTAGAAAATTTTCCAAACTCTGGAGATCAGTCTTGATGCAGAAATAATTCCCTAAGAGGTATGGATGCCACTTCTGTACTGCATGCAAAATAGCCATCATTTCCTGCTGAGAGGTAGATGTGGCTAAATTCTTACCGGAAAGGTCTCTTGAAGGTAGCAAGCGCATTGGTTCAACAAAGATACCTGCATATCTATCCAAGGAAGTAGTGGAGACTGTTGATGGGTGCATCTGAATGGAATTGAGCTGAGCGATGACACCATGTGAATTCTTCTTAAGTATTTTTCCAGGCGATGTGAACTAATGATGCAAAGAGACCCTGGTTGTAAGCCCATAAATTTGTGTTGTGCCCCATTGACTTTAAACTGCATCCAAAGTTCAGCAAAATCCCATAAGATGGGGCCAAGTGTGCGTAACCATTGAACGCCCAAAACCACATCACATCCTCCTAAGGACAAGGCAAACATGTCAGAGCATAGGTTATAATCTTCCATAGAGATACGCACATTGTGACACTTCCGCTTGCAAGGTAAGGTGCCCCAATTGGCAACCATGACTTCAAAGTTGGAGCAAGGATGGACAAAACAATCAGCCTGTTTGGAAATTCGAGGGTCAATAAAGTTATGAGTGCTACCATAATCAATGAGTATGGTAAGAGGGAGCTTCTTGAAGTATCCCCTGACCTGCATTATTTGTGGGGTGGTGACGCCGGTTACAGCATGGAGAGAGTTCTCGGGTGGGTTGTCCTGAGATGGGGTGTCAACAAGCGGGTGTTGAATGTCGACCTGATCATCTACTGTATATGTAGCTTCTTCACCAAGTTCTAAGGCAGGTGGCGAATCCACATCCAAGAGATAGAGCTTTTGTTGAACACATCTATATCCCCAAGTGAATTTCTCATCACAATTATGGAAAAGTCCTTTTTCTCGGCGTGCCTGCATTTCTATTTCAGAAAAATGCTTGATAGGAGTTGGTTGAGGAGCAGGCATGATGGGAGGTCGTTGGGAACCCATATTTCTGAAGGGAACAAAGGTGGGTTTGGAGCATTGTTGAGCTGCGAGCTTGTCTTCGGCCAGCTTAGCCAACCCTAGGTTCCATCATTGTGTTGGGACAAAACATTTTGACCTCTGAGCGGATTTCATCCTTGAGACCATTGATAAAACAACTACTGTAGAATTCATCAGCCAATCCTTCTGTGTGATTGGCCAATTTCTCAAATTCTGTCTGATACTCTCTCACTGTGCCAATTTGGTGAAGTTTAGTGAGTGCTCCTGTGAAATCATCAAAAGAACTAGGACCAAATCGTGGCAAAATGAGGTGGCAAAAATCTGTCCAGTTTGGCTCGGGATGAGCTTTGATGTACCAACGGTACCATTGAAGGGCTTCCTGTTCCAAATGAAAGGATGCAAGTGGCACTTTTTGTACATCAAAAGTATTATGCAGACTGAAATATTGTTCTACTCGGTATATCCATCCAGTCGGATCAGTACCATTGAAGCGAGGAAAATCAAGCTTCGGCCCACAAAAATTGCTGGAAGAAGAGAACCCGGTGGCTGCAAAAGATTCTGGCTGTTTGGTATTGTTCATGGCTGAATGCTGAAGATGGAGGCTGAGAAATTTTTTATCCAGATCTTGGAGATTGGTTTGGATGGCTGTAAGTGCTTCCTCCATGGTGTGTGCTCCTACACAGGTGACAACCATAACCAGGTTTTTTTTTTTTTGTGGAATGGATAGAAAAACACAAACAAAAACTGATTTAGTAAAGGGAAATTTGGATTCGGGAAACAATCTGATGGGTAATTGGGGTTTGACTAGATTTTGGACACTGTCGAAAAAACAAGAAAGCAAAAAAGGGGGATTTCAGAAGTGGGGTGATAGAATGAGAAAATTTGGCAGAGAGGGACAAAGAAGCAGAATTCAGAAAGGAACTCTGTGGTAAAATTTGAAGGTGATTGGGTGAAATCTGAGGAAGTTATGGGAAACCCTAAAAATAGACAAATGTGGGCTTTCGGGCTTTGGGAAGGGGAATTGGGGATAGGGTCATCAGGAATGAAAGATGCAGAATGGGATGACAGGGGTTCCCCGAAAATTTCAAGGGAAACAGAGTGAAAACAAGGGAGATATGGAGTGGTTCTTTTTTTTTTTTTTCCAGAAATGGATCGGCAACAGCGGCGCAACGGCGCGGAAGGGATAAAAAACGACTGGATCTGAAACGACGACTGGATCTGGAAGGAATTTCAGAATAGATCTGAAACGGCTGGATCTGGAGCGGAAGTGATCAAAAACAGTTCAACTGAAAATAGATATGGACCCGAGGTATGTACGGTTGCCTAACAGTTTAGGTGTTTCACTCGGCCACCAATGCTGTCTGACGGCTTGCGTATTGGGGAAGTACCCCTCACTCCATGACTCAGGTAAAATTGATAACCGCTTTGCCACAAACGACAGCTCTTGGTTTACCTCACGGGTGGGAACTAGTCAATCAGGTGGGGATCGTTGCCCTTTTCGCTGGCAGGTCCTCTCAATGGGCCAGCTACTTTGGGGTTCCTGTGGTACTCCTCACAATGCGTTTTAGGGCTTATGCCAAAGTACTTCCCATAGTTAAGAGGATAGGGATTATTCCCAAATCCGAAGCTGCAACAGATGCGAAAATTTTTTTGGCAGAAATTCCACCCAATGAGCCCAAAAAAGTGCTCTGATACCAGATGATACAAATCGTTACACCAAAACCCCGAGGTGTTAGTGAAGGCCATCCACTAGGATCTTAACAGGGGTTTCTACTAGGGTTACAAACCTCCCAATATTCCGAGGGGTAGAAGGGAAATGCATTGCGATATTGAGTGCTTCCAACTCCTCTTTCACTCTATATAGTTTGGACAAAAAATCCATTGATCGATGGTCCTCTTTGATGTGTGTACCCTCATCCGTAAACTCACAGAATCCTCCTTCTAAACTGTAACACTCATCTTGGTCAGACCGGTCTGTGTGGTCCAGTGTCTCCACCTTGGAGGTTTTACCATCTCCTTCCTTCTCTTTAGATTCCTTATCCCGTTCTTCCCTGATCTTTGCCTCTTTTTTGAGTCTCCCACTTTGTCACCCAAATTCATATGCTGCTTTGGAGGAAAATGCTTGCTTATTCTAAATAGGAATCTCTTGAGAATTCTTTATCCTCACCAGAGTATCAGTGACGAATTCATTATCATCTATGTCCAGCTAAATCTTTCTCTTGGCCCTTGATTGAGTGGACATATTCCCTTCAATGCCAAATTTCTCTTTCTCTTTATTTCATGTGGTGGAGGCGAGGGATGAGCCTGGAGTTCCTCTCATCCTCTGTACATCATAAACAAAGATGTGTATAAATTATTCCGAGGAGAGTTCAGGTATCTATAGTGATAATTCTTTGAAAGCAATCAATTTAACCAAACCATGGTATGCTAGAGCATCTTCTTTTTCTTGTTCGAACTTCCTTCTCATCTCCCATATAGATTGCAAGAGGAAAAAGGTAATGTTGGTTTTATTGTTCGACCTTATATGACCGTGGTGTTTCAGGAGGTCCAATATCCTGAAATGAAAGTTAGGAACATATGCAAGTGATATACTTCAAAATGATGGCTTCTATTTCATCCCATGGTTTGGGCATGGTGTCCCTCTTCACTCCATTCTTGTCTTCTTCGTATCTTTCCCCTTTTGCAAAGAAATATTGATTAGATTTAATGGTGGTCTCCCAGTCGTCCTTACCCTAATGAAACCCTCATGGAATGCATATATAATTAGATATATTTCCCTCATTAGATGGATATGCACTCCTTTTACCCTAGTCACATATTCCTCCTCCTTCAGGTGTTTGAGGTTTTTGGAAAATTCTAGGGCCATATTTTCATCATATCCATTTAAAATAGTGAGGAATTTCATCCATCCTACTATGCGTAGGATTTTTAGGAAATCAAGATGATTATAGAGAGGGGAGGGATCCGTAGGTTCACTTTTCTTAAAACTCGTTGACATTTTGCAGAAAAAAGTGATGCCAAACTGCACAATATTGAAGTGTTTACTTAATTGCTCTTAATGGAGTAAAGAACTAGTTTCCATGAACTTCTATTTGAACAATTGTGGTATGTACTACTCTTGCTACCTTCCGATCTCTCTGCCGTGAACTTGTTTTTCATAGGGGAATGTAGGTGAAATGTAGGGTGATCACCTCATGAATTTTGTCTTAATTGTGCATAGATATTTGCTTATCTCCTTATGAAATCATCATTTTGCCACTTCTGCAACCGATTGATAGTAAAACCATGGGGGATTGTATTGTTTTATTCTCATCATGCTACTTCATCTGCCAACCGACATGTTCCATCATTATTGACATGTTTTATAAAAGACCTTTTTTTTAAAATTGGGTGCCACCTCCCTGGTAGTGAATCTAAGTTATCCTCAATTGAGTGTTGGGATAATGATTCTTTATGTAGGTAGGTTGTAGTTTAAGTGATTAGAAAGAATGGGTTAGTAGTTACCTTTTTCTTCACTTAACATACCTGGAAGAGTTGTTGTGGTGGGTGATGTGGCAGATTTGATATGATGTGGTGTCTGTGGTTGTTGATGCTTAGTCCATAGTTATATTGTTTTTTTATAGTTGCGTGGTGGTTTGATAATTTTCTTGATATATGTTTCTATTTGACTAACTCGCTTGTTTGCTTGATATTTTCTTCTACATCACTTGATATTTGCTTCTAGTTCTCTTGATATTTTCTTCTAGCTTGCTTGATATTTGCTTCTGGTTCGCTTGTTTGCTTGATACTTGGTTTGTAATGATAGTCGTCATGTTTTTTTCCTTTTTTTTTTTATATATAATAGAATTTAGTTGTTTTGGAGAACTTCAATGTCCTCAACAAGCCTAAGATGCTTCTTGTATAGGTTTTGAGTGAATTCTTCTTTGGAAAGTGTTTTTTTGTACATATTTAGTCTAATTGACCATTCACCAACATTAGAAAATGAGTGTCATCAATTGTTCTTATCTTGATTGACCCATGGCATCTTAAATGTTTTAAGTACATTAATGGTCTATATTGTTAAGCATTATGTGTTATATTTTGTAGGGCACATATATGCAGTTGTTTCCATGAAATGTAATTGAATGGGGTGGGAATTATTGGTTATAATTTTGTTTAGAGGGAAATCAAACCCTTAATTTATCTATAACTGACAATGAAAACAACAAATTGCCAATTGGTTCAATGGTTTTCAAAGGGAGTACTTGACACAAGACAATAATGTAAGAAGGAAGGGTGGACATGTTTATACTGATAAAAAAAATGGTGCAAGTTTGTATCACTTTGTAAACCTAATCGTTGGTACAAACATCTAGTTACAAATGATGCCTACAAGAAACTCCTCAAGAGTTTGATACTTCCAAATTGTAACGTCCCTCATTCTGACCCTTAGTATATTTTGGTTGTAATATAAATATTGTATGCATGTGATGTAAAATTCCTAGCATGGAGCTCAAGGCCAAGGTCCTACTAGTGAAAGCTCATCCTTGCAGAGGCAAGTAATTGGTATTATGCTACCCATGTGCTAGTGAGCCATGGAAATTGTAAATGATGTAAATAATACCATGTAAATAAAATAGCAAGGGCTCACTATGGATGCAAATAAATAAGGGGGCTATGTGTATACACTAGGGAGTGGTGAGGGTGTTGTTGGATGGAAACCTAGGCTTCCATTTGTCACATTGAGAATCCCTTTGACTCTCCTAGATTCCATTGAATGCTTTTGTAAGGTAAGTACTTCAAAGTGCTGTTCATGAGGTCGATAGAGTATGGTACTTCCCTGAAATCCGCAAGGCAGGGTATCAGACTTTGTTTTTCTTCTCCTATAAGCCACTCCACCTCGTAAAGGACGTATTACTCATACCCAGACCTTGTTTTATGAAGAAATCATTAGTGGAACACTTACGCGACCCAATGGATCGAGTACAGAGGAAGAGAACCAAAAATCGTGATTCTTCGGGAGGCCGCGATTTGAGCTAAGATCACTTAGAAAGCTTGTGGGGAAGATGGAGTTCAATGAAGGATCTACATACCCAAACCTTGGGGTGAAACTAAGGGGTTTAGATGCCCATGAATTCATGAGAGGACCATATTGGATAGTTGAAACCCTGTTGCAGCACAAAGCCATTTGACCACAACAGTGAGGAATATCCAAGTGCAGATTGCAGTGGGAAGAGGCCAGGAGGGTTCAAGTTGCATTGTAGAGCCAAAGAGGGCTCAATTACCTTGATTTACCAGTCAGGACCAACCACACTTTCCCAGGTCAGTGCTGAGGGAAGGGGCTACTTGTTAGGAACTCGTGTCAACCCTTCTCTTTACTTTGTTAGTATATTGTTTTTGGACACATATGCTTTGTAAGTCGTCCTGTAGTATTTGTTGATCCATAGTTTGTATTAGCCCATGGTATTGACCCATAGTATTGGACGCATATGCTTTGTAAGTCGTCTCGTAGTATTATATGTCCCATGGTATTGACCCATAGTATTGGGCATAGACTTAGTATATAAGTGTGTGTTGAGGCCAATGAAGGTACAATGACGTTATTTGTATTGAGCTTACTCAAAGGAGGTTTCCCTCTCGAAGTGGGCTATGATCAATAAAGTGATTCTGAGTTCCGTTATTACTGCTATCTCGTGTATTTTCATTAATTAATTGTTGCAGGTTCCTCACATATGGTATCAAAGCACTTTCTCAGGCTTGTTGGGTGAAATTTCTAGTCCATATCTATTTTCAACTGAACTGTTTCCGATCACTTCCCTGTCGTTTTAGATCCATTCCGAGCCGTTTCAGATCCATTTTGAAAATCGTTCCAGATCCAGCCATTTCAGATCTATTTTGAAAGCCGTTTCAAATCCATCCATTTTTCGATCCTTTCGGCATCGTTTCAGATCCATCTATTGCAGATCCCTTCCATGCCATTGCAGATACAATTGTTTCGATCCCTTCCACGCCATTGTAGATCCATTTCTAGAAAGAAAAAAAAATTCCTGTTTTTTCGCCATATCTTCCTTGTTTGAACTCTATTTCCCTTGAAACTTCCCAGACATCCCTGCAATCCCATTCTTCATATTTCATTCCTGAGGACGCTATTCCAAATTCTACTTCCCAAATCCAAAAGTCTCACATTTGTCTATTTTTAGGGTTTTCCATAACTTCTTCAATTTTCACCCACCCGCCTCCAAATTTTTCCACCGTGTTTATTCCCTATTTCTGCTTCTTTGTCCCTCTTTGACAAATTTTCCCATTCTTTCACCCCGCTTCTAAAATCCTCATTTTCTGCTTCCCTATCCATTTGAAAGTGTCCAAAAACCAGTCCAACCCCAATTACCCATCAAAGTTTTTCCCAAATCCAAATTTCCCTTTACTAAATAAGCTTTTGTTTGTGTTTTTCTACCCATTCCCCCCCAAAAAACAAAAAAAACTTCTGGTTATGGTTGTCACCCACGCAGGAGCAAAAGCCATGGAGGAAGCACTTGTAGCCATCCAAACCAAACTCCAGGATCTAGATGAAAAATTTCTTGCGCATTCAGCCATGAACAACAAATGACAATCCGAGTCTTCATCAGACAATGGGTTCTCTTCTTCCAGCAATTTCCATGGTTCAAAGCTTGATTTTCCTCGCTTCAATGGTACTGATCCGACTGGATGGATCTATCGTGCAGTATAGTATTTTAGTCTCCATAATACTTTTGATGTCAACAAAGTTCCACTTGCATCATTTCATTTGGAACAGGAAGCTCTTCAATGGTACCGTTGGTACATCAAGGCTCATGAAGAGCCAAAATGGCCAGATTTTTGCCAACTCCTTTTGCAACGATTTAGTCCTAGTGCTTTTGATGACTTCACAGGAGCCCTCGCTAAACTTCGTCAAATTGGCACTGTGAGAGAGTATCAGACAGAATTTGAGAAACTAGCCAATCACATAGAAGGATTGTTTGATGAATTCTATAGGAGTTGTTTTATCAATGGTCTTAAGGATGAAATCTACTTAGAGGTTAAAATGTTCTGTCCCAACACAATGATGGAAGACCTGGGGTTGGCTAAGTTGGCATAAGACAAGATTCCATCCCAACAACACTCCAAACCCACTTTTGTTCCCTTCCGAAATATGGGGTCTCAATGACCTCCCATCTCACTAGCTCCTCGACCAACTCCTATCAAGCATTTGTCTGAAATAGAGATGCATGCACACAGAGAAAAAGGGCTTTGTTATAATTGTGATGAGAAATTCACTCGGGGACATAAATGTGTTCAACACAAGCTCTATCCATGAAAAATGCTAATTATATATGGTGTAAGTTTACATGTAAAATGATGGTTTACTTGTGGAGGTTTTGATGGTGTAATGATCATAAGAAATGTTCCGGGTGTTCCCTTTTGTGTTGTTATGTACGAATATAGTGAGACTAGATAAATAGTGATGTTTATACGAATGTGGCTAATCACGTGTAATGTATAAGTGTTTTGAAATCAAGTGATGATTGAACAAGTGTTCTTATGCAATGTTAATTTCGATGAAAGTACATTTATGGTCTTGTATATAATGTGACTAAAAAACTTGATTGTTAATGTTGAGGAATTTTTTTACAATGTGGAGATATGGGCATGTTACAAAGTGGTATCAGAGCTGAAGGTTAAAGCACTAGGGCCTATGTGGGCTCAGCACAAGGTATGAAACAATAAAGCAAGGTAATACTACCAGGTTTCATTCTTTATTGTACCAAAAATTTGTACTTTAACGAGTGTATGGTTTCTTGGTTAGAGGACATGAGTTATGAATAAAGGAATTTGGACAAGGGTGTAGACTATGGTTTCATGCTATAGTTGAATCCCTTTCTGCATATTTATTATATGTAGGGAAAGAGTATGCTTATCTATAAGGAATAATACATTGGTTGTTTATGTTGTTTATGTCGAGCTCAAGGAATAATGTTCTAATCCGTTTTTCTTGTATAAATGAAAATATGGAATTTTATGGTAAAGTATGTTATCACCTTGACCCACAAATTGTGGACTAAAAATGTAAGCATAGGGTAATGCTTGGGTTTTGTGTTAGTATTATGTACTATGTGGATGTACAGGAAATAGAATTTGGATTATGATTAAGCCCTTAATACATTCAGAAAGAAGTGAAAATATTCTCTAGAATCTCTTTGATAAAAATATAGAGATATGTTTATATGTATAAATTGTTTTACAATAGTCTTGTAAATCTGAATATGCAAATTAAAAACACTGGAACAATGATAGAATTGTCATTTGAATTATTGAAAAGGTTGTAAACTTATCATAGGGAATAAGGTATTACACCTCATAAATGAGAAGAGAACAATCAATGCTATGTGCTATCATTGGAGCTTATGGCCGCAAGATCCGCCGGACTCGTTGATAGTCAAAGGGCATGATGCATATTATGCGTAAAGTATGGTAATCATACTATAAGAGTATGAATAAAAATATGGGACTCATGAAGGGATAGACTCAAAGCATGAGTAAGATAAAATAAATATGTGAACCTTTTGTTTATCAAATTTTGTTGCATGTTATGGTGACTAACAAAACTTTGAGGTTATTGCAGCTTTTGAAATAAGAAAAATCTTTAAATCTGCGATAACATTGCAAGGAACTATGATAATATGAAGTGTTATGTGATACAAAAATATCATTTTTTTTTTGTGAGTGACACTTGAAATCCATAAGGATATAGCTAATATACCGATTTGGTTTATGTGTGCAAGGAATTGATTGCACGAAGTAAGGGCTTGGCGTACTAGAACCAAGCTAATCAATGGCGAGAGGATCGCTAAACCAAAAGGATTTCACAAAAAGAACTGTAAGCGAATACCTCTATCTGGTTGTCGAACTTGCTGTCTTGTCCTGTGCAATAGGATCAACTTACAACTTTTGTTGGTAAGGCAGGTTGGCCATGATAGTGGCATTAGAGCCATCGTATGAACCAAGAGTTCACTACTACAATGTTATGGGACATTGATGCATGCACATGAGACAGTGTGACAAGAGAAGTGAAAATATTGAGAGCATCAAGAGAAATTAAAAGATAAAATCTACACATAATAAAACCATCACCCTAATAAGATAAGCAAAGGTTCCCTGCAAATTAAAATAAAGCTAACATAAAAGAAATCTAACTTAAATAAAAACCTAAGCAAAGAAAAGGAACGAAGAAGAAAAGGTTAAATTTGGAGCACAGATTTGAATCACCACAACAGGATATGTATTGAATACGAGAAGTGTTTTGGTAGGAGTACTACCAATTTATTGAAGGAGGAATTGAACAAGAGAAGTGTTTTGGTAGGAGTACTACCAATTTATTGGAGGAATTTAACACGAGAAGTGTTTTGGTAGGAGTAATACCAATTTATTGAAGGAGGAATTGAACATGAGAAGTGTTTTGGTAGGAGTACTACCAATTTATTGAAGGAGGAATTGAACACGAGAAGTGTTTTGGTAGGAGTACTACCAATTTATTGAAGGGGGAATTGGACACGAGAAGTGTTATGGTAGGAGCACTACCATTTGCATGCAATGCCCTGTGAGGCAGTGAAACATGAGATGTGTTTAGGTAGGAGTAATACCAGATTGCAAGAGCACTACAATACCCTATGAGGGTGTGTAAAGGTTGATTTCAGGATTCAGAGACTTAAAAGTCCCCTGGCCACTCCAGGAAACTCAGGGATGCTGAGGGAGTGTTGGGGTTGTTTGGAATTAAGCGAGAGGACTTGAGGGGAAAAAGAATTTTTCGGGACCTAAGCGAGAAGGCTTGAGTGGAAAAAGAATGCACACGAAATCTTTGTATAAAGTAATTTGATCACACGGACTACTTTATTGCTGACATTAAGACGAGGCTCTGGAGAAGAATAAAAAGTCTTATTCAGTGTGACTCGTGTATCCTATTATGTAAATGATATGCGCAAGGTATACGCATATACTTATGTTTTGAACTTGTTATACTTAGGTTGAAGTATGCATGTTTTATGTTATGTTATGATCATTAACAATATTGTTTTCTAGGAAAAGCACGTAGAGAAAGACTAAAAGTACATAGAAATAAGTGTCATGACAAGATTTTTGGAAGTAATTATCTTAGATCCCGATTTATATGTATATGATGTATGACTAACATGTGTGCAGGGGCAAGAAATTACAAAGAAGATCTTAGTAAGAAGATTGAACTCTAAAAAGGGGTTGCCGTTGAAAGACCGCAACATGATGTTGCAAGGAAAAATGATTCCTTATGTTCAAATTGAAATTGGAAAAAAAAGAATCATTTTTATGCATGCATTTATGATAAAACAACTTGTGTTGTTTGTGGAAAGTACAGGTTATGAGAACGAGCAACTTGCAAGAATCATGAAAGTCCAAATTTTGTAACAAAGCAAGCAAAAGATTTCAAATAATTTACGCACAAAGGAACCCAAGAGTGTAAGTTAAGAGGTTGAAAGGCATGAACACCAAGGACGGTGTTATTCTAAAGGGGAGGAGGATGTAATATCCCTCTTTCACACCCTTGTTGTTTTGTAAATACAATTGTAAATTGTATTGGTTTTCTGGTGAGGAGCTCAAGGCCAAGGTCCTACCAGTAAACCTTGTAAGTTATGTGGTTCATTTCCTAAAATTTTTAATTAATAGTGTTAGCAACCTGATGATAAGGAGATGATCCCACTCGGGTGGGAGGAGGTGATTTGGATTGGAATCCAAGACCCTGACAACACATGTTACCTTGGTTACGTAAGCACTTGAGTGAACATTTAAGTTCACTGAAGGTTACTTCTGTTTTTTGTTATCGGTTATTCTTAGAAAGGGTTGGTTTTGGTTACCCATAACTGTCAAGGGGTGGTAAGTGTCTCCTAAGACGTAAATTTTAGCACTAGATTAATCTATGCTGAAAGCTATTAAGTAAAACTAATAAGCTCCTATGGATGTCCTTGACATCCTAGTCCCGTCAAAGGATGTCAAGAATTTTCTTCAAAATCCACTATCTAATTATTTAAGCATAACCTAAGCTATTTCGATAATTATTATTAGTTACAATAATGATTGTTATTTATATCCCCTAATACCTTTAAATGCCAAAAGAAACTACATACATATATGTTTATGGAAACGCTTGCATGTGATTTTTTAGCACTTTGATAAATTACTATTAAGTACTTTATATCCATTACATTGTAAAAGCATTAATAATTCTATATATATTAATAATGTATTAATGTGTAAGGATGTGTACTTCAAAATTATTAGACATATAAAAATATTATTTGTAATTAGTAAAACATTATATATAGTTATGGGTGAGATATTATATATTGGAATGCATTAATTTGAGAATGCATGTATTTATAACAAACTAGAGGTGTGATTAGGGTATTAAAGAGAATTATATAGTTATTGTGAAATATTATTAGTTATTTTAATATTTCCTAAAAATGCATTAAAATGATAATGCTAGCTCGAAACACCTACTTGGTGGCTACATTGAAAAGAAGGGCAAATAGTTATTAAGGAGACGCTAGGTTTATCCTAGACCTTATTTTTAAACCATGCCTTATAGGCTTTGTTATTTTTTTAAAGAAAGTTGAATGGGGTATTAATATACCCTCCCTTTTATAAATAGTATTAATATAATGAAAAGGCCAAACATAGTCGTGCTTATCAATTATGTTAGTTATTGTGCATTAAGAAAAGATACATTTTATAAATGTCAGCGGTATATATCTATGTAATATGCTTTTAGGGTTTTTATGCATGAGGTACATGGATATATGTATATATATGCCGGTATGTACATAA
Source organism: Larix kaempferi (assembly GCA_027924585.1). NCBI lineage: Eukaryota > Viridiplantae > Streptophyta > Pinopsida > Pinales > Pinaceae > Larix > Larix kaempferi. The sequence continues at coordinate 624,305 of BSBM01001788.1, forward strand.
ATTAGTATTATTGGTTAAATAAAATTAATATATATAAATTATATATATATATACATTGTTGCATGGTGCTAATAAGACATATAGATTATACAAGAATACTTTGAGAGGTTAACGTTTTAAATCCAGCTCATTTGAGAGTGGCGGTGTGAGGTTGATTATTGGCTGAGTTTTGTAACGTAAAGGGAACCAACTTGTCTTTTGTTTCTACATCGTGACAGGGAGGTGGGCAGTTTTAAGGAAACCTGATTTAGAAGAGGAGGTGACTCATTTTTCTGGTGCTGCGTTGAAAGCCATTTGTCCATTCTCTTCTGAGTTATGCATTTGGGCAGAGTGGTGGGCGTTACTTTTTTATGGCTATGCAAGAGAGGTATGGGGGACTGATTCCTTTCGTTTTCTATTTTATTTTTTATTTAAAAGATGCATACAACGGATATGCTAGGCAGATTTTTACCCTTTCATTCTCTATTTAGTATATTATATATACATTGTTGCATGTCTCGAGTGGGGGTGTGGCTATGTTGACATTATTTTACCTGTGGGGAGTGATAGCGTAGCTCGCACTTGGGGACTAGAGTGTCCCTCCATTTTTTTGTTTATGCTCTTGACTTTTGGTTATTGTTGTGAATAGCTTGAGAAGCCAAAGCTGTAAGGGCGTGAATTTTTTTTATTACCCGCATTCTATCTCTTTTTTTTCTATGAGGTTTGTTTTACCATTTTGAGTGTGGAGAGGAAGGGTGAACTTGCAGTGGAAGTAATCAAACCCCACTTAGTGTTGATGTATATGTAACTTCGGAATGTATTTCACCCATGTATTTCATATATGTATTTTGTACTCCTATAGAGATGTTATTATTCCTCTATACAGAAGTGTCATCATTTATATTGTAAGTGTCATAACTTATACTTGATGGGTTATTAGACCACCTTGTTGGGGTCGGACCTGTATAAGTCATGTGGTTTGAAGGGTTATTAGACCACCCTATTGGGGGTCGGTCTGTGGGTCAAAGGGTTATTAGACCACCAAGTGTGGGGTCGGCCCGGATTAAGTTAACCATGGGTTAAGCTAGACATGTAGGCCCCATTAGTTTATTGGGTAGGACAGAACAAGTATAAATAGAGATCGAGAGATCTTTATTTGATCATTCATACACACACTTCTCTCATTCGGAAAGTGGTGCACTTATGAGGAGGAGGCTTTGCTGCTAGGAGAATACTATCTCTTGTATTCTAGTTGTATCATTGCTCTATCTATCTTTGAGGAAGTTATTGGGGTTTTTCACCTTTATGGTTTTCCCCAAGTAAACTCCGTGTCTCTTGTGTGCTTGCATTATTGTGTCCATGATTGATATGCTGTAGATTTGTTGTAAATGTTGTTCTCTCAGTTAAGATCCTAGATCAGATTGAAGTAAATTCTGAAAATTTAACACTTAGATCCTTCCTGGGTATAATTATTTTTATTATATATAGGTGTGGTCGCTCGGCGATTCGTGGTGTCCAGATTTAAATGAAGGGCGATCTCCCTATGTGGAAAATCAACCTGTTTTATCTTTCTGTTCACTGTCATTCTAATGGTTTGGGAAAACCCGATCCCTTTAAACCCACAATCCATTCTCTTATTCTCTAATAACTATTTTTGCATGCTGATCGCTTGAAGGGGATGACCACACAGACGTTTGAGGAAGGACCCTACATGCATGCGTTGGGTTTTCTTTATCTTTGTTTCTGTGTGCTGTGCGGAGCTAGGGAAAGCTCCCATTGGATTGATATTTATTTATTGCCTTACAGGATTTGGGGGAAATGGATCCTAGTTACTAATCCCTTGTATCATTCATCTTTTACCTTATTCTTGCGTGCTGACAGTTCATTCGTGGACTACCCAGACGCCTAGGAAATTGATCCCCAAATGTTTCATCTATTAATTATATTTATCATACCCTTGGTTTTGGAATGTGCATGTTGACCATGCTACTATTAGAGAGTAATGTCCCTGCCTATATTCTTTTATTAAAATGAGAACTTCTTGCAGATAGAAATCGTGTTGGGAATCTCTGAGTAAAACGCTGCTAGGTGTTGGAAGATGGAAATCGTGTTTGGGAAATCCTCATTATGGTGTTCATTGCATATGTTACACATTTTGAATCTTATTTGTCACTGCGGAGGGAATCGAGCGAGATCCTTGGTTTGGGAAGTCCCCATTATGTTGTTCATAACATATTTTATATGTTTATATATCTAACTTGTCACTGTGTAGGGTTGGGGAAAACCCACTATGCTATTTTATTGCACATATTATATATCGATATACTTATGGTTGATGCACAGCTGGGCCGAGTTGGGGATACACCTATAAATGTATCCACATGTAGGACATCTCTTGCATTGGGTTCAATGCGCATGCTTGGGGATGAACCCATGCGTGTGTGCTTGATGGTTGCAGTTTGCTTGCTCTGCAACGATGGGAGATTTATCCCTACACTCTAACCTTTCAACTGTTACATATATATACTATATTGGATACATGCTTTTTTGTGTAATGTGCAGGGATGGGAGATTCAATCTTATACTCTTAAAGATTTCATACTTCATATATATGTTATATTGATGGATGTTGTGTGTATTCTGCAGTTGCTTGGGAAATTGACCCTTGCATACTTCCCCTTGTTAGATAGATGATTAGATGCATGTATTAGTAATAAAATGTTGCATATGTATAGGTATGTGCTGGTATACAGGAGGAATTATGGCTCAATAGAAGCCATGTTCCCATATAACCCTTGTTGATATTTTTTTTTATTATGTCTCTGCCATAGAACCCTTGGGGAAGGGACGGCGGCTCAAGTTATAAAATTATCATGATCTGTACTAATCATGTACTGATCATCTTAGGAGAGAATCCCTCTAATACATATGAGGTAGATGGTTGAAGGTTTTGGAAAGTGCTATCTGTGAGAGGCTTGAAATAGTAGAAAATATTGCACACACCGTGTCACAGAATGTACTCTTTTGTTTTTGATAAATAAAGATGCGAAAATTCCTTGGTGGACGTAGCCCAAAGAGTTGGGTGAACCACGTATACAGGCGTCTTTCTCATGTGTGCTTGATGTGTTCTAATTTACAAATGTGATGTACTATGGTAAGTGAAATTCCATGAAGAATGTTAATTATCTATGGTGTAAGTTTACATGTAAAATGATGGTTTACTTGTGGAGGTTTTTGATGGTGCAATGATCATAAGAAATGTTCTAGGTGTTCCCTTTTGTGTTGTTATGTACGAATATAGCGAGACTAGATAAATAGTGATGTTTATATGAATGTGGCTAATCACGTGTAATGTATAAGTGTTGTGAAAGCAAGTGATGATTGAACAAGTGTTCTTATGCAATGTTAATTTCGATGAAAGTACATTTATGGTCTTGTATATAATGTGACTAATAAACTTGATTGTTAAGGTCGAGGAATTTTTTTACAATGTGGAGATATGGGCATGTTACAAAGTGGTATCAGAGCTGAAGGTTACAGCACTAGGGCTTATGTGGGCTCAACGCAAGGTAATACTACGAGGTTTCATTCTTTATTGTACCCGAAATTTGTACTTTAATGAGTGTATGGTTTCTTGGTTAGAGGACATGAGTTATGAATAAAGGAATTTGGACAAGGGTGTAGACTACGATTTCATGCTATAGTTGAATCCATTTCTACATATTTATTATATGTAGGGAAAGAGTATGCTTATCTATGAGGACTAATACATTTGTTGTTTATGTCGAGCTCAAGGAATAATGTTCTAATCCATCTTTCTTGTATAAATGAAAATATGGAATTTTATGGTAAAGTATGTTATCACCTTGACCCACAAATTGTGGAGTAAAAATGTAAGCATAAGGTAATGCTTGGGTTTTGTGTTAGTATTATGTACTATGTGGATGTACAGGAAAAAGAATTTGGATTATGATTAAGCCCTTGATACATTCAGAAAGAAGTGAAAATATTCTCTAGAATCTCTTTGATAAAAATATAGAGATATGTTTATATGTAGAAATGGTTTTACAATAGTCTTGTAAATCAGAAGATGCAAGTTAAAAACACTGGAATAATGATAGAATTGTCATTTGAATTATTGCAAAGGTTGTAAACTTATCATAGGGAATAAGCTATTACACCTCATAAATGAGAAGAGAACAATCAATTATATGTGCTAACATTGCAGCTTATGGCCGCAAGATCCGCCAGACTTGTTGATAGACAAAGGGCATGATGCATAGTATGCGTAAAGTATGGTAATCATACTGTAAGAGTATGAATAAAAATCTGGGACTCATGAAGGGATAGACTCAGAGCATGTGTAAGATAAAATAAATATGTGAACCTTTTGTTTATCAAATTTTGTTGCATGTTGTGGTGACTAACAAAACTTTGAGGTTATTGCAACTTTTGAAATAAGAAAAATCTTTAAATCTGCGATAACATTGCAAGGAACTATGAAAATATGAAGTGTTATGTGATAAAAAAATGTCATTTTGTTTTTGTGAGTGACACTTGAAATCCATAAGGATATAGCTAATATACCGATTTGGATTATGTGTGCCAGGAATTGATCGCACGAAGTAAGGGCTTGGCGTACCAGAACCAAGCTAATCAATGGCGAGAGGATCGCTAAAACCAAAAGGATTTCGCAGAAAGCACTATAAGCGAATACCTATATTTGGTTGTCGAACTTGATGTTTTGTCCTGTGCAGCAGGATCAACTTACAACTTTTGTTGGTAAGGCAGGTTAGCCATGATAGTGGCATTAGAGCCACAGTAAGAACCAAGAGTTCACTACTACAATGTTATGGGACATTGATGCATGCACATGAGACAATGTGATCAGAGAAGTGAAAATCTTGAGAGCATCAAGAGAAATTAAAAGATAAAATCTACACATAATAAAACCATCACCCTAATAAGATAAGCAGAGGCGCCCTGCAAATTAAAATAAAGCTAACATAAAATAAATCTAACTTAAATAAAAACCTAAACAAAGAAAAGGAATGAAGAAGAAAAGGTTAAGTTTGGAGCATAGATTTGAAACACCACTGCAGGATATGCATTGAACACGAGAAGTGTTTTGGTAGGAGTACTACCAATTTATTGAAGGAGGAATTGAATACGACAAGTGTTTTGGTAGGAGTACTACCAATTTATTGAAGGAGGAATTGAACATGAGAAGTGTTTTGGTAGGAGTACTACCAATTTATTGAAGGGGGAATTGGACACGAGAAGTGTTATGGTAGGAGCACTACCATTTGCATGCAATGCCCTGTGAGGCAGTGAAACACGAGATGTTTTTAGGTAGGTGTACGACTAGACTGCAGGAGCACTGCAATACCCTATGAGGGTGTGTAAAGGTTGTTTTTAGGATTCAGAGACTTAAAAGTCCCCTGGCCACTCCAGGACACTCAGGGATGCTGAGGGAGTGTTGGGGTTGTCTACTGTAATCATAAGCTTTCCTGGACTCAAGCAAAAGGGCTTGAGGCGAAAACAATTTCCTGGAATTAAGCGAGAGGGCTTGAGGGGAGAAATAAGTTTCCTGGAAAAAGAATTTTCTAGGACTCAAGAAAGAAGGCTTGAGCAGAAAAAGAATGGACATGGAATATTTGTATAAAGTAATTTGATCACACAGATTAATTTATTGCTGACATTAAGAGGAGGCTCTGGAGCAGAAGAAAAAGTCTTATTCAGTGTGACATGCCACACGAGGAAGTGTGTCCTATTATTCAGTGTGACATGCCGCACGAGGAAGTGTATCCTATTATTCAGTGTGACATGCCCACGAGGAAGTGTATCCTATTATGTAAATGATATGCGCAAGGTATACACATATACTTATGTTTTGAACTTGTTATACTTAGGTTGAAGTATGCATGTCTTATGTTATGTTATGAGCATTAACAATATTGTTTTCTATGAAAAGCAAGTAGAGTAAGAATAAAAGTACATAGAAATAAGTGCATGACAAGATTTTTGGAAGTTATTGTCTTAGATCCCGATTTATATGTATACAATGTATGACTAACATGTGCGTAGGGGCAAGAAATTACAAAGAATATCTTAGTAAGAAGATTGAACTCTAAAAAGGGGTTGCCGTTGAAAGACAGCAACATGATGTTGCAAGGAAAAATGATTCCTTATTTTCAAATTGAAATTGGAAAAAAAAATCATTTTTATGCACACATTTATGATAAAAACAACTTTTGTTGTTTGTGGAAAGTATATGTTATGAGAAAGAGAAACTTGCGGGAATCATGAAAGTCCAAAGTTTGTAACAAAGCAGGCAAAAGATTTCAAATAATTTATGCACAAAGGAACCCAAGAGTGGAAGTTAAGCGGTTGAAAGGCATGAACACCGAGGACAGTGTTATTCTAAAGGAGAGGAGGATGTAATATCCCTCTTTCACACCCTTGTTGTTTTGTAAATACAATTGTAAATTGTACTGGTTTTCTGGTGAGGAACTCAAGGCCAAGGCCCCACTAGTAAACCTTGTAAGTTATGTGGTTCATTTCCTAAAATTTGTAATTAATAGTGTTAGCAACTTGACGATAAGGAGATGATCCCATTGGGGTGGGAGGAGGTGATTTGGATTGGAATCCAAGACCCTGACAACACATGTTACCTTGGTTATGCAAGCACTTGAGTGAACATTTAAGTTCATCGAAGGTTACTTCTGTTTTTTGTTATGGGTTAGTCTTAGAAAGGGTTGGTTGAGGTTACCCGTAACTATCAAGGGGTGGTAAGTGTCTCCTAAGACCTAAACTTTAGCACTAGATTAATCTATGATGAAAGCTATTAAGTAAAACTATTAAGATCCTATGGATATCCTTGACATCCTAGTCCCGACAAAGGATGTCAAGGGTTTTCTTCAAAATCCACTATTTAATTATTTAAGCATAACCTAAGCTATTTCGATAATTATTATTAGTTACAATAAAAATTGGTATTTATATCCCTTAATACCTTTAAATGCCAAAAGAAACTACATACATATATGTTTATGGAAACGCTTGCATGTGATTTTTTAGCATTTTGATAAAGTACAATTAAGTACTTTATATCCATTACATTGTAAAAGCATTAATAATGCTATATATATTAATAATGTATTAGTGTGTAAGGATGTGTACTTCAAAATTATTAGACATATAAAAATATTATTTGTAATTAGTAAAACATTATATATAGTTATGGGTGAGATATTATATATTGGAATGCATTAATTTGAGAATGCATCTATTTATACCAAACTAGAGGTGTGATAAGAGTATTAAAGAGAATTATATAGTTATTGTGAAATATTATTAGTTATTTTAATATTTCCTAAAAATGCATTAAAATGATAATGCTAGCTTGAAGCACCTACTTGGTGGCTACTTTAAAAAGAAGGGTAAATAGTTATTAAGGAGACGCTAGGTTTATCCTAAACCTTATTTAAACCATGCCTTATAGGCTTTGTTATTTTTTTAAAGAAAGTTGAATGGGGTATTAATATACCCTCCCTTTTATAAATAGTATTAATATAATGAAAAGACCAAACATAGTCGTGCTTATCAATTATGTTAGTTATTGTGCATTAAGAAAAGATACATTTTATAAATGTCAGTATATATCTATGTAATATTCTTTTAGGGTTTTTATGCATGAGGTACATGGATATATGTATATATATGCCGTTATGTACATAAATTAGTATTATTCGTTAAATAATATTAATATATATCAATTATATATATTATATATACATTGTTTCATGGTGCTAATAAGACATATAGATTATAGAAGAATACTTTGAGAGGTTAACGTTTTAAATCCAGCTCAGTTGAGAGTGGTGGTGTGAGGTCGATTATTGGCTGAGTTTTGTAATGTAAAGGGAACCAACTTATCTTTTGTTTCTAGATCGTGAGAGGGAGGTGGGAAGCTTTAAGGAAACCTGATTTAGAAGAGGAGGTGACTCATTTTTCTGGTGCTACGTTGAAAGCCATTTGTCCATTCTCTTCTGAGGTATGCATTTGGGCAGAGTGGTAGGCATTAATTTTTTTATGGATATGCAAGAGAGGTATGGCGGACTAATTCCTTTCGTTTTATATTTTATTTTTTATTTAAAATATGCATACAACGCATATGCTTGGCGGACTTTTACCCTTTCATTCTCTATTTAGTATATTATATATACATTGCTGCATGTCTCGAGTGGGGGTGTGGCTATGTTGACATTATTTTACCTTTTGGGAGTGATAGCACAGCTCGCACTTGGGGACCGGAGTGTCCCTCCATTTTTTTGTTTCTGCTCTCCACTTTTGGTTATTGTTGCGAATAGATTGAGAAGCTAAAGCTGTAAGGGCGTGGATTTTTTTTCTTACCCGCATGCTATCTCTTTTTTTTCTATGAGGTTTGTTTTACCATTTTGAGTGTGGAGAGGAAGGGCGAACTTGCAGTGGAAGTAATCAAACCGCGCTTAGATCCTTCCTGGGTATAATTATTTTATTATATATAGATGTGGTCGCTAGGTGACTCTTGGTCAGGATTAAAATGAAGGGCGATCTCCCTTTGTGGAAAATCAACCCGGTTTATCTTTCTGTTCACTTTCAATTTAATGGTTTGGGCAAACTCGATCCCTTTAAACCCACAATCCATTCTCTTATTCTCTAATAACTACTTTTGCATGCTTATCGCTTGAAGGGGATGACCACACAGACGTTTGAGGCAGGACCCTGCATGCATGCGTTGGGTTTTCTTTGTCTTTGTTTCTGTGTGTTGCGCAGAGCTAGGGAAAGCTCCCATTGGATTGATATTTATTTATTGCCTTACAGGATTTGGGGGAAACAGATCCTAGTTACTAATCCCTTGTATCATTCATCTTTTACCTTATGCTTGCGTGCGGTTCATTTGTGGACTGCCCAGACGCTTGGGAGATTGATCCCCAAATGTTTCCTCTATTAATTATATTTAGCATACCCTTGGTTTTGGCATGTGCATGTTGACCACGCTATGTTAGAGAGTAATGTCGTTGCATGTATTCTTTTATTAAAGTGAGAACTTTTTGTAGATAAAAATCATGCTGGGAATCTCTGAGTGAAATGCTGCTAGGTGTTGGAAGATGGAAATCATGCTTGGGAAATCCTCATTATGGTGTTCATTGCTTATGTTACACATTTTGAATCTTATTTGTCACTGCACAGGGAATCGAGCGAGATCCTTGGTTTGGGAAGTCCCCATTATGTTGTTCATTACATATTTTATATGTTTATATATCTAACTTGTCACTATGCAGGGTTGGGGAAAACCCACTATGTTATTTTATTGCACATATTATATATCGATATACTTATGGTTGATGCACAGCTAGGCCGAGTTGGGGATACACCTATAAATGTATCCACATGTCGGACATCTCTTGCATTGGGTTCAATGCACATGCTTGGGGATGAACCCTTGCATGTTTCTTTCTCCTTGAGGTTTGTTGCACATGCATGGGGATGAACCCCTGCATGTGTGCTTGATGGTTGCAAATTGCTTGCTATGCAAAGATGGGATATTTATCCATACACTCTAACCTTTCAACTGTTACATATATATACTATATTGGTTGCATGTTGTTTTGTGTAATGTGCAGGGATGGGATATTCAACCTTATACTCTTAAACATTTCATACTTCATATATATGCTATATTGATGGATGTTGTGTGTATTGTGCAGTTGCTTGGGAAATTGACCCTTGCATACTTCCCCTTGTTAGATAGATGATTAGATGCATGTATTAGTAATAAAATATTGCAGATGTATAGGTATGTGCTGGTATACAGGAGGAATTATGGCTCAATAGAAGCCCTGTTCCCATATAACCCTTGTTGATATATATTTTTTATTATGTCTCTTCCATGGAACCCTTGGGGAAGCGACGACGTCTCAAGTTATAAAATTATCATGATCTGTACTGATCATGTAATGATCATCTCGGGAGAGAATCCCTCTAATACATCTGAGGTAGATGGTTGAAGGTTTTGGAAAGTGCTCTATGTGAGAGGCTTGAAACAGTAGAAAATATTACACACACTGTGTCACAGAATGTACTCTTCTATTTTTGATAAATAAAGATGTGACAATCTCTTGGTGGACGTAGCCCAAAGAGTTGGGTGAACCACGTATACAGGCCTCATTCTCATGTGTACTTGATGTGTTCTAATTTACAAATGTGATCTACTATGGTAAGTGAAATTCCATAAAGAATGTTAATTATCTATGGTGTAAGTTTACATGTAAAATGATGGTTTACTTGTGGAGGTTTTGATGCTGTAATGATCATAAGAAATGTTCCGCATGTTCCCTTTTGTGTTTTTATGTACGAATATAGCGAGACTGGATAAATATTGATGTTTATATGAATGTGGCTAATCACGTGTAATGTATAAGTGTTGTGAAAGCAAGTGATGATTGAACAAGTGTTCTTATGCAATGTTAATTTTGACGAAAGTACATTTATGGTCTTGTATATAATGTGACTAATAAACTTGATTATTAATGTCGAGGAAATTTTTTACAATGTGGAGATATGGGCATGTTACAAGGTGTCTTTGGTGAACCAGTGGGCTTGTCATCTTCAATAGACCTTTCCAGTAAGAATTTTTTCGCATCTACATTTCAACAAGAAATGATGGCTATTTTGCATGTAGTACATAAGTGATAGCCATACCTATTAGGGAATTATTTCTACATCATGGCTGCTCTCCAGAGTTTGGAAAATTTCCTGGAACAACAGGTCTCCTCCCCAGAACACCTGAAATGGGTTATCCAACTCATGGGTTCTGCCTATGCAATCACTTACAAGAAGGGTAAGGACAATATGGTGGTAGATGCTTCTTCTTGCACATTTGATGACCCAGTTTCTCTTCCAACTATTTCTTTGCTTGTTCCAAATTGGTTGCAATCTATTCAAGAGGGCTATCTCTTCTATGAACTGCATGCTTCTTCATCGGTAGGGCGCTCTGGGTTCCTCAAAACATATGACCGGGAATAATGTAACTTCTTTTGGAAGGGACTAAAAATGACAATTCAATAGATGGTGGTTGAATGTGATACTTTCCAGGTCAATAAGGGTTAAACGACACTCCTTTTGGGACTGCTCGAACCCTTGCCCATCCCTACACAGATTTGGACAACTATTTCTATGGATTTACTAGAAGTGCTCCAGTGGTACAATACCACATCTAAAAAGACACCATATGAAGCAGTCTATGGACACGCATCGCCAGTTCTTCTTCCATACACCCTCAACAGATCCCCAGTTCAGGAAATTGACTCAATTCTTCAAAACCTTGATCATATTCTTCTCATTCTGCAGGACAATCTTCACATGGTAAGAATTCGACTGAAACAACAAGCCAATCAACACCGTTTTGAGCGAACTTTTCACGCAGCTGATATGGTTCTTCTTCATCTACAGCCTTCCACACAATCCTCCATGAAATTCAAAAGGCGTCAGTGGCTCAAAATGCAAACCGAGGATGCTACAGGGGAACCACTCCTTCAGATTCTGCATCAATTTCCACATCTAAAGATTTGAGGACAAAGACTTTTCTAAGGGAGAGGGGATGTTAGGAACCCGTGTCAACCCTTCTATTTACTTTGTTAGTATATTTTTGTTGGACACATATGCTTTGTAAGTCATCCCATAGTATTTGTTGATCCATATTTTTTATTAGCCCATGGTATTGACCCATAGTATTGGATGCATATGCTTTGTAAGTCGGCTCGTAGATTTATATGTCCCATGATATTGAACCATAGTATTGGGCATAGACTTAGTATATAAGTGTGTTTTGAGGCCAATGAAGGTACCTTGAAGTTATTTGTATTGACCTTGCTCAAAGGAGGTTGCCCCCTCGAAGTGGCCTATGATCAATAAAGTGATTCCGAGTTCTATTATTACTATTGTCTCGTGTATTTTCATTAATTAATTGTTGCAGGTTACTCACACTCCCCAGGGACTATGCAATAGTGAAGGGGAACTTACTTATGCTTAGAGTGGAGGTGATGGGGGTTCCTGAACTAGGTGAGATCATTAGGATGTGCCCATAGCTCTGTGGATGATAATAGTGACCTAGAAAACCCTCACTTTCCTCCCCACATGATTGAAAAATTAACTGTATGCTGGATTCCTTGATGGAATGTGAACCAAAGCTACGAGTGAGCTTGAGTGATACCCCTTAGTGGATACATAGCCCCAGCTCAGGGGTAGTCTCTGAGCGTTGAAATAATACAGGCTGGGAAGAGACCTATGGTTGGGTTGGAATGTTGCAGTCCATATCCATTTTACTTGGGGATTTCAATAAAGAGATAAGTGTTCCTTGTGCTTGATTAGTCCTACTTTGCATATATGCATGTGTGCTTATTCATGTCAGAGTGTATAGATCCATCCATTTGATTAATAGGACTGAATTCATATTCCTTATGTGTTCATTTTGATGTGCATGTCATTTCCATACTTCTACACCTTTGAATCTTTATATTATGTTGATACTCATATGTATTTATGCTTGAGGAATAGGGCTAAGCCTTTGCATGTTTTCAACAATATTCCTAGGGAAATAGGTTGCATGTATCTCATTCTATGTGTGTGGATAAGGTTTCATCCCTCTGTGTTTATTGGTGCATAAATCTGTATGCATGAGTTATCTATCATACATATGCACATCTCCAGTACTCTTATATTTATCTTTGTACTTATATAAATTGTTTCTTGATGAATAGGAATAATTGCAAGGCCAGGAAGTGTATAATACTTCATTCATGCCTGTGGGGAAAGAATAGACACCCCCCCCTGTGGTGTTCATGGCTCTTCTGTTGATCAGAGGATGGGGAGTGACATGGCAGAGTGGAGTAGAGATTCTTGCAGAGTGGTGAAAATGGCATAGATGAGGATCTAAGTCATATTTTGGAGAAGAATAAGGTCATGAACAAAGTCCTTAGGTGTGGATGAATACCCTGCAATTGCATAGTGCTCTCCAAAAGATTTCCAATGGTATCAAATTTTCCCAATTTGGACTCAAGATGAAGAAGATATGAGCTGGAAAAGTTGTGCAGTGGGGGATTCCGACTTTCTGAACCCGCATGCGGATTATGGATGGCAGAAGTCAGAAGGGAATTTTTATGGGGTTTCAAAATGGTAGTTCCGATTTTTGAGTTCCGCATACAGATTCTTGATTGTGGAAGTAAGAAAGGTAAATTCATCGGAGTTATAAAGTTGGGCATCCACATTTCCGATTTCTGCAAGGTGGGTTGCGGATTGCGGATGTCGAGAAGGTAATTTTCCATATTGGCAAAGTTGGGATTCTGCATTTCTGAGTCCCGCATTATGGATTGTAGAAGTCAGAAAGGTAATTCGGCGAGGTGAATTTGGGCTTCCGCCTTTCCGAATCTCACAAGGTGGATTGCATATTTGCGGATTACGGAAGTCGGAGAAGATATTTCTTCGGATCATAGAATTAGGTGTTTCGACTTCTGAGTTCCACATTTCGAATTGTGGAAGTCAGAAGTGGAAATTTACGGAGTGAAAGAATTTGTGGTTCCGACTTCCGAATCCCACAAAGAAGATTGTGGATTGCGGAAGTCAGAGGAGTGTTTTCATTGAAGTTGAAAATTGTGGTTTCGACTTTCTGAATCCCGTAATGTGGATTTTCGGATTGCGGAATTCGGAGGGATGATCGACGAATTGTGAATTGTGGTTTCGCCTTTCCGAATTCCACATTTTAGCTTGAAGATTGTAGATTGCGGACTGAAGATCTTTTCGGGTGCAGAGTTGCAGAACCTTTGAATTGCTTGGGAATAGAAGAAAAATATTAGCAGGTGATTTAAAGGTTGTCTCCCATTTCCGCTAAAGGGCACTGAGGTAACCGGGGACGTGACACAAATAGATGATTATCATGAGAAAATAATGGATACCATCAATATTAGAGATGATCCAAAGAGTTTGGATTTATGATAATTTAAAGGTATGCTGACATGTTGGAGTATGGTGATAGACAAGGTATGTTATTTAAGAGTTCTTTTCAATCGTTTTTTTAATGCAAGTTCAATTATGTTATTTATGCAAATTGTTTTTTCAATCTAATGTATTATGATACTAACTATACCATCCTTCTGTAGTCCAAGGTTCTACAAATAATTTATAGATATAATACATGAAGGAGAAAATAAGAACTCAGTATCTTTAGACACCACCATGACATGCTTGGGAATTCATAAATTTTATGTTCGAATATTTATATAGATGATGGATGAAATTGCATAGAGGGATTAAATTATGTTGTTATATCATAGTTTGTGAAACATATATGAACATTATTGCTCTTTCTATTGATTGTCGTAGACTCACGCAATTACTAGTTTCATCAATAAAGAGGCTATCAAATTCATTTTGAAGCTATGTGACCAAAAATTAATCTCAATTTTGTGGTTGATGAATTTTTTGAACCTATAATACAAAATATTAACCAAATATCTCATCATAAGGCATAAAAACTGAACATGCTTTGTACATGTAGCTCTACTAAGGAGTTAAAAGTAGACTTGTAATATGAGCTAGTGTTTATTCTTTTTCTAAGTATGGGTATAGATTAAATATTTGAAATGGATATCGAAAATGTTTAGAATAAAGATGAAAATAGAGCTATAAATAATAATAGTAGATGTGATTTGTGAATGTTACATCCAAAAATCAGTTGTCTTGTCACTCTACTTAGTACTATCTAGATTCTAAACATCAAATTTATTAGAAGCTAGAAATAGCTCTAGAGATGCCATGCCATGCCTAACGAGAGATACCAAATTGTTATGTATTCATGTCTAAGGATGTATTTTATGGATTATGACTTGGATTGATGGATGTATTGGAGTATTTTTTCATATTACTTACAATGATTGATTAGTTGTATCATGATTGACATACTTGTATTCATTGTGTATAGAGTGTATGTAGTGAATCAATTTGGGGGTCACATGTAGTGTATATTGTGTATGTAGTGAATCAATTTTGGGGTCATAAAAATATGCAAGATGACATGGGTGTCACTGAAATACTCTAAACTACAACATCAAAGTAGCGTCGAAATACAAAATATAAATACTTACACAAATATTAAACACAAAGTAGATTTTATGTATAGCTGAAAGACTTTTAGTACATATATACATATGCCATGTGGCTTCCATAATAAAATATACATGGTAGGTCATTGTTTTAGAATAAAATAAACATGCTCAACCATGTGCTTCCCATAAGTACAACTAGGATCCAAAATCGATCTTCCTTTTTTTTCTAATGTATGTTGAGCATGCCTACATATAGGATCCGTGTCAAAACCCAAAAATTTCGGAAAAATTTAAAATTTTTAAAATAGCAAATAATGTTATTAAATGCAGTCATTAACTGTTTGTTTAGCTTACGTGGTTGTAAATGTATCTGAATGATCTTTTGTTATACTTAAATCTTACTTTCCGTTACTGATTGTTTTACTGTTTTACAACCGCAAGGGGGAGTTGTCATAGCAGACTGGGCTTACTTAGCTTCCGAGATAATGCATCAAAATGTCTTTCTCTTACAGGTATACAGGTAATGTGCGGGTTGCTACATTTAAATCTTTAAAGTATTAAAATTCAGTTAGCTGTACCAATCGTTCAGTAAAGTGTGTAAGCTTGCTAGCCGGGTTATTAAGTGTTTAAAGGTAGAACCCCTCCGGTGATCTTATTATAACCTTACCGATAGAGAGTTAAATATGACTAAATACTATGTCAGCTATGTTTCTGAAGAATCAATAAATTAAATAACTCTGTAGAAAATTTGTTCTTTGATGATATTACTGTACTGCAATTATGCTTCATAATTAGCACTGTGGAATGCAACTGGTTGGTCAATATTACATGACAGTTTTTTTACTCATCGGTTATTACTGTATCATTTACAATTTCAATTATAAAGGATCTGGAGTTATCAAGGCATAACTTTCTTATTTCTGGTATTTGCAAGATATTTTGTCAGCTACATGACGCTTCTTAACATTTCAGGTTTTGTACTGGTTTGAATCTATTTTTTTTTGTTTTTGTTTTTGTTTTGTTTTCCATATATGATATTAGAACAAAACCAAAAGCACTCATGGAAGTAGTCCTCCAATATCATAATTGATTAACTCATTGAATATTAAGAACAACAAGTCTAATTTTTGTTTCTATAACATTAGTAACATGAAACTGTTAAGAGATTCTTAATATGTCGTAACTAAAAGTAGCAAGGACTAGGGTATCCTTAGTTCCACTTTTTATGAATTGTATAGTTTGAATTCTACCCGTGATAATCACATCCTAAAGGAATGGCAAGACTTATACCATTCATGCAAAAATTATAACTTACAACAATCAATAAAAGTATTGTAGCGGCTAAACCCTAATATCATTTCATGATCTTACAGACTTGATCAAGTTTTGTCTTATCAGAGAATAGGAGAGTGACAACATACTGGTAAGTTTAACAAACAACACATCACTCATTTGAAGCCTTCCTCCTATCATCTTTCTTTATAATGATTAACAAGTCCTCTAAGTCTAAAATAGACTTCAATGTTAAATCTTGTACACTATTGAAAATTTCGTGGTAATATTGATTGTAGGGTATGTATTGGTATTCACCTATACGAGTCAAGGCAATGTCTTCAACATAAAAAAAAATGGCGTGTTATACTATGGGTCACGACCAAGAAAGAATATCCCTGCTATGATTTCTTGCTTACCCTTGTCATGATTTTAATTGACAATCAAAATTATTGAAAACTCAATGTGGACTTTGGAACATCGACCCACTGCTTGGAAAGAATTAAAATGCTACGTGGTAGCTTCTATGCCAAGTGTGGATGATATAAAAGCGTTGATTCAAACCTATTATCGGCATTTTTCCTTTGCCTTCGGGCTTGGTCCCTCTGTAAAAACCCTCTTGTCCGAACCCGAACCCTGCAGAAATGTTAAAGAGCACAGCTTCTCGGAAACTTTAATCCTTCGTGCTTGTTCACTTCATTGCAAGGGAGTTATTGTGTGTTGTTATTGGTGACTGTAGTTGGTTATAATCCTAGGGTTTTGTCCCTTTGTTGTCAAAATTTAACCTTAGTCTCTGCGTTGCCATACTCCCGGCTTGGTCCTGATGAAGTTTTCATTGTGGTAGCTATCCTTATTTCTGCCAGCTCGTAGTATTTGGTAACGAAGAAGAGGTTTTACACCTACCTTGCTCACGGCGATCATGTTAAATACGATGTTAACAATGCCTTCCAAACGCGGTAAGTTACAGAACTCTTCCATTGTTATTTCAGTCAAAGATTTGGTTTTAAATAAATGCGTTTATAACTGGTAACAAATGTTATTGCAGGACCTGGCTATTCACGAAGTGTACAGGACACTTACTTCGTCAGTTGGATTATCCTGGTAAGCCTGGTCATTCACCATGGCATTCCTCCTTGCTGGTTATAAGAGTGTTTAGGGTTTGGCTTGAACGTAGTGACCTATGGATTTCGGCAGCCTTGTTGAATCTTTTAACTGTGTGTTTTTAAATGAAAGGTTATGGGTTTATCCCTGTGATGTAATGAAATGTTACGGCTTCGGTTCACTTTGTAATACTAGCTTTGCTTTTATGTTAAAGGACTTCTGTTGACAAATACTGTGTTTAAAATATAAATAGATAGGAAGAATCTAGAGTCTGCCTGTAAATGGTATTTCGGCTTTGTAGTTTTAGAACCGGCCTCTAATTTTTCACACAGGGTTGATAATACGTTTTGTTGTTATGAAAAACTGCTGTGTATTTGGACTTTGATAAGAAGACATGTTAACAAACTCCCGTATATCTGAGCTGGGTATGGTGTGAATTCGTTGTAATGCTTCTACATGTTTAGATACCTGTAAGTTTGAAAAGAAATAAAAATAGGGTTTTAATCGGAATGTACAGTAGTAATTTTATTTAGATACTGATTCTGTTGATATAATTATGATTATGTGGTTAAGAGAAGGTTTGGAGGAAAGATAATACTGTTCTTGTTTAAGCTCAACCTCGAGCTAGCTACTGTTCTTTTTTTGTTTGTTTGTTTGTTTTCTTCTGTTATGACGTTAATAACTAAGCCATATCTCTATGGGTAATTTCTTCTTGTATAAACTGGGAAGATAGGGTTTAAATCAAATTCTTCGGTCGTGATTTTGTTTAGTTACTCGTTTTGGTTTGTTATGATTACAATTCTATGGTTACAAATGGAAATTAAAGAAATTAATACTATATTGTTTAAGCTAAATGTCAAGATAGATTTTGTTCTGATACTTGTTTTGGTTTTTAAAACAATAACTGGTATATTTACTGTTAATAAATTCTGTGTGATAAATTTCCCGTTTAGGGTTTCTGCACAAATGTTTAGTTTGTTTCTTTTCGTTAAAAATGAAGTAACCAGGTTCGATTCGAACACCACTGTCATGACTTTAGTTGTCAAGAGATGACTTAGGGTTTGGGTATTAATTTCTGAAATAAAATGATATTAGTTAGATTTATGTCTTAGGGTTTGTATTCTGCTATAGACATTCGAACTAAGGCTACCATTTTTCTACAATATTATTGATAATGATTCAATACTGTAATTTATCTGGTTTAATATTATTACTGCCTTCTATGTTTGCTAAATACATCTAGTAACATACAACATAAAATGACTTATACGTAGACTTTATTTATCTAATTAACAATTATGATTAAACTAGGGTCATAATTATAATGATAAACTGTTATTTAAAAATATTACTATTGTACTGAAAACATTAGAGATACCTTAACAGTAAATAATATTGATATTAAGGAATGCTAAAACACTTTAACTACACCAAATCTACCTACTACTACTCTGATATACTACTTTACTAAATAATTACTCTTCAGACATATAGAAATAAACTCATCATACATTTATTCATACTTAACAAACAGAAGGAAATAAATGACAGAACCTGTTTCAGTGGACAACAACAGAAATGGGAGGCTGTTCCTCCCTACCAACTCCTGGAGAGTGCCCAGACAGCACTTCTCAGGACCCCCGAGCTTTCTCTAGGCTCCCTGGCTGGAGCTAGGTGCAGCAGAATAATTCACTCAACCCAAACAGCTATACTGGAACCAAGTTACTGCAGCATTCCTCTCAAACAACTTCCTTTCTGTTTTTCCCTCTTCCTCAATGGGACTCCTGAATAGCATTCACCTGAATGTATTCTCCCTCCAGAACCAACTGAACCCCTAGCTCAGTTCATTGAGTACTATTTAAAAGATTTCCTAGGTCTTTGTTTGGTTAACTGTCATTAATGAGCCACCTGCTCAGATTCGACTTTCTTGGGGAATCATGACCCCAAATATAGGGAGGTTGCCACCTGCAACTTAGGAAATGTTTGAGGATGCTGCCACTTGTCTTTTGCCTTTCCACCTAGTTCCATCCACCAGTTTGACCAGTAACCTCTTTTAACATCTCTCCCATGCTGTTGTCTCCATAATTTATTTATTAATACTAAAATATTCTAATTTACATTCCATTTCTAGTGACTCTATTGAGTCATCAATTCCTACTTAGCATTAAATTTAACATAATGTCTCAGGAATATAATAAAATGATTACATTATTTTTACAAAATTGGGGTATGTGACATACACACCCCCTTAAAATGTAACATCGTCCTCGATGTTACTTATTCCTCATCCTCAGCCACCTGCTGGAGTAGATTTGGGTATGCTTCCCGCATCTTACTTTCCAGTTCCCAGGTAGCTTCTTCAAGACTAAGGTGCTTCCATTGCACCTTCAGCTGTCCAATTGTGCGGTTCCACAGAGTAATTTCCCTCCTCCTCAGGATACAATCCGATTCCACCAGAACTTACCCTTCTGGTTCGACCTATACAATGTTCCAATCAATAACATGAGTAGCATCATGAAAATACTTTTTCAGAACAGAAATATGAAAAACATTGTGCACTTTTAGATTAGGTGGTAATGCTAGCTGATAAGCAACTTGACCAATCCTAGATAAAATTTCAAACGGACCACAGTAACGTGGCGCTAATTTTGCACAACTCCCCAATCTTAGGGAGCTATTTTTTGGTCTTACCTTTATGAACACATGTTCATCCACCTGGAACTCTTTAGGAGTTCTTTTCAAATCAGCTTGACTCTTTTGCCGATCCTGGGCAATCTTCAAATTTTCCTGCACTTGTTTCACAATCTGTTCCATTTCTTTTAATAATTCAGGACCTAGCACTAATCTATCTACTGGATTATTCCAAGAGATAGGAGTGTTACATTTATGTCCATACAGAATTTCAAAAGGACTGAACTTAGCTAACGATTGATAACTGTTATTGTATGCAAATTCTGCTAAGTATAAGTAATCCTCCCACTTACCTGGTTGGTCCTTAACATACATTCTTAGTAGATCTTCCAATACCTGATTAACTCTTTCCGTTTGTCCGTCCGTCTGAGGATGGAAAGAAGTGCTGAAATTCAGTGTTGTATTTAATCCTTTAAACAAGGGTTTCCAGAAATTCCCTGTGAATTTAGGATCCCTGTCTGAAATAATAACTTTTGGGACCCCATGTAATTTAAAAATCTGTTTCAAAAATATATCAGCTATATTTTCCGCCTTGTAAGTGGTTTTAACAGGAATAAAGTGTGCTGATTTACTCAATTTATCTACTACCACCATAATGGAATCATTCTGATTTTGATTTCTGGGTAAACCGGTAATGAAATCTAAACTGATTATTTCCCATTTCCAACTAGGAATAGGCAAAGGTTGTAATAACCCCGCTGGATGTTGATGCTCCATTTTTACTTGTTGACAGTCCAAACATCTAGCTATATACTCAGCTGTTTCAGATTTCATATTAGGACAAAAATAGTCTTTTCTCAACATGGTGACAGTCTTTTGGTAGCCTGGGTGCCTTGAGTAAGGGGTTTTATGCACTTCATCCATAATTAGTAATTTAACCTTGGATACATTAGGGACATACAGCCTGTCCTTAAACAATAAAAATCCATCTTTGTTTAGGCTATAACCCTTTATTAAACTTTCTGTAGGTTCTTCTTTAGCTGTAGCCTGTAACTTTTGATAAATTTCATCTGATTTTATCCCTTCAGATAATTGTTCATTTAAATTAGAAGTATATGTGCTGCTAGCTGATATAAAATTTAGCCTTGCATTTCTGCTCAAAGCATCAGCCACCTTATTTTCCTTTCCTTTTATGTGCTGAATTTTGAAATCATATTCACTTAAGAAGGCCAACCATCTTGCTTGCCTTGCATTTAAGTTAGGCTGATCTAAAAGGTATTTCAGACCCTTATTATCAGTCATTAAAGTAAACTTTCTTCCTATTAAGTGGTGTCGCCACATCTTTAAAGCATGAATAACAGCAGCTAATTCTAAGTCATAAGTGGCATAATTCTTTTCATGAATTTTTAGCTTCCTGGACTCATAGGCAATGACATGTCCATCCTGAGTCAACACTCCACCTAGACTATCATTACAAGCGTCGGTGCAAACCATGAAATCCTTATTAGGATCTGTTATTCTTAGAATAGGCGCGGTCATCAATAAGGTCTTTAATTTCTTAAAGCTTTCTTCACACTTCAAGTTCCAATCAAACTTCTTTCCTTTCTTTTGCAAGGAAGTGATTGGGTTGGCTATTTTTGAAAAACCTTCTATGAATCTCCGGTAATAACCGGTAATTCCCATGAAGGACCTAACATCTGTTACATCTTTTCGTACTGGCCATTCTTCAATTGCCCGGATCTTTTCAGGATCAACTGAAATCCCTTCCTTAGTCACTACGTGACCTAAGTACTGGATTTCATCCTTGAAGAAATCACACTTACTGAACTTTGCAAAGAGCTGCTGTTCTCGCAGTTCTTGCAAGACTATCCTTAAATGTTCTTTATGTTCTACTTCGTTTTTAGAATAGATTAAAATATCATCGATGAATACGACAACAAATTTATCTAAGTATTTATGCATTATGTTATTCATTAGGCACATAAAGACGGTTGGGGTATTAGTAAGTCCAAATGGCATTACGACAAATTCGTAATGTCCATACCTAGTTCTGAAAGCAGTCTTGAATATGTCCTCTTCTTTAATTCTCACCTGATGATAGCCTGACCTCAAGTCTATCTTAGAGAACACCGTAGCTCCACGTAGCTGATCAAACAGGTCTTCTATGCGAGTCAACGGGTATCTGTTTTTAATTGTAATCTTGTTTAGTTGACGGTAATCTATGCAGAGTCTCATAGTTCCGTCCTTCTTTTTAACAAAGATTACTGGTGCTCCCCAAGGGGACACACTGGGTCGAATATAATTCTTATCTATTAATTCCTTTAACTGGGTTTTTAATTCGTTAAGCTCCAAAATATTCATACGATACGGAGCCTTTGAATTGGGCACAACACCGGGTACTAGTTCAATTGTGAAATCCAGTTCTCTCTTGGGAGGTGATCCTGGAATTTCCTCCGGAAAAACATCAATAAATTCGTTTACTACCGGGATATCTTCTACTATTATCTTGCTGATTTCAGACTTATCTGCCTCATCTGTAATAGTTACAGCATAGGCTTTACACCCTTTTCTGACTGCTCTTTGAAGTTGTAAAGCAGAAATCTGCCGGATTACTGTTTTCCTAGGAATACACCTAACAGTTACAGGCTATTCGTTATTATTTTCACACGTAAAAGTTTTATCAAAATAGTTTAAGAATACCTTATGCTGTTCTAACTAGTCCATACCAATAAGTATGTCATACGAGCCAAGTGGCAGAACATTTAATTTAACAGTAGTTTTAAAATCCTTCATATCTAAAGCACATTCCTTAACATAACAGTTCACCTTTCTTTTTGCCCCAGTGGCTAGTTGTACTGACCAAGAGTTATCAAACCTTTCAACAGTCAAGTTACATATTTCTACTATCTGTGGTGAAATATAACTAGGCTAGCACCTGGATCTATCAAAATAGTTACAGGGGTTTTGTTAACCATACCTCCTACTTCCACCATGGAAGTTTGATAGTGAGCTTGGCGGTTCTCCAACGCTGCATTGATTCGGGGCATAGTCCCGGCAAAATCTCCAACAGTCATTTCATCTTGTATAGTATGAATATTATTGTTTGGCTTCTTCTGATTTGGGCAAACTGAAGCATAGTGTGGGCCATTGCACTCCCAACACTTAACAGGCTCCTTTTGTTCAAAATTCTTAGTGTAATTTCCATGATTGTTAGAAACCTCCTTGCTGCCCTTGAAGTTGTTGGGATGATTAGCAGCTCCATTTTTGTTTCCCTGGAAGATTTTACCATTAAAATGGTTTTCGTTCTTGTTATTCTTGGAATTTTTCTGGGGTACAAACTCCTTTTTCCGGTACTCTAGCTGATTACTATTCTTTTTAGCCTTCCAGTTGGCTATTCCTTCTTTCTTTTTATTCTGTTCAAAACAGAAATTAGCCTTACGCATAGCTTCTTCCAGAGTTTTGGGGTTATCATATTCGATTCTGTCCTTTATATGATACGGTAGGCAACTGAGAAACCGCTGTACTTTAGGTTTCTCTTCAACAAAATACGGCACGTATCTTAACAGACTTAAGAATTTGCTGTGTAAGTCCTTCATAGTCATAGATCCTAGCTTTAATTCATAAAATTCCTTGGCCCTCTCTTCATAGTACTGTTCAGACAGAAATTTCTTTTTGAAGTACCTTTTAAAGGTACTCCAATTGACTTCTCTTTCTTTGATCCCCTTGACCCTTTTCAAGTCTTGCCACCATATGTCCGCCTTTCTAGAAAGATTATAGATGGCCATCCTTGCTTTCAGATGATTTGAATAGTTGTATATCTGGAAATATTTTCTCATCCCAGATAACCAGGATTCTTCCTCTTCTCCCGTCTCAGATTCTCCATTAAAAGTTGGGGGTTTTATTTTCTTAAACTCCACGGAAATCTCTTCGTAAGGCCTGAATTTCTTCTTTCTGTTATACAACTCAGCCTCACTGCTGTCACTAGTAGTGTGATAGCTGTGTTATTCCCTTCTTCCTTCAGATGATGAACTGCTGTCTGATTTAACTAGTTTCACCCTTTTAGACCCCTTTTGATGACTAGCTCCTTCAGATTCAGCTCTTTTGCTTCTTCCTTCTGTTTGAAATTTTTCTATCAATAATTGATTTAACTGCTCTTGAGTTTTCAGAATCCTTTCATTATCCTTCTTGATTGTTTCTATCTCAGTCTTTAAACCTTTTATGGTCTGCATCAGTTCTGAGGAGTGAGCGATTACCTCCTCCATCACAGGTTCTCTAGACATCTGTCTTGTCTCAGTGTTTGGAGATCCCTCCTCAGCATATTCTCCTAGCTTTTCCATACCTCCCTGTTAGATTAAGAAAAAGGAAATTTTCTGCTCTGTTTTTATGAAACAGAAATACAAGTTAGTACATTATATATATATATATATAATTTTTTTCTTCTTAGGGTCACTGTTCTGCGGAAACTAGTTGAGTCACATCAAGGCCTAGTATTTGAACCATGCTATGATACCACATGTCAAAACCCAAAAATTTCGGAAAAATTTAAAATTTTTAAAATAGCAAATAATGTCATTAAATGCAGTCATTAACTGTTTGTTTAGCTTACGTGGTTGTAAATGTATCTGAATGATCTTTTGTTATACTTAAATCTTACTTTCCATTACTGATTGTTTTACTGTTTTACAACCGCAAGGGGGAGTTGTCATAGAACACTAGGCTTACTTACCTTCCGAGCTAATGCATCAAAATGTCTTTCTCTTACAGGTATACAGGTAATGTGCGGGTCGCTACATTTAAATCTTTAAAGTATTAAAATTCAGTTAGCTGTACCAATCGTTCAGTAAAGTGTGTAAGCTTGCTAGCCGGGTTATCAAGTGTTTAAAGGTAGAACCCCTCCGGTGATCTTATTATAATCCTACCGATAGAGAGTTAAATATGACTAAATACTATGTCAGCTATGTTTATGAAGAATCAATAAATTAAATAACTCGGTAGAAAATTTGTTCTTTGATGATATTACTGTACTGCAATTATGCTTCATAATTAGCACTGTGGAATGCAACTGGTTGGTCAATATTACATGACATTTTTTTTACTCATCAGTTATTACTGTATCATTTACAATTTCAATTATAAAGGATCTGGAGTTATCAAGGCATAACTTGCTTATTTCTAGTATTTGCAAGATATTTTGTCAGCTACATGATGCTTCTTAACATTTCAGGTTTTGTACTGGTTTGAATCTTTTTTGTTTTTGTTTTTGTTTTTGTTTTTGTTTTTGTTTTTGTTTCGTTTTCCATATATGATATTAGAACAAAACCAAAAGCACTCATGGAAGTAGTCCTCCAATATCATAATTGATTAACTCATTGAATATTAAGAACAGCAAGTCTAATTTTTGTTTCTATAACACTAGTAACATGAAACTGTTAAGAGATTCTTAATATGTCGTAACTAAAAGTAGCAAGGACTAGGGTATCCTTAGTTCCACTTTTTATGAAATGTATAGTTTGAATTCTACCCATGATAATCACATCCTGAAGGAATGGCAAGACTTATACCATTCATGTAAAAATTATAACTTACAACAATCAATAAAAGTATTGTAGCGGCTAAACCCTAATATCATTTCATGATCTTACAGACTTAATCAAGTTTTGTCTTATCAGAGAATAGGAGAGTGACAACATAGTGGTAAGTTTAACAAACAACACATCACTCATTTGAAGCCTTCCTCCTATCATCTTTCTTTATAATGATTAACAAGTCCTCTAAGTCTAAAATAGACTTCAATGTTAAATCTTGTACACTATTGAAAATTTCGTGGTAATATTGATTGTAGGGTATGTATTGGTATTCACCTATACGAGTCAAGGCAATGTCTTCAACATAAAAAAAATGGCGTGTTATACTATGGGTCACGACCAATAAAGAATATCCCTGCTATGATTTCTGGCTTACCCCCGTCATGATTTTAATTGACAATCAAAATGATTGAAAACTCAATGTGGACTTTGGAACATCGACCCACTGCTTGGAAAGAATTAAAATTCTACTTGGTAGCTTCTACGCCAAGTGTGGATGATATAAAAGCGTTGATTCAACCCTATTCTCGGCATTTTTTCTTTGCCTTCGGGCTTGGTCCCTCTGTAAAAACCCTCCTGTCCGAACCCGAACCCTGCATAAATGTTAAAGAGCACAACTTCTTGGCAACTTTAATCCTTCGTGCTTGTTCACTTCATTGCAAGGGAGTTATTGTGTGTTGTTATTGGCGACTATAGTTGGTTATAATCCTAGGGTTTTGTCCCTTTGTTGTCAAAATTTAACCTTAGTCTCTGCGTTTCCATACTCTTGGCTTGGTCCTGATGAAGCTTTCATTATGGTAGCTATCCTTATTTCTGCCAGCTCGTAGTATTTGGTAATGAAGAAGAGGTTTTACACCTACCTTGCTCAGGGCGATCATGTTAAATACGATGTTAACAATGCCTTCCAAACGCGGTAAGTTACAGAACTCTTCCATTGTTATTTCAGTCAAAGATTTGGTTTTAAATAAATGCGTTTATAACTGGTAACAAATGTTATTGCAGGACCTAGCTATTCATGAAGTGTACAGGACACTTACTTCGTCAGTTGGGCTTATCCTGGTAAGCCTGGTCATTCACCATGGCATTCCTCCTTGCTGGTTCTAAGAGTGTTTAGGGTTTGGCTTGAACGTAGTGACCTATGGATTTCGACAGCCTAGTTGAATCTTTTAACTGTGTGTTTTTAAATGAAAGGTTATGGGTTTATCCCTGTGATGTAATGAAATGTTACGGCTTCGGTTCACTTTGTAATACTAGCTTTGTTTTTATGTTTAAGGACTTTTGTTGACAAATACTGTGTTTAAAATATAAATAGATAGGAAGAATCTAGAGTCTGCCTGTAAATGGTATTTCGGCTTTGTAGTTTCAGAACTGGGCTCTAATTTTTCACACAGGGTTGATAATACGTTTTGTTGTTATGAAAAACTCCTGTGTATTTTGACTTTGATAAGAAGACATGTTAACAAACTCCCGTATGTCTGAGCTGGGTATGGCGTGAATTTGTTGTAATGCTTCTACATGTTTAAATACCTGTAAGTTTGAAAAGAAATAAAAATAGGGTTTTAATCCGAATGTACAGTAGTAATTTTATTTAGATACTGATTCTGTTGATATAATTATGATTCTGTGGTTAACAGAAGGTTTGGAGGAAAGATAATACTGTTCTTGTTTAAGCTCAACCTCGAGCTAGCTACTGTTCTTTTGTTTGTTTGTTTGTTTGTTTTCTTCTTTTATGACGTTAATAACTAAGCCATATCTCTACGGGTAATTTCTTCTTGTATAAACTGGGAAGATAGGGTTTAAATCAAATTCTTCGGTCACGATTTTGTTTAGTTACTCGTTTTGGTTTGTTATTATTACGATTCTATGGTTACAAATGGAAATTAAAGAAATTAATACTATATTGTTTAAGCTAAATGTCAAGCTAGATTTCGTTCTGATACTTCTTTTGGTTTTAAAACAATAACTAGTATATTTACTGTTAATAAATTCTGTGTGATAAATTTCCCGTTTAGGGTTTCTGCACAAATGTTTAGTTTGTTTCTTTTCATTAAAAATGAAGTAACCAAGTTCGATTCGAACACCACTGTCATGACTTTAGTTGTCAAGAGATGACTTAGGGTTTGGGTATTAATTTCTGAAATAAAATGATATTAGTTAGATTTCTGTCTTAGGGTTTGTATTCTGCTATAGACATTCGAACTAAGGCTACCATTTTTCTACAATATTATTGATAATGATTCAATACTGTAATTTATTTGGTTTAATATTATTACTGGCTTCTATGTTTTCTAAATACATCTAGTAACATACAGCATAAAATGACTTATACGTAGACTTTATTTATCTAATTAACAATTATGATTAAACTAAAGGTCATAATTATAATGATAAACTGTTATTTAAAAATATTACTATTGTACTGAAAACATTAGAGATACCTTAACAGTAAACAATATTGATATTAAGGAATGTTAAAACACATTAACTACACCAAATCTACCTACTACTACTCTGATATACTACTTTACTGAATAATTACTCTTCAGACATATAGAAATAAACTCATCATACATTTATTCAGACTTAACAAACAGAAGGAAATAAATGACAGAACCTGTTTCAGTGGACAACAACAACAATGGGAGGCTGTTCCTCCCTACCAACTCCTGGAGAGTTCCCAGACAGCACTTCTCAGGACCCCCGAGCTTGCTCTGGTCTCCCTGGCTGGAACTAGGTGCAGCAGAATAATTCACTCAGCCCAAACAGCTATACTGGAACCAAGTTACTGTAGCATTCCTCTCAAATAACTTCCTTTCTGTTTTTCCCTCTTCCTCAATGGGACTCGTGAATAGCATTCACCTGAATGTATTCTCCCTCCAGAACCAACTGAACCCCTAGCTCAGTTCATTGAGTACTATTTAAAAGATTGCCTAGGTCTTTGTTGGGTTAACTGTCATTAATGAGCCACCTGCTCAGATTCCACTTTCTTGGGGAATCATGACCCCAAATATAGGGAGGTTGCCACCTGCAACTTAGGAAATGTTTGAGGATGCTGCCACTTGTATTTTTCCTTTCCACCTAGTTCCATCCACCAGTTTGACCAGTAACCTCTTTTAACATCTCTCCCATGCTGTTGTCTCCATAATTTATTTATTAATAATAAAATATTCTGATTTACATTCCATTTCTAGTGACTCTGCTGAGTCATCAATTCCTACTTAGCATTAAATTTAACATAATGTCTCAGGAATATAATAAAATGATTACTTTATTTTTACAAAATTGGGGTATGTGACAATCCGTGTTCATCTCTAGAGTCTAGAAGTCAAAGAAAAATTCTAGTGATCCACTATGAGATCAATTTTAGCAAGATTAAAGCAAACTCAAAAATTCACTTATTAATCACTAATTTATATCAAACATTGACCTTTTCCATATGAGGTAAGGATGACTATATGGACCTCCTCCTCAAGGAGATCCTCTCTCTGATCATTGTCTGCAAAATGACAGATAACTAATCATTCTATACACCAATTATGAACAACATTGACTAAATTGAATAAAACAATTGAACTATTAGATGAATATGTCTTTAATATCATAAAGATTGGCTCTGGACTAGGATGTTTTCTTCTTTTGGTAGGAGGTGGTGTCGTTGGATGAACATCCACCTGAGAAACATCAATAGCTAAACTTGAGGGAGTAGTCTTGGCTACTGGCAATGTCTATGAGCAACGAATTATTTCAAATACTTAGATGTTAAATGTATGTGGGATGTATGAAATGTAAATTTTAAAAATAAGAAAATATAATTTAAGGCTAGTCAAATTATATGTCTATGTGTATCCCCACCCTTCATATTTTTAGGATAAGACCGTCTAGTATACACATGACTCTTCTCTCTTAATGACTGCAAACATTGAGTGCTCAAATAGTCAATTAGATGCATTTATTACAAATCTAACATCAACTAACATTGTAACATGTTAAAAAATATACCTTTTGTTGAGATCTTCCTATAGTCTAAGGAAATAAGGTATCTATAGTGGGAGGCACCTGACGACTCTTGTCTCTCAATGGCTGCAAACACCAAGTGCTCAAATATTCAAATAGATGAATTTATTACAAAACTAACATCGAATAAAAGTCTAAATGTTAAAAAAGATACATATTACTGATATTTTCCTCTAGTATCAAGAACTGAAGTCTCAACAATGGGAGGCACCTAAAAACTCTCCCCTCTCAATGGTTGCAAACACCAAGTTCTCAAATAGTCAAATAGATGCATTTATTACAAACCTAACATCAACTAGAAGTCTAAAGTGTTCAAAAAAGATACATCTTAATGATATATGCTTATGAACTTAGGAACTTGTTTTCCTACATCAATTCCCTCCCTAAGGGGAAGTTGACTAAGAAACTACAAGTCAATAACATAAAAAGATGAGAAAACTAGATATATATCTATGAACCATAAGAAACGAGCAATTTCAAACAAAACCTTTAGGTGTCATGTAATTACCTACTACCAAAAACCCACATGGGAAAATCCATAACATATATTCCCACATGATGTGCATGAATGGGAAGGAGATATTGGAATAGAAGGTCCTCCATGTTTGGTAGCAAGTGGTCATGCCTGAGCTGCAGTTGATGGTCCTGTCTCACTTGTAGTTGATTGACCTACTTGAATTATATCCGATGGTATTGCATGATCAATAGGAACCGCCTCTTTATAGCCAGTACTCACAAAAAAGGTGGCATGGTGGCCCATGGTCTAGGACAACTGAAGCAATGCATTGTGTGTATCCGAAATTAATTATTTTCTAGGTTGGAATTTGGACCTAGGAAGTGGCCTATGCGATGGAGCGGCTTGGAAATTTTTTGTTTGAAATAGAACACATTAAGGAGAAAACAAGAACTAGGTGTCTTTAGACACCACCATCACATGCTTGAGAATTTGTATACTTTTCGTTCTAGTATAAATAAGAGAGAACCAAATTGGGTCTCCACTCAAACCCCTCCCCCTTTCCCCATCCTCGTACACCCCCTCCTCCTCTTCATTCCCCCACTTCTCATGACCCCCCACTCCTCCTCCTACTCCTCTTACTTCTCATCCCCCTTTCTCCTCCTTTTATTCCTCCTCACCCTCTCTCCCTCCCCATATCCCTCCCTCCATCCCTCTCCTCCTCCTCCTCCTCCTCCACCCCATGTCCCCCTCCTCCTCCACCCCATATCCCCCTCCTCCTCCATGTCCCCCTCCTCCCCTTCCTCATGCCCTCTCCTCCTCCTCCCTCCCCCTTCTCCCCATTCCTACTCCTCATCCCTTTGCCCCTCCTCCTCCTCACCCTCTCCCCTCTCCCTCTCACTCCCTTCTCCCCTCTCCCCCTTCCCTTATCCCCGTCCTCCTCTCCACCTCCCACCCCCTCCTTCTACCACTTATATTCCTACTCCCCCCCCTCCCCCTCCCCGTCACATTTCACCTATGACTCATCATATGCCTCCTCCTCCCCCTACACCTCCTTTCCCCCCATCCTCCCCTCCTCCCCCACCTATCCACCTCCTCCTCCAACCCCCTCTACTCATCCTTCACCCCCTATTACTCACCCTGCACCTCCTCCTACGACTATACCCTCTCCTCTCTACCTCATCCACCCCCTCCTCCTTCAACCCTCCCATTCCTTCTCCTCTCTCCCCTACCCCTAGCCTCATCCTTCTCCTACCCTTCTTCCTCTCCTGCTACCATCCCATACCCACCCTCCTTCCCTCCCCTCCCCTCTACACCCTCCTTATACCCCTCCCCCCTTCCTCCTCCTCCTCCTTTCCCACTCGCTTCTGCTTCTTCTCCTCCTCTTCCTCCTCCCAGCTCCGCTTCACCTCCCTTCTCTCCCCATTCTACCCCTCCGCTTCCCTTGCCTCCCCTCCACGCTCCCCTCTACCCATCCTTTCCCATCCCCTCCATTCATTTCCCTGTACTCCCCCCTCCCCTCCTCCTCCTCTCCCCCTCCTAACCCCTCCTCTACTCCTCCCCCTCTCCCTTCCCCAACCCCTCCCCCCTCTCCCCTCACCTCCCTTCCCTTTCACCTCCTTCCTACCTCCCTTGCCCTTCTCCTCACCCCCTCCTATTCCCTCCCTGCTCCTCTCCCCCTCCTACTCCTACTCCTCCCCTTATCCCTCTCCCTTCCCTCTCCCCTTCATCCCATCCCTCCCCTATCCTACCCTCTTTATCCCCCTCTTCCCACCCCTCCTCTTCCTCCTCATCCCCCTCCACCTCCTCCTCCTACTCCTCCTCCTACTCTTACTCCTCCCCATATTCCTCCTCCCCCTGTTTTTCCTCCACCTACACCTCCCACTCCTTCACCATAATCCCCTGCCCTATCCCCATCCTCCCACTCTCCTAAGATCTACCTTGCCTTTACATTCCCATTCCTCTCACTCCTCCTCCTCCCCCTCCACATCCTCCCCCTGCCTCCACCCCCACCCCTCTCCCACTCCTCCAATAAGAAGAAATTAGATTATCGCAGATCGTGCTTTTTGTTTGATTTCAAAGCTAAGGCTCTTTAATGTCATTGCAGAGAAAACTTTTGAAGAGCTTGTCTGGATTGGATAAGCCAATAAAGAATGTTGATGAAGGGATAGGGATGCTACAAGAGCACATAAAGAAGCTTATATCTTCTGATGCCTTGTTGCACAGAAAACATCTTCAGAGCTTGACTGGATTGGATCAGGTAAGTGCACTTTTGATGAGTGAACCGGTACACGGTGTTGATGAAGGGAAAGAAATGTGTTAGCATCAGATTTGTACTAAGTGTTTTAGAGAGTTGAAAGAGTCCAGACTTATGAAAGAATGAACAGAATCTCATTTCCTTGAGCCACATGCCCAAAGAAGGTGAAAATCAAGCAAAGTTCAAGCATTGGCCCCTAAGACTAGGATGAAATAATGCTGAATAATGCTAAGGTTTACATGTCAATTGATGCACCCGCCACATCAGCACCTAAATCCCAAAATTCAAATGCAAGAAGAAATCCAAATTCAAATTCAATGTGATATTATATGAAGGGCGGGCTTGTTTTTTACTGAAAATGACTGTTTTAGTCATCTTTTTACAGAAGCTGTCTCTGCCAGACCATAATGAATTTCAAGAAAATGAGAGAGGTTTTTTTCCATAACAAGCCTATATACAATAACCTCTCTTAGAATTTACACAGGTGTCATGGTTTGGGAGAACCGAATGGTTTTGTAGAGGGACATTTTCCGGTTTTCGCGTTTTCTGTGTGAGTCATAATTTTCCATAGTAGATCCTGCACAGCTAGAGGTGAATTTGAGGAAACTGAGAGAGGTTTTTCTTCAGCATGGACCAATATACAAAAAAATATTTCAAGTTTTACACAGCTATCACCATTTGGGATATACAGCCGTCACATCGAGAGGCATGTTTCAGCAGTCCGCGGCCAAAATTGGGTAAAAAATGGTTGGAACCGACTCCTAGGTTGTTGAATCTTCTTATGCAGGTGTCAAATATTGTTGTAACAGTCTCCTATTGAGATAGATCGACCCTCAGGGCTGAATAGATCTATAAATTGAATGTAATAGATGAAGAACAGGTTGGAAAATCAAGTGGCTGAGGCCTTGGGAGAGCTCTGCTCTGTTCTGAAACATCTTCTTGAATATATTGCAGTGATTGAAGCTGGTTTAATGGCTGAGATTCCTGTGTCATTCTCCTCACAGTCTGTTCATCTCTTTTCCCATGTGAATTTGTGTTTCTCTCTTTGTTATTCCATTCTGTGTTATTTCCTTCATGCTTGGATCAGGGTAACAATTAAGTAGAATTCATAGAGATTATGCTCTACTTAGCTTATTCCAAGTATTTCACCAAATATATTCTACTAAAGTTGATGTAGGATTCATCCTTGTTAGATGCCTTACATTGATGGACTATTTCTTTTCTCTTCTTATCCACAAAATTAAAATCTCTTTGACTGTGAATGGCTGGCTACCTTGCCTCAGTTTTGACATCCATAGTAGCAGCACTGTATTTTTTTTTAGTTTCATGTTTTGAATCCATTTCCCAATAGTCTTATGATTTTCTCTCCAAACAATGTTCAAATCATCTTTGTTTCCAGCAGAAAATTGATCTTCTGCATCTGTTTTGATTGAATATCTTGAATTGTTGAATGTTGGTCTGTTTCTTCATTATTGACACTTTTGATGATTTCCAACTTTCTGTGAGTTAAAGAGAGAGCCCTCTCTGGTTGTGTTAGGTCAGATACATAAGCCAAAGACTAGTTAGTAGTTACCCAATATTACCCTCTCCACAACCTAGGGGGTCAATTTTGGTGTTAACAAATTGGCGCCGTTTCCGGGGAAGGAAATTGTCCTATCATCCCTGGGAGAATGACAAAGATTTCAGATCTGAATGTTGATGGTGAACAGTAGTCAAACATCAAGAAGGTTGTATCATTCACCTGGCGACTCCACTCAGCAAAATTCTAGTATGAAGGTGACTCCACTGGGAAGATCAGTGACCTTATATCAGAATCGAGATGTTGAAGATCTCATGGCGACTCCACATCAAAGAAATCCAATGTTTTATTGTTTCACAGGCTAGTATCTTCAGTCTTAAATCAGAATTTGTAGCTCCAGTCTTTCAAGATGGTTGCATTATCAAGAAGGTATGCTCCTATGAACAGAGCTCACATCCCTGGTTTTCCAAATCTTATTCCTAAAGTAGATTGGCAAACCGGTTTACCTAAATTTAAAGATCAGAAAGGAGATGATGCTGCTATTCATTTGCTTAAATTTCATATGCATATACATAAGCTTGGAATTGGATTGCCTGAGGACTGTTTAATGAAAATGTTTATGGCAACATTAGAAGAAAATGCAAAGTCATGGTATGAGGGATTACCATTGGCAAGTTTGTTTTCCCTGGAATATTTTCACATAGCATTTCATGGGCATTTTAGAAATTAATATCCCTCCTTGCTACTAGCTCAAGATTGATGCATGCATGTTAAAGGTTTCATTGAAAATTTGGAAAACATGTATGGTAATGAGGAGGTTATGGATGAAGAGCTTTTAAAAATGTTGCATGAAAATCCCTTCCATGAAAAGGAAATACAACATAAATTCCATGACACTCAAGACACCCTCCAGCAAACACTAGTTTCTCCTTTGGTTGTGGATGAAGAAGGACAACACACTGTTGAAAGTCATGTTCCCTTGCCTAAATTGGATGAAAGTTTGCAACCCTCTTGCCATTCTTTATATGACCAAGTTAGTGATGAAAGTAGCCAATCAATTGTCTCTGCTCCTTGTCCATTTTCTGATTTAGACATTGAAGAAAGAAATGCTATCTTGAATTCTTTTGAAAGTCAAGTTGAAATCCCTGTTGAATTAAGTGAAGGAGAAGAAGCCCTAGAAGAAGCTAGTTGTCTTAGCACTTAGGAAAAATTTCAGAGTGTAGTTTCTCTTTTGGCTGAAAGTGAAGATGGTAGTGGCCTTGATGTGGAACATGTGCATCAGTTTGGTCAGATCTCATTTGATGATCAGTCTTCTCAGTCAAGTTTTCCTTCATGCCTTTCATTTTCAGAATTATTGTGTAAAGAAGGAATTGCTTCCTTTGTTTCACTTGAAAAGTTGTGCGATACTTCTTTTGAAACACAAGCAGAGAATCAAAGTGCATATTTAGAAATTTCAAAGACCCGAGAAAGTGAAGTGCATATAACAGGTGATCTTGGTCTTATTGGGCTACATGAAAGATTAAATAGAAATGAGGTGGATGACAAGAGAGATAAGCATGTTGATTCTTGTCCATTTGGAAATGATCTTGAGAAGGGGAATTGCTTTTTTCTTTCCACTTTCAAGCATGAAGTTTTTCATGTTCTTCAGGATCCTTTAGCTGATTTGTTGCAGTCATCAGAGAAAAAGGTGGTAGTTGTATTGAGAGAGCAGAGAGAAGTTTTTAATAGGAAGATTGAGTTGTCATTTTCTAGGTTCCTTTTTCTATTTGGAAGAACTGAATGCATGTTTCAGCCGAGCGAACATTTGTTGGAGTGGCTTTATCGGCATTTTTGTGTTACCTAATTGAGCACAAAAGAGTGTGGCACTTTAGAGTATGAAGCTAGATTGAATAAGCTCGCAGTGAACATCTTTTCAACAGTTTTCTGAATGTACAGTTTCAGTCTGTATTTGGCTTCAAGCATTTTCAGTTTTCAGTATGTACAGTTAGTGTTCAGCCTTAGATTTCAATTCAGAAGATTTTCAATGTGTTCTTTAGATGGCTGGTTGCATATTTGGTCCAAAATAAAAGCAGTGTTGACAAAAAGAAAATGGATTTTTATAAGTGGCTGAAGGATTGTTTGTATAGGCCGCTGTTGGTTTTATACTTGAGCTGAGTTTTTAAATTCTTATGAAAATAAAAGCACAGGTTTTAAACTTCTTTTTATAAAAAAAAAAACCAAAGTTTCAAAGGTCTTGCAAAATTGCAGGTTTTTATGGTTAACGAAATTGAAGCAAAAGGGTATCGACCCCATCCCAAGCCAGCTGTTAAGTCGAGAAGGAGCCCACGCACCAGTTCACGCATGACTACTCCTTTCATCATTACTTGCTATAAGTTAAATGATGGCGTGTATATGAGTCGCAAATAATTACTCCTCCTTTGCATGTGGGATTAGTCCATGGAATAAAAAGTGAAAAAACGCAAGCCTGAAGCCCAAACCCTTCTATTCGCATAAGGTTGTCGGTTGATGAGACAACGCAGATTCTATAAAGCTTATGTGAGAAATACCAGGTTCATCACAAGTTTCGTTATACCGACAAAGACTTTGGTTGCTGCTACGAAATTGTTTCTTTTGCCAGGCGAATTTTTGACCACTCTAGTCCGCGGCCCTCATGATAATATGGTGGCTCCATGAAAATCTGTGAGCAAAAAAGAAATATGTTGGGAAAATGTTACAGTTTGATGCATGTTATTGCAGTTTGTGGAAGTTCGCGGCAGTTGTTAATCTGATTGCACTCATTGATAATCTAAATCTCAGTAGCGCAGGATATTGTCTCAGTTTCTTATTCTGGAAACCACTGTAACAGTCAGGCGCGCTCCAGGTGCTAGCTCGTAGTAATTTTCTTACCACGGGAAGCACATCAAAATTTTCTTTCATATGGTGTTTAGGCGCAGGATGCACACATCTGACCACATTATCATCCGGAAGAGCAAGCATTGCTAATATTTCATTTTTGCAGAAGGAAGAGCGCCACACTTTCTCTTTGGAGCACCAAAGGTCTATTTGACCATGCCAGCTGCCAAAGCTATGGCGTAAACTCTTTGAAGCAGTGGGAAAGATGAAAGCAGAGGTGATGCTACTTGGTCTTGGTTTTATTTTCCCTAGTGCTGTCTGCCACGTCGAGTTCGATATCCAATATTTGTCAAAGTTCTACGACGCCAAGCTCTCTCCAAATAAGAGATTTGTTGCTGAAGAAAGTGGTTCAGACGTGCCTCAGGAGACTGCAGCCCATGGGGTTGAAGGGACAGTAGCAGTGTCTATTAAAAATGTCCAAATTCCGAACCTCCATGTGGACAGCATGTAGACCCCGCTAATCTCAAGGCGACTGTGCACACATGAAGTAGGCACAACGTCTTCAATGTAGGACACTTCAAGAGTCTAAGAAAGTTTTATCTGGAGAGAAATTCGCTGAGTATGGCCTTCCGATAGAGCTGGGATATTTAGCAACAAATTTGGAGGAGCTAGACCTGTCTGCAAATAATCTATGAGGAGACATTCCAGTAGCTTTGAACAAGATCCATTCTCTCTGAGTTTTGAATCTCTCCGACAAATCATTTGAGAAGTGAAATTCCTGCTACCCTCGCAGCACGTTTCAATGCGTCTTCATTTGCCTTCAGTCCATTGCTGTGTGGGATACCTGTGAACACCACATGCCAACAGTCATATTTAAAATTAAGCGAAGAGATCAATGCACTAGACATGCATACCGTTAGATTTGGTATTGGGGGTGTTGGTTTCCAGAAAATCAACCGTCGGATGTTGGAGGAAAAGCAAATCGACGGGCCACAATAACAGCTCTGATTTAACATGCACAGAGAAAATCCATCTTTCAAATCGCCGCAGTCTCCATAAAGAGCCTCACCTTTCAACGGTTTAGATCCGGGCATGAGGGTGATCCACGGCCCAGGTGAATAGCGCAAATATTACTTGTGCGAATTTGGTTATCTCTCAAATCTCCGCGGTCTGCGTACGAGCCTCACCCTCCGGCGGACGCAATCTGGGCATGCAAGTGATCTACGGTCAGCAGTAGCTTCCAAAATCTAACTTGCACTGGCAACCCAAATCGATCCAAATTTGAGAAGTATAAGGTAGAAGCAAAGCCCATGGCCACCGAAGGGAAATCGCAGGCAAAATAAATGTCAACCCTTACTTTATATTTTGAATTTGTTTTGCTATTTCAAAATTATTAGCTTCATTCAATTGCTGTGATTATGACTCATTTTCAATAATAGTTAAGACATGAAGTAATGGAGAACTCAATGGAAGATTGAATGAGGGATAGCTCACGCAGTTGGATGGTTTATATTTCGGTTGTAGCTAATCCAAGGTATCCATTATTGCATAGCGTGAGAGTGACAGCTGATGAAGCAGTATAGTTGGTGAAGAGTTTTCAAATCTGCCAGTGCTCAAGCATCCATGTTTGGAGGAAAGGAAGCTTTCAAAGTGTTGGGACCATGGATAGGAAGCCATAGGGTGAAATGTGAGATAAATGGGGTGTTTTTTGGCCTAGTTACACCAGCATTCTTGTTGTATCTTTAGCAAATTCATAAGAGCTGCAACTGATATCAAATTTCCGTCTTGATCAGTTTGTGCAAATAATTCCTCTCCTCTTACATCAACATTATCTAAGGAAAAACCTAGAGCTTCTTTAATCTGATTCTTCTCCATAGTCAAAGATCACAGCAAATCTTTGAACTCATCTCTCTTATGGTCAGTCAAGAAGCACTCTCAAAGGGACAATGCCCAGTCTCATATTGCATTAAAAGAGATGTTTCTACAAGTAAAGAAGACCCTTGCAAAATATTAGGAAATCTCATAAGAAGGAAAGAGCCTTGTTTTTAATGATGAAAATTTCCATGTGCACTCCAAGTCTGGGTTTTAAGTAGAGTAGCAGATGTCGGTTGTAGCCGAGCAGGTTTGTTTTCAGCAGAAGAGGTTGTTATTGTAGCACACGAGGCTCAGTTGCAGAATTAGAAGGGCTAGCAGGTTACAGAGTACAAGAGCACGCCGGGTTGCAATTTCTAGTTGAAGTTGGGAGCCGCCCAATGGATCAGGCACTTGGTCTACGGGGTTCTTTGCTACCTCGCAGGGAGGAAAGCATCCCCGGCTGGAGCCAGTTGTTAGCACCAGATTTGTGCTAAGTGTTTTAGAGAGGTGAAAGAGTCCATACCTATGAAAGAATGAACAAAATCTCATTTCCTCGAGCGGCATGCCCAAAGAAGGTGAAAATCAACCAAAGTTCAAGCATTGGCCCGTAAGACTAGGATGAAATAATGCTGAATAATGCTAAGGTTTACATGTCAATTGATGCACCTGCCACATCAGCACCTAAATCCCGAAATTCAATTGCAAGAAGAAAGCCAAATTCAAATTCAATGTGATATTATATGAAGGGAGGGCTTTTTTTTTTTTTGAAAATGACTGTTTTAGTCATCTTTTTGCAGAAGTTGTCTCCGGCAAACTAGAATGAATTACAAGAAAGTGAGAGAATTTTTTCTCCATAACAAGACTATATACAATAACCTCTCTCAGAATTTACACAGGTGTCATGGTTTGAGAGAACTGAACGGTTTTGCAAAGGGTAATTTTTCAGTTTTTGCGTTTTCTGTGTGAGTCATCATTTTCTGGAGCAGATCTTGCACATCTAGAGGTGAATCTCAGGAAATGGAAAGAGGTTTGTCTTCAACATGGACCAATCTACAAAAACCTCTTTCAGTTTTTACACATCTATCACTGTTTGGGATATACAACCGTAGCATCGAGAGGCATTTTTCAGCACTCCGCGGCCAAAATTGGGTAAAAAATGGTTGGAACCGACTCCGAGGTTGTTGAATCTTCTTATGCAGGTGTCAAATATTGTTGTAACAGTCTCCTATTGAGCTAGATCGACCCTCAGGGCCGAATAGATCTATAAATTGAATGTAATAGATGAAGAATAGGTTAGAAAATCAAGTGACTGAGGCCTTGGGAGAGCTCTGCTCTGTTCTGAAACATCTTCTTGAATAAATTGCAGTGATTGAAGCTGGTTTTAATGGCTGAGATTCCTGTGTCATTCTCCTCACAGTCTGTTCATCTCTTTTCCCATGTGAATTTGTGTTTCTCTCTTTGTTATTCCATTCTGTGTTATTTCCTTCATGCTTGGATCAGGTAATAGTTAAGTAGAATTCATAGAGATTATGCTTTGCTTAGCTTATTCCAAGTATTTCACCAAATATATTATGCTAAAGTTGATGTAGGATTCATCCTTGTTAGATGCCTTACATTGATGGACAACTTCTTTTCTCTTCTGCTCCACAAAATTAAAATCTCTTTGACTGTGAATGGCTGGCTACCTTGCCTCAGTTTTGACATCCGTAGCAGCAGCACTGTATTTGTTTTTAGTTTCATGTTTTGACTCCATTGCCCAATAGTCTTATGATTTTCTCTCCAAACAATGTTCAAATCATCTTTGTTTCCAGCAGAAAACTGATCTTTTGCATCTGTTTTGATTGAATATCTTGAATTGTTGAATGCTGGTTTGTTTCTTCATTATTGACTCTTTTGATGATTTCCAGCTTTCTGTGAGTTAAAGAGAGAGCCCTCTATGCTTGTGTTGGATCAAAGACATAAACTGTCTCAAATCTTCTGATACCCACTTGTCTAATAACGACATTTTAGTAATCTTAGATGATGTAGACCATGTGGATCGGGTGAGTGCACTTTTTCCTGTTGATCCCCTGTCAGGTAGCTTAATATTGATTACATCCAAAGATAAGCATGTTCTAACAGGCCTTAAGGAACAACACTCCCTAGAACTCTTCTGCTCTTATGCTTTCAGCCAAACCTATCCACGCCCAGGATTTGAATCCATTGTAGATAGCTTCGTAGATGCTTGTAATGGATTGCCCTTGTCTTTACAAGTATTTGGGGCAAATCTTTACGGAAAAGGTATATCTTACTGGAAAGACGAATTGGCAAGTTTTCCCACTGAGATAAAGGAAAGGTATAAAGTTAGTTATGACGCCCTCGACAAATATGAAAAAGTGTTGTGGGTCATGTCGACGCCTCTATGTTTTAAGGTTACAACACGAGATAAAGGATGACAGGGGATGTCGAGCGATGCATGTTTTCATTTGAGGAACTCTTTATAAACCTCAGGGAAACACATGTTAATTCTTATCATTCACTCATATGTCTGTCCATCCGAGGTGCAAATATTTGGGAAATCGAAGAACGAGGTGGTGTGGAGCAATTATGTCCATAACAAAAAAGATGAAAAGGAAATCCAGAGTTGTTCTGCACACAAAAGGGTTCTCCTCGTTATGTTCTTGTTTACAAAAAAAATAAAGTCATTCAATTGTTTTTTAATTTAATAAAAATAATATCTAATTATCACCTAATTACAACTAAAATAATTATCACCCAACTACAATTACAGGATTTAGTTATAAGTTTTCAAAAAAAAATTCACCTTATTTAGTTATAAATTTCAAAAAAAAATTCTAAAGTCTAGGTTCTCCTATATTTAAAATTATATTCTGTATCTCTTCCCTCCTTGGTGGGTTCTCTTTGAAAATTCAATATCCTCCACATGTTAGTTCTATATAATTATAAAAATGAGAAGATATGAGCCTCTATAATCTGATCTACTTCTTCTTTCCTTTGTTTCATTAAAGCAAATCATATTAAATATACCTACCTTTAAGTGTCCATCCTCCAACATAAAATCGAGCCAAGTCCCTTTTGTATGATCAGCCAACCATATGAAAGCAGCCCTTCTCAAACATATTGGACGAATACCGATTAATCACTGCACAAAATCAACAAACCAAATAACATATATGAAATCAATTAACAATAACGGGCTTTTTCAAACAATCTAACAACAAATATGAATCTGAAAGGCAATAATGATAACAGGTTGTCCACAGAGAAGTTTCCTTCGAGTTGTCCAGTAAGGCACTGGACTACTTTCTCTATGATCAAGCTTCTTTCGTGCACAAAGTTGAATTATCATTGATGAAACCCAATCAGCAACAGAAACCCCACTTTAACAAAATATTCAAATTGTTTTTAAAATCAACACCAGATTACAAAATCCTCTATGAATTATTACGCCCAACAAAGCCCAGGTAAATGGGTATCAGACATATGCTAAGAACAGAACCTGAGGTGCCAAGATCCAGTTTCCTCGGAGCCAAGATCTGAGTGGGGATATGCCTTGAGAGTGCAAGTGTCAGGGAAGTAGACCATCCAAAGCTTCTCACCATAGTATGGGGCCAGATATCCATATCCCACCATAGTGTCGCTTTTCCTGCTGCTCTTAACTCCATATTCTTCCCAGTCTCAAGCTTCAAAGGGCTTAACCGCGGACACTTGCGGATCGATTTTGCGTTTGAACAAAAGCCATGTAGAAACTTTCGATGGTGGCTTCATGCGTCCTACTCCCAAACAGCTCTGGAAACCCTCGGTGGGAGCTCAGAATCTTCTCCCCAGGATCAATAGACGGTTATTGCCAATCTGCCAAACACAAAAACCCTAGAGCTGCGAACACAGAAACCCATCTGGAGCTGCGAACACAAAAACCCTAGAGCTGCCAAAACAGAAACCCTAGGCTCCTCTCGCCAACAGTAGCTGCCTCCATGGATACACTAATATCTTTCCCGACTTCCAAATCTGCCAGATCCGAAAGGCAATAACAATAATAAGTGTTTTAAAGAAATTTGAATTAACCTAACTATTTGAATTTCAAACTGTACACTCACCCTTGGATCCCATTCCTTTAAAGGATTTTTATTTTGATAAATCAACATTGCTTTTTTTTTTTTTTTATGATAAAAATGCAGTTATCATACAAAGAATACGCAAGATGCTTTTCTGATTGACATGGGCAACTTTCAAAAATGTGATGTGGCATTAATAAATCCTTCTTTACGTAGAGCGTCATCTCGAATACGAATTTGAAATTTCAGGATACGAATCAATGTTCTTATGCAACCATTTATCTGTACGTTGAATAAAACAAAAGTTGATGGCCAAAATTTTATAACCTTATGTTTACGAAAACGAATTCCTACAAAAGTCAAGCAAAACTTTATTAATATATTTATGAAGTGACACATTTTAACTTTGGTTTATTCCTATGTACATTACCCAAGAGAATTAATAATAAATCATTTTAATTTAAATAGATAAAGTGATTTTGGTGACAAAATTTTGAGTATTTGGAAATTAAATAAAATATCAAAGAGAATTAATAATAAATCATTTTAATGTAAATAAGAGAATTAATAATAAATCATTTTAATGTAAATAGATAAGTGATTTTGGTCACGAAATTTTGAGTACGTGGAAATCAGATAAAATATCCAAGAGAATTAATAATAAATCATTTTAATGTAAATAAGAGAATTAATAATAAATCATTTTAATGTAAATAAATAAAGTGATTTTGGTGACAAAATTTTGACTAAGTAGAAACCAAATA
The DNA here is from genome assembly GCA_027924585.1 of Larix kaempferi. Classification (NCBI taxonomy): domain Eukaryota; kingdom Viridiplantae; phylum Streptophyta; class Pinopsida; order Pinales; family Pinaceae; genus Larix; species Larix kaempferi. The sequence continues at coordinate 667,765 of BSBM01001788.1, forward strand.
AAATGATAAGTGTTGTCCATTTCACATATAAATTATGCTGAAAGTTTGGTAATTAGTTTTCACTCAAGTTGATGAAAGTAGGTAAGATGAATTTTTTATGCTTATATCAAAGTTAACTATATAAAAATAGGTCATTACATATTGAATAAATCAAATAAAAATAATTAATGAATATTATTCTTTTTAAGTATAATAATCACAAACTTTGTAATTAAATGAAAATTTATTTTGTAATAAAATTAAGATTTATGAACATTGTCAAAGGTTATAGAGACATTGTTTTGATAATTAAATTACATTTTTTTATGATAGATTTTAGTATATAATTATAGTATAGTAGGAGCAGCAACAAAAACAACAACAACATAAATGCATCAGAATATACACTCACATAAATGAAACCTCTTCCTTCTTATTAGAGGAGGTTCTAATGAAGACACACAATCAAACCTTATGTGAAAACAATCATCCATTAAAAATATTCATTGTTAAAATGTTTTTTAATAAAATATCTAAAGATACATTGGTGCATAGGTGAGACAAAGTTGAGTTAAAAATGAAAACTTACACAATCAAAATTCCATTTAATGTAAATCCATTATTTCTTTTCAAATGCAAACCATGTTAACATATTTATGAAGAGAGACTTGAATCATATTTGAAGTGTATTTTAGTAAACATTTTATCCTTTTTACCATCAAGGCAAATAATATTAATATTAATGTCAAATTAAAAGATAATATTTAAATTTCAATCATGTACAAAACTAAGTAAATATATAGTTTCTTAGGGTTACACTTGGGTGATTTTTCAATTGTTTTTTTTATCAAACATTTCATCAAATGGAAGTACTAAATAGCTTGGGTGGTGATCCCACTTGTTTGTCTAGATTATTGTAAAATATGATCTTGACTTTAAAAAAACTTTTATTTCACCTTTTCAATTTTATTTTATTTTATGATTTTTGGAATTTCACTTTGTTAAATTACATTTTGTGATTTGGATGATGTTTTACAGGAAAAGGTCAAAATAAAATAAAATTAGTAGATGTATAGCTTTCATATAAAAGAGAAAGTGTTTTACCTCTTAAAATTAATCTAGAGAGATCAAATGTAATGTCCATTTGATATATTATTTTGTTGTAACCATGTTGATAAATGTTTTCCCATAGATCTTTTATTATAAATATTTGTTTACAACATCAACTTAATTATAGATAGCATTAAACATTATATTGGATTTAAACATTGCACCGAGTGAATTCACATCGAGGAATATAAGAAACCCAAAATCAAATATATCCAATTTCATTTGTTTGGAAATGAAATTGGAGAAGGAGAGGAATATATTACAACCCACTTATGAGAGTTAATATGTGTGAGAGATTCCAACTCAAATTTAACTTCATGATTAGGCTAGTATTAAGTGTTTTTTTTCTTCTAGATATTTATTATTCTCATATTACTAATAAAAGTTAATTATTTCTTCATTTACTTCACTTTTAGATATTTATTATTCTCCTATTATTAATAAAAACTATTTTTTTTTATGAAAAAAGGAAACAAACATTTTAAAATTTAGTTAGAAGAGAAAACACATGGAATTATAGAGAAAGTTGAAAGGGAATAACAAAACTAATCACCATAAAGGTTTATGATATAAAAAATATTATGAAATTTAAAAGGAATAATAACTAAATACTTAAAAGGTTATGATAGATCAAATATAAATACTAGTGGCAAGAGGCATAATCATGTCATAAGATAATGATTTTATGTTATTTATTAATTTGATTTTAAAATAATTAGGGTCAAATCTTATCAAATCTTATGGTAAATTTTGGTAACCTATATTTCTAGCTAACTTATTTGATTATTTTTACTAAATTATGATGTGGTTATCATTCATGCTTTTCTTCTCTTAGCAGAGTATAAATTATTTATACTTCAAAACTAATAGAAATAATTTAATTATTTAATAAAATGAATCTACTTAACCATATACTAAGATATTTTTTATTGATTTTTTTTTTTTAAAATAAATATATCACAAGTTAAATTATATATATATATATATATATATATATATATATATATATATATATAACATTAATTTATTCAATTCTACAAATTTTGAATATATCTAAAAAATCTAATTTGTAAAAAGCTTATAAATAAAATATATGTATAAATAATCATGAAGACTCTCATTGGCATTGCAATTCCTTAAATGAAAT